>OX346257.1:10396863-10996863 GCA_947049275.1 Epinotia bilunana
AAAGTTGGTGTTTGGCGCAAGTGCTTGTATTGAAAGCCAAGCTAGCGAAGGATTGTAAGATTGAACCATGAGCGAAGCGAATGGTTCAAAAGTACAATCCTGAGCATAGCGAGGCTTTCAAGGCACTTGCTGCCGAGCGGAACACACAACTTTTCACCTCACCACCGCAAGGAAAATTGAAAATGTAAGGGAAGTAATTTGGACCTTATACTCATTTTCAATAAAGGTTTGTTTACATCTCATCAAGATCTAGCATTTTATAATTATTAAATGTAACATAAACATTTTTGCATCTTTAAACAACTCCACGCTTACCTACACTAAAAAAGTCAAAGTATTGTTGGGTACTCACGGGTAAACTAAGGCTCAAATACGCTAATTTCACTTTTTCCGCTAACTCAGCAGGCATTCAAATTCATATTACGTATATCTTGTGCACTAAAATCTATAAATAACCACCATTATTTTAGTTTTACTGTGGCTTTAGAACAAAACCAAATTTTCTTAAATTAACTTTTCAAACGGTGCGTTCCAAATTTGAAAGAAGCGAAATTTTTTGAAAAATAAAACTACATTTTAAAATTATTAATTCTTATATACCTTATAAGTCAGTCTAAATATTAATATTGCGTATGTAATTAAGAAAGAATAAGTATTATTAATTTAATTTTATCTAAATAATAACAATTAATTATTGGTATAACACCATCAGTTTCTGAACGCAGGATAATCACCTCTCATTCTGTAGTATAGAAAAAAGTTGGATCTCGCGATTGACCGTCACGTTCCAAATTCAAAAACTTTCCACGCTCGCGGATATAATGGGCTTTTGGGCGCAGATTTTGAGCGATAAAGCAAGCCTTTTCGAGCCGGTGAGGTGAAAAAGTAATTATTTTAAAGAACTAGGTACATGCAGATCATTTCAGCATGGTGTATTTGACGTATCTACTAATTCTCTTGCGACACATAATTATAATTTAAGTACAATCAGAAAATCTATTTATTTTTAGGGTTCCGAACCTCAAAGGGAAAAAACGGAACCCTTATAGGATCACTTTGTTGTCCTTCCGTCCGTCTGTCAAGAACCTTTTTCTCAGAAACGCGTGGAGGTATCGAGCTAAAATGTATACCAAATACTCGTCTACTGTCCCTTAGAGCTGTGAAAAAATCAAACTTCTAAGCCAACGCAATCAAAAGATACAGCCGTTTATGCCGCAAGGGAATCAAAACCTACAGGGTACTTCCCGTGAATTCTGAATCTTGAAATTTGGTAAGAAGCAACGTCGTATAGCACAGATAAAGGAAAAATTGTGAAAACCGTAAATTTTTAGTTACATCATATAATAAAAATATTTTTAATAATTTTAGTTATTACTTATATACCTACAGGTTTGCACGGAACCCTCGGTACGCGAGTCCGACTCGCACTTGGCCGGTTTTCACGACAAATTCGTCACGACTCTTTGTGATCGACGTCTCCTGTCTCGTGCTATACCTTCACGTAGCTAAGAATTTCTTGAGAATCCAAAATTTAAAACCATTATTTACGTAACTCCATATAAAAAAATCTAATTGCTTGGGTTTTGTTCCCCAAAGAGTGCCCACGTGACCGGTTCTGCGCCACTCGCATCCAGCGGACTCTCGCGACCTTTACTAGGTCATTGGTACGTGGACGCCACTCGAGAACCTTTTCGCCCCAACGGCCATCGGTTCTACGTGCAATGTGCCCCGCCTACTGCCATTTAAGTTTAGCGATTCGAAGGATTCAGGAGATTCTTACCCTATGGATATATCTCCCTACATAAATAGAGATTCGTACTATATAAGACATACTCTTCAAGTTGCAAGCGTCTAGAGGACCGTACGCTTGTGTACCACCTAAATAGTATAAAACGGCCACGCCCCAGTTTACAGCTGCGCAGCATAAGCAAGTGAGCGGAAGTGACCTCGCCGGCGCACGCGCCGCGCCCGGAAGTCCCATCCACTTATGCAGGTCATGGACCCCGCGCGTAAGATGCGTCAATAGCAAAGGTACGCTGGTGACCTTTAAGATCATTTATGATAATATTTTTTAACTTGCTTCTGCCCGCGACTCGGTCCGCGTGGAACTCGTTTGTACCAAGGTATATACAAACTTTTACCGCCCATTTCACTCCATTAGGAGATGATTTCCGGGAAAAAACTATCCAATGCTTTTCCCTGGGATCCAAACTATGTATCTACATACCAATTTTTTTCTCAATTGGTTCAGCGGTTTAAGCGTGAAGAGGTAACAGACAGACATACTTTGGCATTTATATGTACTATTAGTATGGATGGATATTCGTTTGACTTTGGAATGTAATTTATTCGGGCTCGGTCGCTTGGAGCACTACGAGTACGAGTACCCTTGAGATTATTCGAGTTTGCCGACTTGCATCAAAGTTATTGCATCATTCAAATTACAACTCTAACGTCCAAGGTGGACGATTCAAATTCCAATGACAGTTATAAAACTCGGCCACGTGAAATACTTTCAACCATAACAAACACATTTTCGCTAGGAAAAACAACACACGATATTTTTGAGTTTTTTTTTAAGTTGTTTCTCTCTCATAGATATACTAACAGTATTCGTATTTAATATCCGATTTCCCAAATTATTTCACCAGTAAGTATACATTTACTGGGTGATTTCGGAGTCATGATCCGGAACGACCAAAAGCGAATAAGATGAATGTACTGAACAACTTATTCCATGGGACCAACCACGAAATCTCGAAAAAAAACAGCCAATTAAGAGTTAACTGTGAGTTAATTTAGAGTTAATCTCAATACGCTTTTGGTCATTCCGCATCATGCATGACCCCGAAATCACCCAGAAGAATGGACGTAAATAGAGATATACATAAGCTATACAGGGTGGAAATAGATTTTGGGTCAGTGAGGGCAGCTACCAGATCCCGTGTTGCTAGGCGAAAATGGTCTTAGGAGACCTTCCTTCGATTTCAAATGAATGAAGATTGGCGTTTACAGATTTTGGATAGAGGGTGCGAGAAAATGGTTATTTTTTGACAAATTTTTTTTTGATGCCAATCAATCCCATTCCTGTCCAGGAAAAAAGCTTGTATGGGACCAAACAGAAATTTCCGGTTAGAAAAGCCATAAATCGAGAAAAACTTTCCCCATACAATTTGTATGAAAATTAAAAAAGTATTTTTTTTACATGTATTTTTTTATGTCAATCGATTCCATTTCTATCCAGTATCAATAGTTTCTATGGGGTCAACTTTCAGTAATGTAAAAAAAAAGCCAAATAATTAAAGAAAACTGTTTTCATACATTTACTATGGAGAAAAAGTGAACTACCCTCACTGACCCAAAATCTATTTCCACCCTGTATATTATCCCGTGGCTCCGCCTGGGTTCTTCGTAACACGTGGGACTGTTTTGCTACAAAACTTCTAGCTCTGAAACTGTTAACATTTTTGGGATTGTTAATTATCAAACTAAACCTAAAGACCTTTCTATACGTAGTCGTTATCAAAGACCATACACCGCAATTACAAAATTACAGTCACAGAGAAAAGCTTTAACGGAATGAAGAGTTTCATTTTTTTACTACTTCGGTGGCAAATAAACATACGGTCTGCCTGTTGGTAAGCGGACACCGTAGCATATGTCCGCTTGCGATTGCAAAAATCACAAGCGTGTTGCCGATCCTTTATTGATTTGAGGGTTCGTTTTGATAGTTAGAGGCGAACGCACTCCCTCGCTCTCAACAAACACATCCTAGAGAGCCTAGTACTTAATTTTTTTTGCTCCAAAATTGCAAGTATAGTCTATTCCTCGTATCCGACGAAGGCGACCCTTACAATTGTCTCTGATGAGCACGTTTGTGGCTCGCAAAACCCCTATACGTATATTTCAATGACCATTGCCAGTTATACTGAACACAGTGCTCAAAACAACTGAAAATCAGTTCAGATCGCCATAACTGACTCCCTGTTAGAAGCGGAGGCGTGGCACGCACTATTATCTCTAACGTCTGTTTGCGTACGAGTAAATAACCACACTGATTATTATTGTTCCATTTCCTTAAGTGTTCGCCATTGAATTTCAATGAAACTGGTTAAAGCAACCAATAACCCCGTTTCTATACTTTCACGACGCGGTTTTGTGAATCTCGGCGGACATGTTGAGTGGCTCAGTTGTAGGGACTGTTTAGCTAGTCGCTTGTGAAAGAATTAAAGCCCTTTGTTCTTGTAATGCGATGAGCATATGTGCGGTCGCAAAGAGACAAAAATGTACTTATGCATTATTGCTCCTAAGCAAAAATACTTCTTAACGAAAGAAATTATTTTATTAAATATTTTTTATTCATGTTATTTGTAACGAGGAAGTTACCCCGATCATATTTTAAACGATATGATACAGAGATAAAGAATATCATGGAAAATAAACCATCTTCGTCTTTAGCCCCCGACAGGACTCGAACCTTCGATCTCTCTATTAACGCTAGAGTGCTTTGACCACTAAGCTACAAGGACAGTGACTGAAGTCGAGTATCTTTCAACTATATACCCGCTACGAATAGCGAACCCTCTGTAAAGCACTAGCGTTAATAGAGAGTTCGAGTCCTGTCGGGGGCTACAGACGAAGATGGTTTACGTATTTTTCCATTATATTCTTTCTCTCTGTACCATATCGTTTAGGAGCATCAATGTTAACTCTGTCAGTATTTAAAGTTTGATGTATCCCTAAAACCGAATGAATAATTGTTTGACGTGATGCTCTCTAATGCTTTCTAACACCTGACACAATACGACCTGTCATGCCATCAGATGGACCTACTTCACGTGTGCGGCATCCGATGAATGTGGCGTATGTAAACGATACAGTTTTATCGCGTCACAGAACGTCCCGTCAGACAAATATGAACCGGCTTTATCCTCACTCTCCCTCCCCCACCTCCCATCATGATACCAGCAGTTGGACGAATGATGATACTTAGAGCTCAGTCGCAGTCCTATAGTTATGTTTTTTTATGGGTTAACAGAAAGTTATAATTTCCTATAATATTATTTTTAGGGCAAACTATAAGTACAATTTGCGGTAAAAAAATATAATGTAATCCTGTTTTCACCAAAAAAATTAAGAAATTTCGGAAGAGTTTTTTTTATATTTTAAATGAATATGATTTTCAATCTTTTCAGCCCCTCGAAAAAGATTTGGTGATATGAATTGTAATCATTCATGTACCAAAATGATTCCTGTTTACTGCTTTGAGAACTGAAACGACACTATTCACTACAATATTTTAAAAAGACCCAAGAAAACTCATTTATTTAAGGTTTAGAGAGAGAAAATGAAAATGTGAACTGTGTTCGCCCCTAGTTCAAGAAATGATTGTTTAAGTACGTTATCAGTTTTTGAATAAATACTAATAGTTACGTCGTAATCTTGAATGAAAAAGCAAGCATTTTGCAAAATACACTCGTCTGTAGGCGTAAGGACCCTTAAGACCTCAGAAATTACTAGGTTATCAAATATTCGAACGAGCGAGTTTAGTGGACGAAGTACTAGTTTGTCCGGCTTTTTTCCTCCACAGGTCGCATTTCTGAAACAATTCTCCTGAAAATTTGTGAGCAAGATCGTTATTTAGGTATAAATATCAATTTATCGAGTCATTTTTCCAAAATAAAAAATAAAATATATAAGGCCTACTTTAAACATATGATTAAGCATATTTTCATCGTTACACGAGCCTCAATCACTACGTGTAGGTCTTGAGATAAGTCTACAGTACTAGCGAGCAGTAGCTAGGCGCGGACGGCGCCGGGCCGCCGCGCGACCTTATTACCGCGTTTGCGAGGGACGTGGCCTCAATGCCCACAGGCATCACCACTTCTACTGTGAATATCATTGCTAGTAATAACCAGCAAACTGTGTATTTCTGGTTTCTGTTCGTGAAAGGACCAGATATTAAAAAACAGAATTCTTAACATAAGTGTTGAAGAGTCTGCTTGAATTCGAAGAGGAAGGCTCTCGCGGAAATGACCAAAAAGCGAGGTCCGAATGAACTTCATGAAAGTGGAAAAGGACAGTTCAATACTGAATTAAAAAGCCTTGGTCAGTCGGTCATAACATAATAAAGAGGGCTTGTTAAAACAAGTTTTAATAAAATAAATCCGTTGAAAATGGTTCTCTAATTATTTGGGATACAATATGCAATCGGGATAGTGGGAACCGAACAGCATAACATGCTATGGAGCTAAAATTAGGAGGACAGCAAGATTTTTCAAAGCGGCTTTTCAACAGAAAGAAGGGATGCATGTTCGGTCGACAATGTCCATGTTTAAAATAATAAGTTTTAAGCAGGTATTTTAATACAAATACACCATTAATTTAATAAAGAATCAAGAAACGAATACCTACATCTTCCCCACGGTCATGCTAGTAGAAATTAAAATACATGTTATATGAAAATTTAGAAATAACATCGCATGCATAATGCGTCGCGATCTTAGGTACATATTTGTAGGCACAGTCTGCATCTTAGGGATAGAAGCAGAAAAGTAAACAATTATATCGCAACAGATATTTTCTACTGTATGTCATCTTTACAGACAATCTTTACATTTTTTATGCATATTTTAAAAGAGTCCGAGTTCAAAACAAAATTCTGGTTAATTTAGAATTATTACGTTTAATACTGATCCAATACACTCTAGTTCAAAAGAATAGATGGCAATATTATATTTGAATAACGAAATGCTTTTTAGAAAGGCTTTTAAGAAAATCGAGTTAAGGCATCAAAAGAAAAGTCATTACTTAGTAGTTGAAAAATAGAAACTCGAATTATGCTTAATGTTTGTATTATCTATGTGTGTATTAAGTATACTTACCTAAGTCTATGACATATCATCCACTAGAAAGAATCGTGTTTTAAATGCAAATGAACAGGTACTTTTTTTATCAAATACCTCTAACAATATGAGTTGGAAACAACATTATTTACATGCAAAATAAAAGGCCGTTAACGTGACAACATTGATAGAAATGAAACATCGATTCAAATTTAAAGTTCTCGTAATACTTTCATAAAACACTGTCCAATATGACGATCTAAAATAAAACATCTGCCAACAGCGATAAACGATCAAAAATACGCGCACACCCTAGCCGTCTAAATAAAGATGCAACAAATTAACAAGTATCAAGAAAAACTATACCATCCTAAACATAGGTAGTAAGAATATACGACGCTCATATAACGTTAGTGCCTTTCAACTGTAGACCAATGAACGTCGGTCGGGGTGACATCAAACCAGGCGGCCAGGTAAATATTTATTACGAGCGTACTTGAAGCCGAGCCAAGAATTGTCGGACTTCGATCGAGTGAAAAATCTACGTACTTATTACTTGTTTGTTCTGATGAAAAACAGGGCGCGATTGGTAACCATTTAACGCTATGACAAACGAGTTTTAATTATGGAAACAAAAATCGATAACGCCTACTTACTTACGTATATTAATGAATGTATTATTCAATATATCCACATTTTTTGTGAACACTCAATTTACGTAGGTAACAATTACTTATATTACTAGGGGCTCTGTGAGCTGTAGAATTCGCGTGCCTGTCTTTTTTTTCTAAACACGGAATCGCCAAAAAAATCTAGGTTAGTATAGGTACAATTATTGAACTTGTTCTGAGGCTCTAGTATAAGTTTTACCGAAACAAAACGTTACGACCGCGTTTGCGTTTAGCTGTCAAATCTCATACAAATTGAGGGTAAAACGCAAACGCGATCGTAAAGTTTTGTTTCGGTTAAACTTATACTAGAGCCTCAGAACATTTCACGAGAATCGGTTGAGAATAGCGACCTGTAGTGGAAAAAAGCCGGTCATCGGACATCCAGACATACGAAAGGATGTTGGCCTGAGCTGAGAAGGTGAATTTCGTTTCGCTCATTCAAGTACAGCAAGAAACCAATTACTTTCTTACATACTTACGGTCCTTAATTTCCCAATTAAAACGCGAGTCATACACCGTCCGATATCCATGTAGTTCGGCATTACGTTAGTAAAACCGATGTGTATTTAAATCAGTGGGTTAACAGACGGACAATTAGCGATGCTAGCGAGAGGCAAGAAAGCGACAATGCATTTAACCTACAGTGAGACTGTGCCGTTTGTAGGGAAAACCGTCACACAAGTTTTGCTCGATTAAAGTGAATACCGTGGATCTAGAGACGATGGAAATAACTTTTGAGCTCGTTAGGGGATTAGGCAAACACTAATATCATCTTACCTATGCTGTTTGTCTATTCTGTTTGTATGTTCTGATTTAGCTATTACCTTCCTTCTTATTGCCTTACCCACGAAATTGATGCTTAAATAAACCAAAACTAGGAGAGATCATCATATCAGCCGAAATACGTCCACTGCTGGACATAGGCCTCCTTCAAAGAGTGCCACTATGTCCGGTCCTGCGCCACCCGCTTTCAGCGGACTCCCGACTCCCCGAGAGATAAAGAGAGTATATTTAACGACACGCTACAAGCGTGAATTAGGTATACATATAATAATCGTTTAGTAAATGCTCACGGGCCAGTGACTTGCTGCAATAGTTTTAAAAGTAATTAATTACTATTGTTCCCACATATATCCTGTTCCTGTCTCAGCAAAACCAGTTTAGGTACCATCAGACCGCTAAGCCTTTAAAGCGAAGCAAGAACACACGCGATAGACACCAAACACCTAGTGTAAATATTTTTTAGGGTGGTAACAACCTTACAGTGTGATAAATAAAAGTAAAATCCTGGTCAAAATGCAACATCGTGGGTCCGCGGTAGATTGTGTTTATACCTATAAGTACATAAAAATATAAAAACCACATTTGGTATAGTTGAAATTTTCATGAATGGCCATTGTACTGAGCTCATGAATGCCTTTGTTTGCTGTCCGAACCAAAGGTATTCATGACGCGCGCGTACCAAATTTGCAAAAATAAAATAGCGCCACATAAAATGTTCATTGTATAATGAACTCTATCGTTCAAAATGGACTAAAAGATCACAAAAACCCGCTCCCAGCGAGCCAGGTACAAGGCGCTATGGTAATTTGCAATCTATTGTAAAAGAAGATAGAGTTCATTATTCAAGGAACATTTTATGTGGCGCTAATTTTTTTTTGCAAATTTGGTACGCGCGC
Organism: Epinotia bilunana; assembly: GCA_947049275.1. NCBI lineage: Eukaryota > Metazoa > Arthropoda > Insecta > Lepidoptera > Tortricidae > Epinotia > Epinotia bilunana. The sequence goes on from OX346257.1 coordinate 10,406,062, forward strand.
GTCTTGAATAGCCTTTGTTCGGACCACAAACAAAGGCATTCATGAGCTCAGTACAATGGCCATTCATGAGCTTAGTTTAGAAAATTTCAACTTTACATTGTGAGTAAGTAGGTATGTAGAAATTTCAACCTCCAAGATGTACCATCTAGATTAACGCAAATAATTTCTATGGCGTGAAGACAAGGCAGTAAGAAAGTGGACTTTCACTTGACCAGCTGATGCGTGCTCCTCAGTCTATCACACCTCATTTGAGCCCAAGGGCCCGTGTTTATGGTTAGCGTATTAGGTACTCAAAAATTTACTACCATTATAAACATTTAAGTTATTATTAACCTTTTAATGCTTGGGCTCGAGTGAGACGTGCATTTCTTTAGTAAGAGAGTACCATTTGTTGAAAGTACTCGATGCAATATACGTCCGAATTCGAATTCAACGTTCCTAATACCTAAGGACATTAGCGTAAAGACAAAAAATATATACAATAAGAAATAACATGTACGATTTTATAATTAGCGAATTACTTAACGTCTACAGTTTTTTACCAGAAAACACACGACATTTTGATAACAAACACTTTATTGACTGAAAATACTGGACTTACCAGTGCCGTCTGTAAGGATATTTTTGGATGGATTATTTATTTGATATTTCCCGATTTTTCTTCGGATTCTCTATCATTTTAATTTAACCCATGATTGATAAATATGGTAATTAGTGTATACCAATTACATCACAAAACAATAGGTTAATAATGAATGGGATAAAGGTTAAAGATGACAATTATATCGTTAACGTCGTATATATGGGTCGGAATCATCGTGTTAGAATAGGAAGAAGGGCGAATGAATTAAGACCAATAAATGAACATCACCGCGTGTGGGGGCTGATCTACAAAATACGGGCACACGTGACGAGTAATCTAAGATTAACGCATACTACGATAACTGATTAAGACAATGAGACGAAAACAAGTAACTTTTACGACGACCGCTTTAGCCTAGTTGGTAGTGACACTGCCTACGAACTGGAGGTCCTGGGTTCGAATCCCGGTATGGACATTTAATTGTGACTAGCACGAATATTTGTTCCTGAGTCATGGATGTTTTCTATGTATATAAGTATTTCTTTATCTAATTACTACCATATCGTCGCCTAGTACCCTAGTACAAACAAGCTTTGATTAGTTTGGGACTAGGTCGATGTGTGTACGATTGTCCCCACATATTTATTTAATTATTTATTTACAGTAAAATCTGCTAACCTAAAGTGATAGAAGAAAGTGGACTGGACAGACATCCGGCGACTCTGTTATAGTGGGGGGTACCAAAAGAGTTAATATACTATATGAAACATATTTACGTTATGATTAATTTTATGCACTAGTTTTTACGAGGTTTTTGCAATTAACTGCCATTATGTCTATGTAAGTTGTTAATAGGTTCTATAATAGGTAATTATAATAGATGAAAAAGTCAAGAAGAGCATTCATAACCTATCGATATTTTATAAATACCATCACATCTTTCTGCCTTTTTTAGCATGTGAGATGAGAGTCACATTTGCGTAGTCACAAATTAATTACTAAACCATTATTTAACCTCTCAATATTCGTCCATCAAAAGTGGCAAACGGGCGTCGAATATTGAGTGCCGCGCTATTCTTAGCGAAATTGTGCGATGTGAAACGTCAAATCCAACATGCAGACATTTCTTGACCTGAATATTCCGTTCAATCCGTCTGAGCTATAAATATATTGATCCACTATTTACAATGAGGTAAAATGCAGTGAATGTATAAGTAATAGTTAGCCAATCATAGGCTTACCTAGATGAAATGTTCACGTTTTATTCTGAAACTAACGGAGCTGCCAATTATCATGAAGTGTTGTGTTATGCTTATGCCTCTTTCAATATAAATATTATATTGTATGATCGGTTAATATGGAGTCACTGTAGACGAGCGGTAAGCCACGTGACTTTTAATCTGAGGTCGTGGGTTCGGACCCGGTTCGTACCACTGGGTTCTTTCAAAAACTTATGTACGAAATATAATTTGATATTATAACAGTGGCTTTTCGGTGAAGGAAAACTTCGTGAGGAAACCGGTCTAATCCCAATAAGGCCTAGTTTTCCTTTGTGTTGATAGGTCAGATGGCAGCCACTTTCGTAAAACTAGTGTCGATACCAAATCTTGGGTATAGGTGGCAAGGCGGGCCCCGGACTCCACAAAAATGCTTAATATCTAGATGACTGCCAAGCCGAGAAATGTAGCTATATTTAGTTATTTACTAGAAGAGTCTTCAAAGCATTTTGTCTCCGATAACAGACTGCAACTGCTGCCGGCTGGTACGTACGGGTATACAATTCGAACAATAACGTGACAAACGACAAGGTAAAGCATCCGTCGCTTTCTATTCAGCGGTGAAAGAAAGAGGCAAAGAACCATGCTATATCTTGTGATTGTCTCGCGAAAAGGTCTATCGTAATCAACTTGTTAGCCACCTTGAAGCCTCTCACAGACTGGCGCTTGCGGAGGAAGTGCATAGTAATTTTGACATTAACCGTCAAATTTACTATTGACTGCTACCGCAGGCCGCGTCAGTGTGATTTAATAAATTCGGCAATAATAATAGACTCCGATTGACATTTGATTAGGAAGGGCCATGAAAATGATACATGTATTCCACGCAGGGAGTACTTCACTGTTGGTGTTTGGTTGGGTCGGCCAGCAACAAAGAAATAAATATGTAATCAATTATTATTTAATGACCGAGCCCACAAACTGTTCCGTCCTCGTAACGGTTTTCCTACTTGTATTACATTGAATGGCAAACTATAATTAGACGAAATGCCTGTCCGTGTTGTACTTCCCCGTGTTACGCGGTGGTTTCAGATAGTTTAGACACTCATTATCAACGGAAATAGGTGACTGACAATCGTTTTTCAGTTTTTTTGTGAAGGTTTTCATTGATACTTTGGTTTTTATTGCTTAACCAATTTATACCTATTTAATTTAAAAACGCGTTTGTTACAAATATAAACTATTTAATTACTCGTAAGTAATAATATTCATTTATTCAAGCAACCATAATTAAAAAAAACAAACATAAAACTTAAACTATAGGTAAAAAATTTGGCATAAATCGCCGTCAACGGGCATGGTGCCCAGAAGGCTGGCCGTATTTCCTCGCTGTATAGCGATACTAACACGCTGTGCGAAATACTGGCCAGCCCTCTGGTCGCCCGAGGCTTCTATTAAGCGCGTCGCCAAATCTTTATAAAGCCGACGCGCACTTGGACCCCATGGCCCCAAGGTTAATAATAATAATATTGTACGTGTAGGTACCGCAAGTTTTTCCCGCCGTCCGTGTGTCAAGGGAACCACAATAACAGAAGGAACCACAGAAAAAATAAAAAAATGTAAACAAATATTGTAGTGCTTAACAGTGGCGGCGCGTGAGTATTTTCACTGGACAACGCGGAGAAAAAAAGGACTCTTTTTAGGGTGTACGGAACCAAAGGGTAAAAACGGGACCCTATTACTAAGGCTCCGCTGTCCGAACAATCATATAGTCAAGAATCATATATCTGAAAATCAGACCTTATTGTTTCTTAATCTAGTCAGAACGGCGTTTCAAAGCACGCGATAATTTCCAATTCACCCCCAAGTACCAATCTTTCAGCGTGCAATTTATGCATCCGGGGTAGGGACCCCGGATGCATAAATTGCACAGTAGGGCAGGAGTCCCCACTTACTTATCAATTAGAGTAAGATCAATAGTAAATAATATATCACTTAATCTCAAATAAGAAGAAAACAAACAAATACTCCCGACTAAACAGTAAGCGCCATGGCGAGTATAACGCACTGTCAGGAGGTGAAAGGCATATCGCTTTCCAGTTAGGTCTAACTATCGGCGCCGGCGCCGGTGAAACGCACTCCTTCATCCGCGGGTCCACGTCCGCGGGTCCCGTGATGTAAGGATGTCTAATGAGACAATGTCTAATGGGATAAAGATCCCACATTTTGGTATCTAGGTGCTATTGTACTTTTAGTTTTGAATTGATAATATGTTCAGAATAACAGAAATTCGCTATTGGTATATTATTTATTACTTAATAACAAATCTAGCCAACCATAATAAATCTTCATTAATATCTACACCAGACTTTAATGTCTGATAATTGCAAACTTCACTTTATGGAAAAACAACTTTTCAAAACATGCTCTTAAATGGTCACTTATATTTAGCTTGTGATAAACTCGATTAAAATTAAATCATACTCGTATCAATCAAATACCACGCCAAACTCATGTCCTCATGTCAACTGTCGATAGTCATGTTTACTCTGAAGTTCATTCGCATAACGACCAGGTCCTCTTCTAGCACTACATGGCGTCCTTAGTCGTTACCTTGTTTTAAACGCTCCCTTGACAGAGACACGCTTATGACTTCCGCGCACGAGAAAAAGAGATGCAACACTTCGGGAATGGCTTTTTCGGACAAATTTCGATAAATGCACAACGTACTGAAGTTTAATTTATATTTCATTAAGGGAGATTTTAGATGAGATATTTGTTTGAGTAGGCTGAGTAAAAAAAGGAAAATAAAGACCCAACTTTGTTTTTTTTTCATCGAGGATATTTTAGATAAACAATCATAAAGTCAAAAATCATATATGTGATAATCAGACCTTATTGTTTCTTAATCTAGTCAGAACGGCGTTAAAAGACAATTTCATCTATTTTTCTTCGTTTATCTAGTTTTATGATATCAAAGATACATAGTGTACTCGTTTTACTTATTTCAGTCATTAATCACTTCTCAAATAAAAATAACGCTATAATTAATCATACGCTTTAAAATGATTTTCCCTGAAATCGAATGACGATTGACGCACGATTTTTCTAATGTTAATTATATGTAAAGTAGTCTAGTGGGAGTTAATAAATTTAAATGCAATCGATTCGTACTCTCATTGTCACTTGTCAGATTTCTAAGTTAAATCCAGTGCGTAACTACATATTTTACGTCGTACTCGCTACCACGGCCTAGAAAGAGACAAGTGGAAGGGAAAGCAAGAATTATTGTTTATAAAACCGTCTACTTATATAGCCAGGTTATTATAGAAATACACTGTACAAACAGTATGTGTAAATAAACTCGTTTGAAAACGATACTCGATAGATTCGCTAACTAAATATGTGCATGGGACAAGTTGTCTTAACCAGTTGGGCGATGCAATGCTTGCAAGCATTGCATCGCGGGATTGAACTCGTTTATTTTAATTTGTTACACATCTGTCGTTACTTCGCTTGACGTTTTCGAGTTTAAAGCTTTTCAGAATTTTACCAATGAAGGAAATACGGCATTACTGGACCTCATTAAGTAGGCTTAAATCTCACCAGGTCCCCATCTTGGGACCGACATGCAGATCGAGAAGTGACTGGGTCTACCTCACCTTAGCTGCTAATTGTAAGGAAATAAGATTGCTCCCAATCTCAACCGTAGCAAAAACAAAACTCGCCGTTTTACAGATATATTTACTGAGTTTTTTTCATTGCGTATAGCTCGAAACGGAGACGTGGCAGACCTTGTCAGCGATGGCGAGACGAGCTAGATAACTCTTTAAAAGAAAGACCAGAGACTGCTCTGATAGGAAGCAATGAATAGTAATAATTAACGCAAGTAATCGTTACTAATAATAACAACAACAATCTACGATTAATACTTCTCCCCGTAAGGCTATTCAATTATTAGGTACCTAACCTACATGTATTAGGGACCTAGTATTTACGGTTCACATATATTATATTTTCATCTTATTTACTGCGTATCAATAAGATGAAAATGGACGTCATTCGTCACGAACGCTGGTCCAAAAGTGCCCAAACGGCAAACCTTTTATTACCTGGTGTTCAATAAGTTCTCGGTATCGGCATGATTACGTCTAATGATAATAATTTTTGTTTTTTTTTCATACTGTATCACTATTCATGAATACACTAAATAAGTAAAAAATATATGATTAATTAATTTGTTTTCTTTAATAGTTAAACAAAGATGATGATGGTAGCAAATATCTTAACGTGAGTAAAATTGAATGATTTTTTATATTTATTTTAGGGGCGATTTTGGTAAAATTCCGGTGTTGTAATCCAGAATATTGATTTTAAAGGAAGATATATCTATTTAGAAGGCTGGAAATTAGAAAAAATATCTGATTAGTCATATTCTTAAACACAGCTCCCTCAACAAAATTAAAGGTGGGTTTTAATAGCCATCTATATTTTTTTAATTTCTAAAGGAAATCAAAGGAGGTAGACTAAGAAAAAAAATGAGAAAAATAAATGCCAATTTTATGACGTTTCTGTTTGGAGGAGATTGCAGATTACCATGGGTGCTATTTAGGGACGTAAAATCTATACAATTAACTATCTACCCTGTCACCTAGACCAACTCATATACTTTTACTTCTTATTCTTTGTTACTAAAAATTCCTAAATGATCCTTGATTTAAAAAATGAGCCTCATTATAAAATTAAATTAATTTAAACATATTATATATGCACGTAAAACAAGAAAGAATGTATTTAATCATTAAAAATGATACGATACGAATAACTTCTGTTTTTAATGCCGATACCGAGAACTTATTGAACGCCCCGTAGCTTTGAGACTTGGGTTGAAAAACTTACCAAACCTTACATTTGCCTAGTGGTCAGTGACCCTGCCTACGAAGCTGACGGTCCTGGGTTCGAATCCCGGTAAGGGCAAATATTTGTGTGATGATCTTGAATATTTTGTCTGTATGTAAGTATTTATATCTAATAAATACATCGTCGTCTAGTACCCATTTCACAAACCTCATTGAGCTTACTATAGGGTAAATTATCATAGGTATATGAGACTCAATTTTGTCTTGAACGTAGAATATAAGGAATATTTATAAATCACGATGGCCTAAAGTTCGTTGCGATAACTCGAGAAAAGAACTGCGTACGGAGCTGCTACGTGATAAAATGATGACAGAGTACAATGTTTCATAAGATGAACATTCAACATTAGGTACTTCGAACGCGCCCTATGATAAGATGATTTCTTAGATTAGGTATTCGGGTACCGAATTTGATGTAATCACGTAAAACTGTTTTGTGAGAATTCGCAAAAGCCGTTTCGAGAACAAAATTGCGGTGCGACCTGATTCATTCACCTCGCTCTGCAATTTTAATTGGCAAACTTCGTTGACACTTACCTTCTTGGAAGAATTGCAACCGAAATATTCAAGGTAGTTAATTAGTTGACTTTGGTACCTCAGTTAGATACCCAAACGAGAAACATCGACCATGATAAATGTATCAAATAGTTCAATAGATATAAAAAAGTAGCTCTTCGCGGTCATATTCCGACATACCCAATTAATGTCAGACCTTCCACCGACTAATGGAGTTCCAGTATTTTATACCTACTTAACTCCGAAACGCAATCGCTAAAACACAAAGGTTTGAGGAATACCACGAATGTTTTATGTAAATAATATTAATTTAATAAAGAGGAAAATTAAAGTCTGTGATATTGTAGCTTAGTAAATGTATAAGTTTGTATGTAAGTAATGGGTAATCTCCGGAATCATTTATCTGATTTCAAAACTTCTTTCACCTCAATCATCCTACTACAATATACTAATATATATACTATATACTAATATTATAAATGCGAAAGTTTAGATGTTTGGATGTTTGGATGTTTGTTACTCAATCACGCTTAAACGGCTGAACCGATTTGAATGAAATTTTGCACTAAGATAGTATATAGCTTGGATTAAAATATAGGATAGTTTTTATCCCGGGTCCACGCGGACGAAGTCGAGGGCGGAAGCTAGTAATATTATAAATGCGAAAGTTTAGATGTTTGGATGTTTGTTACTCAATCACACTTAAACGGCTGAACCGATTTGAATGAAATTTTGCACGAAGATAGTTTATAGCCTGGATTAAAATATAGGATAGTTTTTATCCCGGGTCCACGCGGAAGAAGTCGCGGGCGGAAGCTAGTAATATTATAAATGCGAAAGTTTCGATGTTTGGATGTTTGTTACTCAATCACGCTTAAACGGCTGAATCGATTTGAATGAAATTTTGCACGAAGATAGTTTATAGCCTAAATTAAAATATAGAATAGTTTTTATCCCGGGTCCACGCGGACGAAGTCGCGGGCGGAAGCTAGTAGGCTATATATATTCAATCCCGCAGGTTTCCCTGCGTACTTTGTGATACGTGGGCGAAGCCGCACGGGCAGATAGTAAAGAAACGAAAAACGTCAAGCGAACTAACGACAGATGTGTCATAATAAATGCGTATGAGATCGTAGACTGATATATAACCTCCCAAGTCGAACAGAATATCTGGGAAAATATAACAAAACGAAGCAAGTAACGCGATATGATCCTAAACCTATATGGGCAATAAAAAGGGAACTCAATAATAAAACGTAACGGCTCTTCGGAATATTGCTTTCATCAGACGAGTAAGGTCAGCGAAAACAATATTTTGTGCCTATACCGTTAGATAGTTTTATTGGCCTATTGGGTCATTAATTAATGCTCTGATGGCCCCTTTTCAGATTATCCTTTAATTTTAACAGTATTTAAATAACCACTAATACCGATTTGTATAAAGAGGAGAGAGTGAACGACCTGTTCTTAAAATTTAGAATCGAAAAGATATATTTTAGATCAAAAATCTATTATTAAAAAATTATAATATAATATATAATAATATAATATAAATCAGCCTATATTCGTCCCACTGCTGGGCTCAGGCCTCCTCTCATGGATGAGAGGGAACGGGCAGTAGTCTCACGCTGGCCCAGTGCGGGTTGGGGACTTCACATACACCTTTGAATTTCTTCGTGGATGTATGCAGGTTTCCTCACGATGTTTTCCCTTCACCGAAAAGCTAACGGTAAATATCAAATGATATTCCGTAAATAAGTTCCGAAAAACGCATTGGTACGAGCCGGGATTCGAACCCACGACCGCAGTTTGGGCTGAACCGCTAGCTTAAAAAATACTGATGAGTCATTCGTCGATATTGATTTATGATTATAGCGGAAATATTACACAGAATCCATACTAATATTATAAATGAGAAAGTGTGTCTGTCTGTCTGTTACCTCTTCTTCTTCTTAACCGCTGAACCGATTTGGATGAAATTTGGTATAGAGATAGTTTGAGTCCTGGGGAAGGACATAGGATAGTTTTCATCCCGGAAATTATACCCCAAGGGGATGAAGTAGGGGGTGAAAGTTTGTATGGAGCTACGATATAAACGAGTTCCACGCGGACGGAGTCGCGGGCAGAAGCTAGTAAAGCTATAAAACGACATAAATAAAACCACCATAGGTGTTATGAGCTAAAACCAATAAGTAATTATTTGTTTATCAAAATATACGAACAGACGATAAAATATCATCCTAGGACTCTGTGATACCTTTTATTGTCGCACTAACAGAGATATGCGATATAATTTACATACTTCATTAATTGATTGATCCCAATTCATATTAAACACATTCTCAAGTCGCCCCACCATTTCCGATTACTAATCTCTGTGATTAACATCTGTAAGCGCGTACTTCACCCCACAAACGCGTACACTTGCTAATAAGAGATATTGATACTGGTAAGCCTTCGCCTAGTTAGCAGCTATACGCCTATGGTCGCGCTGTATGCGAGCAAGAATTTTAAAAAATATGTCTTATCTGTCTTATACACCGTGGGCCCGAGTAACCCGAAATATTTTAACCGCGCACTCCTTAGGTCATTAGCAGCAATATTTTTAATATAAACCCCAGTCAATTCCGGCTCAGATTTAAGATATTATCAATTTTCATGTAAACTATTTATTGTGATTACTAAGTGCATTTTGCTCTTTTGATAGCGACTTAGCTACCGATGTTGGCCAGTTTCGCGTCGCTATTGACAGATATGAAAATGGCAGCTACCACTCACTAAATTGATCCTTTTTAAAAAATAAAAAAAATAATCGTTACGGTTTTATTAAAAGGGATATTTTACATAGAGAAGCAATAGTTATCCGAGTTTATTTACAAAAACCGACAAACCATGAAAAAAAAATTTTTTTTTTTAAATTTGAGGGGTTCATATAACATTTTTTACTCCTAATGACCTCAGGAATGCGTGGTTAAAATCTTTCGGGTTACTCGGGCCCACGGTGTATACATTTGATACAAGATTGATATAATTTTTAAATTATTATCACGTATCAGTAAACAAGTGGTTCAGGTGTGCATACATTCAGAGGTCGCATTAAATCCTGACTCGTAAAAAAATGTAATCTATTCCGGAATACACAAATGTCCATAAGGAGTATCTTCTAATTTTCAGATGTTAAGTAGTTATAGCTTTTCGATTCACTTTTATAAACTCGCGGTGCCTGAGTTGGCTAAAGTCCCTAAGTGGTTTACTGAACGCCTCCTTGATCCTACTAATATTATAAATGCGAAAGTTTTAGATGTTTGGATGTTTGGATGTTTGTTACTCAATCACGCTTAAACGGTTGAACCGATTTGAATGAAATTTTACTAGTTAACAAGTTAGAATGTATCGGTATAAGAGGAAACGCTCACATGATTTTAAAGGATTTTCTTACCAACCGAACTCAGCAAGTTAGAATTGGAAATAACATTAGTAGGGATGCCCCGGTTGTTTTTGGAGTTCCTCAGGGCAGTGTACTGGGACCGAGTCTCTTCTTGATTTACATAAATGACTTGTGTCAACTGTCACTTATTAATGGAAAGATTTTCACTTATGCTGATGACACAGCTGTTATATTTCATGGAGATACTTGGGACGAGGTTTACCATAATGCTGAGACGGGAATGCATAAGATAAATAAATGGTTAGAAAAATTTGTTCTTACTCTAAACCTTTCCAAGACCACATACCTAAAGTTCTGCTTAGGTAATGTTAATCAGGACCATACAAATCTTAAGGTTCACTCGTGTAATTTGCAGGCAGGAACTGACTGTGCGTGCACTACTATTGTTAAATCAAACTGTATTAAGTATTTAGGTGTTATTCTGGATAGCAGGTTGAATTGGCAACCTCATATAGACCTAACTACAACACGGATTAGAAAATTAGTTTGGATATTTAGGAAACTCAGAACGTCGGTCCTGAGCTACTGTTGTGTTGTATGGGGTGGAACTGGTAAAACACATATGCTGAAATTAGAGAGGGCACAACGATCCTTGCTTAAAGTAATGACGTTCAGACCATATAGGTTTTCTACGAAACTGTTATATAAAAGCTGTGAATTACTCTCTGTCCGATAACTATACATATTCTTGTATGTAGTAATCAAGCAGCACAAGCTCACCCCCTACGATAAAGATAAGTTTGCAGATAAGCGTGTTGTGTCAAATGTATGCTTACCACTCAAATGCAGACTGGCTTCTGCCAGAAGGCAACAACGTTTCATGTCAAGATACTTGTACAATAAAATTAATAGAACTATATATGTTTATCCCCTTTCTACTCATGAATGTAAGAAAAAGCTCAAAACTTGGCTGATGTCACTGGACTATGAGCAGACTGAAGCAATTGTTAGTACAAAATAAATAATATTATGCAATTATACTCACACACACCCACCAACACACACACACACCCACCAACACACACACACACCCACACCCACACACACACACACACACACACACACACACACACACACACACACACACACACACACACACAATCAAACTTCCGTAGTTATATAAATATAGTCAAATAAGAATACATAAATATCTAAGAAACCAAAAATGTTATCCAGGATACTCACAAACTGGGAGAGGACACTGACTTCTGTAACACAGGCTCCAGCCTAGCTCAGAAGTCAGAGGCTTCACAAATACAGCTGTACCATTTTTTGGAAATAAACGTTTTTATTATTTTATTATTTATTATTATTATTATTTTGCACTAACATAGTTTATAGCTTGGATTAAAATATAGGATAGTTTTTATCCCGGGTCCACGCGGACGAAGTCGCGGGCGGAAGCTAGTTTGGAAATAATATCAGGGCTTGCGCATAATATATTAATTATGTATATAACATTTTCAACACAATTGCTCGTAACGTACCTCTTATTGTGTCGCTTTTAGGCTCATAATCCTGGATATTACACACGCGTGTTTAATAACATTACGATACTTGTGTGTTATGGTTATATGCCGATTAAGTCACGTTGGCACCTTGCAGCAAGATGTATGCATGCACACGGTGCATTCTTAAACTAACCGGGTTGTACAGAATGTACAGCTTTTTTTTTAATTCTCGGCAAATGGATTCTTACCCGACTAAACAAATGAAATCCTTTTTGTTAATTAATTGACTATTTCTTTTTGGATATGATATAGAAACGGTTAATTTAGTAAAACTATTCACTTTTGATAACATTTTACATGAATTAATAAAGATAACATTTTAAAACGAAATTATTTATTTTATTTTGTATTGGCTGTTTAGAAATTGCATCTAATGCGCGCGCACTGCGCAAACTTCACAAAAAAAATTGATGCGCGCCATTATAGGTTATTTCACAGATATTTGTAAACATTGTTAATGCGTGTTGGGTTATTAACAAAAATTTTGATTCGTGGTGACTAGAAAAGTGATAAAAAGAATGGACGCCACTAGAAATTCTTGACGATGTATATACAACATGTGAGTAAAAACCTGTTGACATCAATAAGTAAAGAAAATAACTTGACAGGCCTATCAAATTTTCATCTTAAGAAAAGGATTTTTTCCTCGCAAAATGTGTTGAAAAACGTCGTATGAAACGCGTGAGCTTTGATAATTACAATCCTCGGCTCTCTGATGTAATTATCAACATACCTCACTTGTATCACAATGTACTATTATGCTCAAACTACCTACCGCATAAAAAACCGCCACTTATTAACTCGACCTCTTATGCATTCTGGCGATCGCCCCGTTGCCATGGCAACCATACTGAGATGCACAGCGAGAGTCGGTACGGTGTCGGTAAAATCTCCGATGTCCTTGAGATACTTTATTTTTACTAAACGGGTCTTAATCGCGTATATAAGTCCCGTTTCGTAAACGTAATGTGCGAGTCGGTCGAACACGTGTGTACAGTTTTAAACTAAACTTTTTAAGCCATACTCTTATAGTCACCGGACTACCACATTACTACCCATTGGTAAGTATCTGGGCCGCCTACCGAGTCGGCCCAGATACTTACCAATGGGTGATTGGATGATGTGATCGAGACAGACCTACGCGAGCTACAAGCTATCGACTTGCGGAGAACCGCGCAAGGCTAGGATCGGTAATACACTCGTATTGAAGTCCAAGACACTCGTCGTTGCGCCAGAGGAGTAAGTACGTATACGAAATACTCTCGTAAAAAAAAAACAAAACAGTACCTATTATCATTGACATGATTCATCGCAGCTTCCCTCGGATGTTTGTTAATGGACCGTCCTAAATGAACTTCTTCCGCAAAGGGCATGCGGTCGACCTTCGCTTATTGGGTAAAGACGTTGCGTGACCTAGTCAAATATTAACAAACACGTACCAGATAGTACCACGCATGCATGTCGGATGACGTGTTAGTGACTACTTAGACATCTATGTCAAACTTATGAAAACTAATTGTAATATATATTTATTTATTTATTTTATTTATATATAACAAGTCCAGCGTGATTACAACTGGGAACAGACGTCAAGTAAAACAATGATTAGATTAGATTACTTTATTTCATAAAATAAATTAACATTATAAATTAACTTAAAGCTAATTTAAACGAATTTACCTTGTGATCATCAAATAATGAAAATAATAATTATTAATGATATGACGCACCATGGTACAACACACCATTTGAACATAAATATATGTATTACAAAATGATTAGGTAATGATAAAGTCAAATAAGGAATATACATATGGGAACTGTCGCCTTATAAACATGCATATGTCTCACCGTTGGAATAATGCTGTAATTTCATAAGTAGCGACAGTTACATGTTTTTGAAAAAGTTAAATATACCTATCATTATTGTTTGTATATAACGGCGCGCTGCCGGAATAGTGCTCGCAAACTTTAATTACATTGTTAAAATGCGTGATTAATTATTTGTGTTACTTGGATATTTCTTTTGGTTTTTTACGTCAAATGATTAGTACCTACTGTACTGACTGACAGTTGTGATAATAATGGAGGTACCTTTGAAATAATGTTGACAGTTATACAATTATTGAGGGTAAGTACAGGGTAACAGGTGGCCGCCGATCGCTGACGGCTGGCCATTACTTGGACAGCCGTGCTCGGTGGTGGACGCGCGCTAATCCTGGCTGGCATTGGCTCTTATCCCAATCGTGTCTTACCAATCACATGTTATTTTGATTCGAATTGTATTTAAATAAAACCAGTGATTGTTATACGGGACAGAGGCGCTTTTATTTCCGTGCTTCCGTCATCTTCACGTACTCATGCGAGACAGATAAGCGTGAAGGTCGCCCCGCCGAGCCTCCTGATGCTTCGTTATACATACATATATATATATACTTATGACGAAGCATCAGGTACCTAAAGCCTGCTCTATACAGTGGGCCATCACGACTCATCGTACAGGACGCAACTATACGTTAGACGGAGAAAGACATCGCCGCGCCATAAGCCATCTGACACCACTACCCTCTCCACACGCTGGCTTATCCTAGTGGGCCATTAGGATGGGCCATCATGTAGAGGAGCCATAATGATATGTTTTGTCCGCCCGCCGGTGACAGCCAGCCAGCAGTTCTGCTGCTTTAAGTATCACAAGCATCATGTACCTAATGATATGTACCAATAATTGTTTATTTGATAAAAAACGTCTGTATTACTCCTTAAAAGTGTGAGCATTTACTCTGCACCAATTTTAAGTGTCTCTATTTGGCCCTATTGTGGATTGGTAAATAATGCCACTGGGCATTAAGTCCGTAATAAATTTAAAAAACAAGTAAATTTATACTTGACTGTATGTTAGGTTAGTTATGATCGATGCTCGTTAGCACGATTCACTCCTGTAAATGCTTCCTTCCATCTTTATATTTACACTACACTACAGAAGAATACAATACAGGTCGCTATTTATCAAATGGACGCCATAACAAATTACAAAAGAGAGGGGTATAGATATGTCTTCAGATCCAATAAACAATCAATAAAATGAGTAGTTCTTAGGTTAAAGTGATTTTTAAAGTAAAAAACTGAATATACCTCCAGTGATTGTCCGGAGGCGTGCGATATCGGGGCGGCAATAACCCTGATAATTTACTGGCACAGCGTGGTCAAGATGGAAGGGGGTGATTAATAAATACTTTACTCTAATACTTTACACTTAATAGTGACTACTGTTAACTTAGGCTATTTTTTTAAAAACGAAATGGTCAACACTCCTAAAAATATAGTATTTTTTAAAGTAGACCTTCTTTCCTTTTTAGACATAAAGTCGCCTTTTAGTTGAAAAAGCATTGATGTTTATTTTACAGTATGAATTAGCGGTTACACTTAACAATGAAATACAAATATAACATTCTAGCTAGATGTGTTAGTGGCAAATGAAGCAGGTTCCTCAATCTTGGAAAAAAATTGTAGGTAGGTAGTTTCTATAGATATTGTTACGAGGCTTTCTTGTTTCATAATTCAAACATTTATTCTGCAACTAGACCTCAATATTTTATTTTACATTACAGTGTTAACTTCCGGCACACGCATTGACAGATGTCGCGTGCTCCATGCATGACATGCACCAAAATACAGCCAATGCACATGTACAATGCAACGAATTATGATAACAAACGACATTGAGATTAGAAACCATTACTTTCCATCTACTCTGTAAAATTCCTATTGCGCAAGAGAGTTGCACAAACGCATTCATGTACGCGCTGATGTAAGACATTTAGAACATATGCAATTCATATACACTTAGGGCCTTTTTCCTATGAAGCACTTCGTTGCGATAAGCGCGTATCAACACAAACGAATATATCGAACAATTACTTACGCAAACAGGTATCAAATTCAATTGTATTATAGAAAAATAAACCTTGTTACAAGCGTCGAAGATAGACATTAAATGAAATCAGTAAGTGACTCGCGTTTTGTGGAGAACTAGTCAATATGCAGTTTTAAACAATATATAACATCATTCGGGTAGATAGCAGTCGTTATCGAATGCTTAGCATGTAATTAGTAGTATAGGTATGGTTTTAGAAATAACATTGTAAAGAGACTATTTTTAGTTCTGTAGATAAAACAAACCAGTTATATTTAACAACAACGTAGTAAATCATACCAGATTTAAATACATGATAGGAACTTTTTCATGGAGAGAATTTGCGGCCCCAGGTTTCGAAATAAGTTTTTAGAAATTCTAATACCCACTAAACGCCACCACACAGCGATTGCCATCCGCCCTGAGTCATGCCAAAGACTCTATGATGTCACGTTCAATGAACTTTCTCTCTCTGTCCCTCTGCAGGCCATATGTGGAACCAGGATGCTCACGGCTTCGGGAGTCGTCTACTAGAACTGGGATCCGAACTGTCTCGCTTAGCACGGCTATCACGGGACGGCGCGCGAGCCCCCTCGATTTTTCTCGCACTATACGTCTCTCTTATTAGAACACGTAGAACAAGAGGTATCGTTCGAGAAAAATCGAGAGTATGTCGCGGCTGGCTCATGACCATTCGCGCACTTTATATGAATTGTAATACGGTTCAATATAAATACAGGATTGTCCGTTGGCGTTTGTACGTACAATACGTTACGTGATCGACCTGCTGGTTCGGTCTACTCTTATATAAAATAAAACATGCCCCAAGGATCCGGGATTTCAAGGCATTATGCAATCATTTCTAATTCACTTAGGTTTGCAGCGGTGGACATCTGAAATTACTAAGAGGTTCTATCTAACTAAGTAATCACAATATTTCCATGAGTTATTTTGAATCCATGACGAGTTTAGTCAGATATGTTATAGTTTTCATAAGTATTCTCTCAGTATGAAACGGAACAATGACCTGAGGTGTCGCTAAAATATTTGATCCAAAATTGAGAAATGCAACTTGTCCCGCCAGACGCCGCGTCATCGGGAACTTGGGTATTTTCCACGTGAATCCGTATTAAGAGTATACTCCTTGCCTTTGTGTAGTTGCTATTTTAGTCAATGCGCCCGAATCCATAGTTAGTACTTACTAAACTACGCTGGAACATGAAAAGCACGTGTTATAAATGCAACCGTGACCGAAATTCTATAAGCGTTAATGACAGACGGGACATGACGTCTATATCCACAAATCCATACGGGGGCACGGTAGTGCCCCCGCCAAGTCGAGCAAAACAGCGGCACGGCCGTACCATCATTTTCTCGAAGCAGTTCAGGCCATTTTCGACCCCCTATACTTCGTTGTGAATAAAACTAGAAGCCTGCATTTTCATTAACCAAGCACGCATTGTATAAACACGATATATTTCAAAATTCATTCAATTTGAACCAGCGGTTTAAGATTTATAACTAGTCAAAGTTTCTTAATTTTGTCACTCACTGACTGACTCACCGATCATCAAAAGTCTAAGGCACTTCTAGCAGACATAGAAGCTTCAAATTTAGAATACAATTAGTGTTTAGTCTATAAATAAAGGGAACACTAAAAAAAATGCAATTTAAGTCCAGTTTTCTAGATACACCAACTGCATAAATAACTTAACTTTGTAATCCCATATAAACATATTTAATTACAAAGTTATATTTGCAGTGAATGGGGCAAAAAAATTACTGCATAAATAAACTGCCAAGTTGCAGAATTTTATTTAGCTAGCAAATAAAGAATAATAAGAATGCCTGAGACTTGGTACCTACTACGAAATATCTCACAACTTTTTACGGTGGAAGAGTTTCGAGACTTGGCCTCTTTTTTACATGGAATGTTTTTTATGGGATCTGTCTGTCTGTTACCTCTTCACGCTTAAACCGCTGAACCGATTTAGATATAATTCGGTATAGAGATATTTTGAGTCCTGGGACATACATAGGATAGTTTATATCCCCTAATATGGGGTGGAAGTTTGGATGGAGCTACGATATAAACGAGTTCCATGCGGACGTAGTCGCGGGCAGAAGCTAGTAGACAGAAGGTCCACTGACGAACTCGACGGGACAACCAAATCCGATTCTTGTCTTCCTTGTCTGATCTCTAGGGTCATCAACTTCGCATGTTAAACAAGTCACCTAGCAATAGCGCAGCGCAACGCAGCGCCCGAGTGAGTGCCAACCGCGATCTAGTAAATTATCTGCTCGTAGCAACGCGAGAGCCAAATACACCCGAAGCGACTAAGTGGGACTGCTAGGCCTGCCATGCAGTATTTAGTGAAGATTTGTGTTTTTTTTTGCTAAAATTGCCTAAAATTGATTGTTAGGCAAGCAAGTTATATACTCTAAACTCTTTCATAAAGACGAAGAAAGAAGCTGATGAACGAAAATAAAGAAGCTGACTTCTTTTTTTATAATAATTATATATGGGTAATTATTGAACCTGTTCACGAAATTTCACGAAACAGTTGAGTATCATGACCTCTAGAAGAGAACAGCCGCACAGTGGGACAAAACGGTCGATTCCATCTCAAAAATCTGTAACTTTTTTGTTTATTGAGATTTATTGCTGAAATTTGGCTTGGGTAATCTTGAATAGTTATGCCTTTATATAATCAAAACGCCTTTATTATAAAACTTATATTTATTGAGTAATATAGTTGAAAATAAAATTTCACAATTTTTCATACAAAAATTTAAAATAATATTTTTATTAATTTTTTTTGGTCATATAACTAAGTATTAAAAGATAAGTATTAACTAATAATTATAATACACTTGATGTAAGTAGGTAGATATAGGTATATTTGTAACTTTCTTTTTTTTTTCAAATGTTATTTATAATAACAAATATATTAAAAAAATTATAATAAATAAAAAAATGTGTAGTAATTAGGTTAAAAAGGCAGACATTAAGTGTCTTAATTGATAATGCAACTTACAACCACCTAGTAACAAAAAAAATCAAGCAGTATCACTTGTCACCAGAAGTTCTTTCGCTTCATTCAACAATTCTTTTGTTAATAGGACATTTGCACTATTTATACTGGATATGTAGGGATCCGATGTATACAGCAAGGTGTGAAAAACGTTTTCCATTGTAGCTGACAGCGAACACTTCCGAGCGTGATTTAATCAATATTTCTTAGTCTTTGTTACGAGCTTCCTGAGCATCTTCAGATAATTGCCCTATGGGCAAAATATCTTTCCATATCTGAGGTACTTTTACCGGCTATTATTTGAGCACATATATCATGTCGAACACAAACGAATTCACTCATTTTTTGACAAATAAATAGTTACTTTGCGTAGGTATTCCGACAGTTTGATACAAATGTTGGAAACCTCGAGTATTTATAGCACTTTATAGTAACTTGTGCAAAATGTATCAACTGATAAAGAAAGTTCTCACAGAGATATTTAACCAATACTGTTTATAATTACCACAATAGATAAGTGTGATGATAGGTATTGTTATCAAAATTGTGGTAAAATCAGATACTCTAAAAGATAGCCAAACAAACCTATTTTATCAAATATGAATAAAAACAACGGTAAATCTCACTAATATAACTACAATAACGTATATTTATACGTGAGGTATAAGTAAAAATAATGATTTTGGTCCTCTGCTGACATTTTAGGTTGTAGCTCAAAAAGGCGCAATAATGACGCAGGTTTTTTTTGTTTCCTTGGATTATTTACTAATTAAGGATTCTATAAATGATAATAACTCGACATCGGCAGCTTTCGATAACAAGGAAACCTCCAATTGAAATTGAAACATTCGGAAATTTTCATGGGGCATTTCAAATCGTATTTAAAAAATACATATTTAATTTTTCTGTAAAATAGTACCGCATTTAAAAACTAGAGATCCTAGTAAATCTAAATATGTGTAATACTTATATATTTCTTTGAGAAACTTAAAAAATATCTAGTCAAACTTCACGAAGGTCTAGTCTGTTAAATACGAAATTATCGAAGTTCAATGTTTCAGTGCAATTTTAGGTAGGTAAAACTTAACAATTATTATTTTACACGCTAATATCAGTTAGGTCTTTTGTCATAGAACGTAGAACTATCAAAATTATATCAGACCTACGACTTTCGCTAAAACCATTTTTGAGATGGTTAAGAACGTTTTGTCCCACTGTGAGCCGGTCAGACGCCGGACACGCGAAAGAATTTTGTCCAAAGCTGAACCGAGTACATTGTTCGCTTCGCTTGCTCGTTCAATAAGTGAAACATAAGACGTTTTATATTTAGCTTGACCTAAGCAACAATCGAAGATTGTAATTTTAACAATTTATATGAAGGTATGTTTCTTATCCATGACGCCGTTCACAGTTTTCCTTCGATGCAAATAAGAGGACGGATACATTAACAAAGAAAATACGCCCAGATAGAAAACGAATCTCTGACTTCATGTCTTATCTTCACCTTTTTGAGACTTGGGTAGTCTTATGACTTTTGTATTGCGTTCAACCTTCAAAATCCCAAACGAATTATCAATACGACTTAGGACTTGTCCAATAGATCCAGGGTCTTGATTTGAGATGAAAAAATGTGACGCCTCTTGGCATGTCATGGGGATATTCAAAATCAGAATGGCATGAAAAGCGACTCCTATACCTACATACATGCATCCTCCATCGGATGTATCCTGCTGTCAATTAAAATAGCAAATGTAATCCCGGCCTGTGAGGCGATTTTTGTCTTTCGAGCGCTCAACTCTTTAACTCGAAAATTGTCAAAAACCATGAAATGCGTTTTTGAAATAGCGATAGAAAATTGGAAAACGTGCGGTATTGAACACTCGTATTTTTTCATCATCATATCAGCCGAAAGACGTCCACTGCTGGACATAGATCTCCCCCAAAGAGTGCCAGTGACCGGTCCGTATGAAAATTAAGTGCCTACTATTTTGACACACTGACTACATACTTTCAAATCGTATTTAACTTTCGAGCGCTATAAAGCCAAAAATCGTCCCCGGGTGCGTTCGTGTATAGTTTATATTCTCTGACTATATACCTAAAGGTTGTCTGGGATGGGAAGTAAGGAAAATACAGACGTCGTGAGTATGGTGGCTCGACTGTCAATAACCTTTTGTCTACGTATTACAGACTAACCTCCCTCTCAACTTAAACCTGCAAAACAACCTTATTAGTAATAGAAAATATCGTATATATTCAATAATAAAATGCCCGACTGGCTACTGCTGCCCACGTATTTATTACTTTTGGATATCTGCTGAATATTTATATAACTCTCCGTTAGGGTTAGGGCGGAGAGGTTCTCGTGTGGCGACCACGTTACGGCGCAGCGTGGGTAGACCCCCCACACACAAGGTGGACTGAGGGGTAGCGACCAGGATGGTAAAGGTCGCGGGAGACCGCTGGATGCGGGTGGCGCAGGACCTCCCCCAAAGAGTGCCACAGTGACCGCACTGTGGCACTCTTTGGGGGAGGCCTATGTCCTACAGTGGTCGTCTTTCTGTTGATATGATGATGATGATGCAGTGATGATGATAACAATGATTATTTATAAATTCAATAAACTTAGGTACTGCCCTTTAGTGCGGATGCGTGCATATATTACGACAATTAAGAGTAGACTTTTTGTTCTCTAATACTTTTTTGGAGATTACTCCACTCTGTGTACGCATGGACGCCACTGTGACTTGTAAATACAATACGGTATATTAACAGTAGCTTGCTTATTACATTAGACGGGTTGTCCCTACTGATCAATTTTTATTTTGAAATAAATTGGAAAACGAAGTGATCGTGTAGGTATCAATCGATCGATGCTTCCCTACCGGTTGTTCACTTCAGGACAACCACGTCAAAAATTATGTTCACGTTTTGGTCCTCTGCTATATTTGTAACTAATTGATGCATGACACTCATTGCCTACAAATATAACAAATGCGTCGTTCGGGATATATATTTAGCGTATGTTCCCATATTGAGGTTATTTTCGCGTCGGCCAACGGAGCAAGTACTCTATCGCCCTTGGTCGAGTTGTGTGCGATAACGTCGATGATAACGGCATTGACGAAACCGCCGGCTTTGTATACAATGCGCGTATTCACTTATTTTAGTGGCAAACAAGCATACGGTCGGCCTGATGGTGAGCAGATACCGTAGCCTATGGAGCTTACGATTCCAGAAGAACAAGCGAGCCCAACCCTTTATCGTTGTGTTGATGACTAGAGACAAAAGCAGGTCCCTCACTCAACACGACACACCGTCAGGAGCTCTGCGGAGCGACCTTACTCACCAGGAACACAACACCTCCCCCCCCTATTCTGTAACTTGTTTAAGCTCACCACAGATATATCTTGACACCGTGATGGGTATAGTAACCAAGCGTAGGTAGAGGTCTAGTTTCGTGACGAGTGACCGGCGGGGTGAGCCGCTTTAGCGCGTAGCGTATAATAGCTAGAAGCGTTAATATGGTTGCAGTCTTCCGCAATACAGTACATCATAATTTTAGTGAAATCGTTTACTTGTCAGGCTGGTTGTGTCCCTTTTTAGCCCTAAAGCACTTTCACTACTTCGCATCCCAACTGTCGCAGTATTGTTACGTTAAGTGCGACAAAGTACTAAAATGATCATCTATACTTATTTACTGTTGACTGCACCCACGTACTACCCCAATTGGGCTGCCCCTAATATGAGCGAGGTGACATGCTACTGTGCCCTGCCTCTCTTAACTCTCTTTTGACTGTTGGTTTCATAAGGTACTGTTAAAACATTTCAAACAGTAGTACAGTCAGCATCAAAAGTAGCTACGCAAACGAAGACGTCTAACTACAGTCTTTATTAAAAGGGAATAAGAGCTTTTGACGTCTTCGATTGCGCAGTTACTTCTGATGCTGACTGTACCTACATTGTACTGAACCTACGGAGCTAAATTGCTAACGTGTCTATGTCTACTCGAGCGCGCACAGTTGTGTTACCTAGCGGGGTGGTTCAAGCGTGCGACGTTCAAACAGTAGGTCGTGTTCGAACCCTGGCTCGTACCAATGAGGGGTAAGGAACTTACTTCGTTACGAAATGTTCATTTTAGCTTTTCGGTGTAGAGAAACCTCGTGGGTCATATCAGCCAATAAATTCAATGGCTTGTGTAATGCCATTAACTGGATGCCTTGACGTACATTCAGGGCCAATGACGATACATATGAGTCAGATCGCCGTAGTTGCTTTCCGCTACAATACAATAAAATACAAATAAATACTCTTTATTGCACACCTCACACAAACAAAGCACAAAAGAAAAACAATACAATAACATGTAGGTAGAGGTAGACAACAGGCGGTCTTATCGCTGAAGAGCGATCTCTTCCAGACAACCTTTGGGTATCGGAGAAAGAGATAAAACTAGATAATGTAGTACGTGGTGCAGAGATTATAATAAGCCAAAAACATACATACGAGGAAAACCACGGGATCGGCAACGAGCGTAGCGCGTAGCGATTCTTGGCCCTAAATGGGTTAAGAGACACGCTTATGCCTTCCGCGCACGAGAAAAAGAGATGCAACACTCTTCGGGAATTTCTTTTTTGGATAAATATCGATAAATACCTAACTTAGTGAAGTTTTATTTTATTTCATTAAGTGAGATTTTATATGAGATAAAATACTAAAGT
The DNA here is from genome assembly GCA_947049275.1 of Epinotia bilunana. NCBI lineage: Eukaryota > Metazoa > Arthropoda > Insecta > Lepidoptera > Tortricidae > Epinotia > Epinotia bilunana. The sequence goes on from OX346257.1 coordinate 10,429,925, forward strand.
ATTAACTTGATTGTGTCGTAAAATGTATTGTTTGAGTAGGCTGAGTAAAAAAAGGAAAATAAAGACCCAACTTTGTTTTTTTTTTTCTATCGAGGAAACTTTAGGCAGTCATTTATCGATTAAATCAGATAAACAATCATATAGTCAAGAATCATATTTATCTGAAAATCAGACCTTATTGTTTCTTAATCTAGTCAGAACGGCGTTTCACAGCACGCGATAATTTCCAATGCACCCCCTTAACTATTTCAAGGAGCAAGAACACAGTGCTGTTTGCTTCGCCGTAGCCCGCAGCAGCTTAAATCTCGTCAGTGGCGAAACTTATGCTAGACACATGGGAGCGCATTATGTCATGCTGACTGAAAAGGTAATCATTAGAGGGGTAATCACGTAACGTTTTGGACGCGCGTTAAGACAGCTTATCTGTCATTTTTTCATATCAATTTTGACATTTATATAGATCTACCTAACGTACGTAGAATGCGTTACGTGATCGACCAGCAGGTATGACAACCGCTTATACAATATATAAATAGGTAACAAAACTAACTTCCCGCGTGGCGCCGCCCGTGTATTAGACAGAACGCAAGCAAAGCCGCGGGGCAAAATAACTTACACCCTCACCAAGCTACTCACAAACTTTACCTCTTTATTAAATTAGTATAAAAAACTGCTGTATTAACTAAATACTTTCCATTAAACGTCGAACATAAGACGCATAAGATGATAAGTATTCAGAGGGTAAACGCTCTAAAACATCATTCAATGACGGTAGTTCATGAATTGGAATCGGGAGCGGCTGGAGATGGTTGGCGCGCGCAGGCGCGTGGCGCGGCGAAGACAGCGGGACACTCGGCACGCCAATTAACGCGGCGCGTTCACACGGCCGCCGCCGGCGCATCCCCCGCCCCCGCACCCGCGCGTTCCGCCCCCCGCACCACTCACTCGCCCATACAACACGAACGTAAACGTACGCGTTAACCGCCAACCTCCTACCGACTCGCATTCACACGATTTGAAAATAGAGAAACTCAAACATTCGCCCGATTATCGGGATCGCTGTCGATGCTCGGTCAGTGCGCCTTACTCGCCTCGCCTCGCACTATTTATATTGGAAAGAGAGAGCGGCTCGAGCGTTGTATGTATTTTATTACCATTTGTAGCCGGTTTTAACCTGCGAGGATTAGTACGCGCGCTTTATTTTATTGTAGGCTCAGATGCGCCCTGCGGAGGAATTTACATGTCATGCTTTTTTGAGCAGAAGTCGCGAGTTCTACTTGACTGGTAGGTGGCACGCAGCTGCGCGTGGCGTAATGACACAAAAGAATTAATTATTTCGAAAACTGTTTCAAACGCGTGCTCCCGATGAGCCGTATCCTTATCGCGACCGGTTTCCACCACCCGTAGGTGCTCCAGCGAAGCACTTACATTTTTATTTTGTCAATCAACACGTTATATATCGCTTTATCGCCTCTCGCCGTTGCATTTGCCTGATAATTGTTACAAAGGCGCGCTCTGTACGTACGAGGTTTACAAACAAAACATAATCGGCGCTATTCCGCTGCAACCAGGCAAAAAATAAACAAATACTCGCTTGAAGGGTCCAACATATGTACAAAAAGAGTTGTGAGGCTCTTAAAAAATCCGTGGATATTTTTAAAACGGTGTCGTGGGAGCTGCCTCGGCGTTTGATGCGTTTGAAGGCGCCGCCGCGCCGCGCCGCTGCGCCACTAAGACAATTTTTTATTAGTACCTGCACTTTTTTACAAAAATTAAAACTTTATAGAGCCGTATGTCTATATGTGAATCGACAAAGAAACCGCCTACAGGTACAGGTAGGTGTGATCCTCGAATCTGTCGGCAATTTGGGTTCTTAATTTGGCGAGTTTGCTTGTCATTCCATCCGGAACCTGTTTCGAGTGGCGTCATTGTCTCTTTCCAGTAATAAATTTGCGCAAGGTGACATATTTTATAGGCTAGAACTTGACCTTTACTGTATTGATGGACACTTAAACTCTTAATCGTACTTGTTTAAAAACCTAACGAGTGTAAGTTAAGTTAAATAGGTATACTTTGTTTTTCTAAAGAATGATGACATGTGGATCGTTTTAATTTTTCTGGACCATTCCAATGTTTTATGAATTCTGATATTAATGAAGCAAATGAATCAAATAACTTGTCAAGTTGTCTGTCCAGAAAGGGCAGTAGAGCCGCTCTACCTGCTCCTTGTGTGGTCCGATGACTGGCCACTCATCAACGATGTTCCCTATATTTCATGATAATGCCATTAGATCACGTTTACAAAGTAACCACCGTAACCGGCAAGTTTAGTACTAATTAGTAAATTTAATCCTAAGTATATTGAGACTTCTTTAATTAGGCAACATCAACAATTGATGTTTTACTTAGAGTAAATTCGGGAGTTACTGTGTAATTAACTGCATGAAAATAATAAGACATGATTTATTGTTTTACCAAAATACTACCTGTGAAAATACAATTGGAAGCATATAAGAGAACGCAGTTTATTGAAGTGTCGCTGTGACCGCGAGATTAACTAGTATTTTAGAAACAATCGACGTATATGTTATGAATGCGAATGAAATTATGTTAAATATGTAGGTATTTGCATGATAATACTTCCCTATGTAGATCAGCGAGACAACGATGATATAATACGTAAACAATCAAGCTACTTATATTTAGAATCCTTGTATAGTACTATGTATTTTGAATGCCAAGCACGACGCAGGATGTTGATAAGGCATTTGCATAATTCTAACAGAACTTAACGTATTAAAATATAACTGAATATATGTAGGTACCTATTGATTTATTTAAACATTATTTCTTATTTTGCCTTTAAAACTGAAATAAGGCGACATTGAAAACGTATGCAACTTACCTATAGTTGACTCTGTAAACACATCCTCAAAAGGAAGTAAAATAGTACTACGTTACGTACCTATGGCGGTGAATTCGTGAATGCCCCAGATTGCCCGAACCGTAGGTGAGGGCCATAAAAATGCGATCTGGGGCTTTACGAATTACCGCCCGTGGTGCGTACACAATTTTACGTCTTCTCCTGGGTGTGAAGTGAGACTTGCCACTGCGCCCGTGGGCGGTAAATCTCACTTACCGCCCAGACCCCGTAGCATGGACGGCCTTTATCACACGATAAGTAACAAGATAGAGAGTCCGTCACTGGCTGACACCGTGCAATAGAACGAGACGGACGCGCTATCTGGTCACTTATCGCTTGATAAGGCCGACCATGATACGGGGTCAGAGTGACGTAAAGTAACATGAATCTTCCATAAAAGTAGGTATGTCTACTGTACATCATTTTTTGCTTCTACATTAAACACAATGTTAAACCGAATATTTTAAGCAATATCTGTTTTCTTTCTTCAGTTATACTCAGTAGCAAACTGTATGTTAAGCTTGTGACACTCATATCTTATCTAGGTACTGACGTCATGTATTATAAACACAAATCTATGTCATTCAATAAAACCTGACATAATTATTAGAAAAACCAGCTCCCGGTGTCTGGAACGGTTTTTATGACGACTTAGAAACATTGAAACGATACAGTTACTTAAATGGTGATCGTTGATGCTTGGGTTCAGATTTGAGATCTTCGGGCGTGACCGCGCTCTCAACCAAATGATATCATAGCAACAGACCGATTATGTAGTAATCAAACCAACTACCAAGTTACTACGCAACGGTACTAAAACCACATAGATACACTGTAAACAACGTACATTGCGAAGTTGGAGTAGAGTATCTCAACGAACACCCGTATGAAAGCGTTATTGGACTCGGCCCGGTGAGGAAATTCAAATATTGGTTCAGGGGTAGCATTGTGAGAGGATCGCGGTCTACTGATAATTGCTGTCTAAATATTTGCCGTTCCACAAACACATTCTAGCTCATTTCAGGCTGCGAAGCTAATTTGTTATTTAGAGGCGTTCTAGTCAATCCGAATTTAGTGATTTAGGAAATTTGATTTTTTTGAAACAGTGAACATATTATACGTGTTTATTTAACTGTCTTAGAGCCGAAGCCCACTTAAAGTATCCAAAACATACTAATCATTCGTGAAAAAAAAAAATTTTTTTTGTTGCCTATGCAACATTTTTGGTGTATCCGAGGTCACCGTCTAACCAGAGCAAGCTAATATTTCGTGCTTAAAAAAACTCAAAAGTAAAGACTAACATATCCTGGCAACCTTGATAATTTCGTATGTTCTAGGTTCCCATTTTTATTCACCTAATGTACATAATACTCATTCACAAGGTCAACAGGAACTGGACGTTTTTGCCGTAGTTACGCGGAATCAGATATCGAATTACCAAACTATTTGTGAATTGTGTGCTCTGTGTTAAATGCATTTGATTTCAAACTCCAACAATTATTGAATAGCAGGGAAGCCTCAATCCGCATCGACCAATAATACTCTGCATAATCCCTTTTATATATTACTAGCTGATGCCCGCGGCTTCGCCCGCGTGGTTATAGGAAAATGTAACATATTGAAATTTTCCCGTGGCAATAAGACGTTTTCCCGCTGGAAAAAGTAGCCTATGTCACTCTCCAGCCTCTAAACTATCTCCATACAAAAAATTTCATTAATACGATGCTCCGTGTCGACGTGAAAGAAGGACAAACACACACACACACACACTTTCGCATTTATAATATTAGTAAGGATTGCGAGTTTTAATCATAAATATGCCTAATTACTTTATTATTTAGTCGTTATCACCGGGCATGCGCTGCGTTGTTAGCAGAACCACGTTAACAGGAAAAGTTATAAGGTTTCACTGCTCGATCAATGTAGCAATAGCAATGTGATGTTGGTAGGAAGTGCAGGAACAATAAACTGTTAATTTATAGCTATTACAGTAATCAATGCCCTTCTTCTCACAAACTACACGGGTAGGGAGCACCTAGATAGGGAGGTAGGGCACAGCAGAATGCTCATCTAGCTTATATTTGGAGCAGCCCAACCGGGGAAGTGTGCCTCGACGTTACAGATCTCCTGAGATCCGACACCTGTGTTGTGTACCTAGTGGTAAGTAAAGTTGCCAGAGAGTAAAGGACCTAAATTTACCTCTAGCTGCCAATATAACGAATACTCATAATCAATAATGTGGGGCAACGCGCTGATGACTCTGGAGTCGCAAGCGGCCAAAGACTACGGTGTTTCTGTACCACCAAGCAAGGTTTACCACCGTCGCGGTTTAAAAATTTGAATTGACAGGACTACCTTTTCGTAGACACTCGTACAAACCTAAGTGACATACATCACTCCAGTTACAAGTGTTACAACAACCAATTACCCACGCATCAGTCAAGAACACTAACAACGGACGGTAATTATCGAAATGGCTGTCAAAACATGCGTTTACATGACAAAGACGTCACATTATAGTCACGGGTTGTTTTGACCGTTTCAAACACTGACAAGTCACTATCAAAGTTATATAATAAGACAGCTGGACGTCAAGCAAGGTTGCAGTGACGTCACATGAGGAAGTACTCGATAGCACCATTTTGCATATCTTAAAGTGTTACGCAGTACTGCAACTAGGCTCGGAATGATCTTAGAAATGACAGCCGCTGACGGGTGCGTAACTATCTGATGAGGAGATGTGGAACAAGCGAGAATGTACTCTTACCATTATGTAAATAGTAATCCGCCGTCGATTTTGCCAAATTCTAGGTCATTCTGCATCAGAACTCATCTGTTAATTTGGAGGCTGTTCGTTGTAACCGTTAGATGTTGAAGACTTTCCCGAATTTGGCAAACATGCACATACAATCTGTATTTTTTAATGTCTGATAAATTCAAAGATACAATATGCTTGGGTTCAATTAAATAAATTTCTCTGAGACACTGATATTCTAATTTGCACTTTGCGTAGTTGAAGTAGGTTAAGCTATTAGTTTCAACTATTTAGTGCAATCTGTTTCTCTATTCAATGACAATTGAATACGTCAGAATGGTTTCGGTTTGACTTTTGTACAAAACTGTGATTATTAATTACTTTGAAAAACTAAATTTTGCTACGTATTGCGTTCCAGCCATCGCGCGAACCAATATACCATCATTATCGGAAAATAAGAAATAAGTAGGTAGGGTAAACTCGCATTATTTGGTGATACGCCTAATTCGGTGATAGGTACATGTTTTGAAGCACGCTACCGAAAAAAGCTAGTGAATTCACCGATATAGGCGTATCACCAAATAATGCGAGTTTACCCTACAAGTACCTTTTGAGAACTATTATTCTTAGTTCTTGATTTGAAATACTTCCACGTTTCACTTAATTAGTTGTATGAAACATGCACTTGTACATATACCTATGCGCACCAGTTACCACGTCCACACGTCGTCAGGCAGATTCACTTCAGAATGCTAACCCTTATTTTTTACCATTAACGTTCATATGTATTATTCTATAAAAAGGCGTGTACTAAACCTCCGTATAAGGTTATTTGTATTTGCCGTCAATAGTGGAGACCCGAAAGCCGAAGGTTGGAGTAAGGTCACCTACTTCGCTGGTGCGGTCACGGTCGGCGCAGTCATACCCGACGCAAGTGATTGACTTCCAGCTAATGTGAATACCGTTAAGGTTCTAAGCTTGATGAGCTATTAACATCGGTATGCTGTTAGTGTTGTAGCCTTAGATACATATTATGCTAGTTTAATACCATAGATGTGTAACTAAAAATTATAGTCCTGTCTAACTATACATCGTATAGGATAAGTATCTAATAAATTATATATACCCTTATTCATAAAACTTTATAAACCTGTGTTAACTAAAATATGTTTCGCCCCTTCCTCACAGCAAAGATCATAGACCAATATAGATCGATATCTCTTTGGAAACATCGTAGTAGTTCAGAAAGCATTTCGCGATGGCGCTACTAGGCTCGCAATGAAAAAAGTATCGTTGAATTCGTCAAAATGTTGCATTTTAGTGTCCTATATCATCATATTAATCAATTTGAAGGCATAAAATACATCGTTGCAACAACATAACACGAAAATAGCAAAATCAAACAAAGCAATTTTAAGTCAGTCACTAGTTCCATTCATTGCAAGTTTATCTAAGCTGAATGGCTACGCACGTGTATTGCCGTCCGCTAGATGGCGCATATTTAAAAATAACGCTCAAGAGTCCGCAGTAAGCAGCGCTCAACTCCGAGTTGAGACCACGCGCTAACGAACGGTTTAAAATGTTGTTGTTTCACCTAAAATGAGACAGGGCGCTATAAATAAAGCAAGAGCGCGCTAGCGGGGAGGCGGAGCTAGCTAGAGACGTCACAGTAAAAATATCGCAGTAAAATATCTTCATACAACGGCTAAATTTTTGCGGTAAGTAAAATATAACAGTAGAACATCTCCATACCAAGATTATATAAACATTATTACCATATTACCGCACGCGTAGAGGGCGGTACAACTCACATTTTGGCAGGTGTGGCGTAAAGTATAATATGTATAGGCTATAAGTTTTGATTTGCCAACAAAATGAGTAGTTACAACAATTTTGTAACTTTTAACGACCTAGTTACGTCGACCGTGTTTCTGATACCTACTATTACTGATGAATTTTCGGTTCCTTTAATTATTGTTCCATAAGGCTATGGTTATTGAAAAAAACCCTAATTTAGGCTTAGATACCTTTAATCAGCGAATAAGCCAGTCTTATCTTATCTTATCTTATCTAGATGAGTGCCCTTTCGGATGCACTTCGACCCAGCGGCATCTTTTGTGCTTTTAATAAGCCAGTCAGTCAGCGACCAATTTTTTCGTGAAAATAAATAAGTCGGTTTTGTGTAAAGATACAACCGAACATTTTTAAATTGATACTTTTTATGTCACCTCTGTCAAATCAATGTTATAGCATCAACTGTCACTTGGCCATACTGACAAGCGGTCATAGGTGGCCAAAATGGCGGTAATTTTAATTTGGCGTGGTCCGATTACTTTTAAAATCGATATCCCGTTGTTTTATTTTATATACTACTTCGGTGACAAATAAGGGTATGTTCCACCAGATATCAAAATGATGATCATATAAACATAGACTTGATAGGTTGAAAATTGGGTGTATTGGATAAAATAAAACTGAATCATACAATGTTGTGTTTTTATTTTTAATGAAAGTATAAAAATGCGCTTATTTTGAAGAACTCTCACGTATCGGTAACTTTCTAGGTAGACGTGGATCTATAATTTCAGGTAATATGCATTCCAATAAAAAATTCTCATTTTATTAAATATGCTGTCCCAGAATCCTGTATCCTTTTCAATTTTTTCGAATAATATTCCCTTTGGAGTCCACACCACGAAGATACAGTATCTTTTTTTTGAAATATTTAATTGACCTTGGACTTGATAAAAGTAGTTATGGTTTCGCTTCAATTTTATCTTCTGAAGATCACTTTCGTCCATCACACAGAAAGTATTTTTTTTCTTTAAAATTGCTTCTGTTGGCGTCATATTAGCTGCCGAAGCTAGGCATTTGATTTCCACAATTGTTTCATTGTCTATGACTCCGTCGGGACTCGCGCCTAAATACTGGTGTTCCTCGAGGATGTATAACCCACAAGGTGATACTTGCACTCCGAGTGCAGCTTCAGTCTCTTTTAGAGCGATGGGCTTATTCTCATTGCCGTATTTCGTATTATTTATTTAGTGCCGGCAGTCCTCGAACCCAGCGGGCTGGCCAGGGACGACGGCAAGAGACCTGACGGAATGACGCTGGTGCCTTGGAGCATGGGTCAGCCGCTAGTTTGGGATTCTACTTGCGTTGATACCCTGGCACCGTCCCATGTTCCAAGCACCAGTGCCGCCGCTGGCGCTGCGGCATCCTCGGCCGAAAGCCTCAAGCGCCGCAAATATGCCGTCCTAGGAAACAGCTACATGTTTGCGGCGTTTGGCGTTACCTTGGGGCCATGGGGCCAAGTGCGCGTCGGCTTTATAAAGATTTGGCGACGCGCTTAATAGAAGCCTCGGGCGACTAGAGGGCTGGCCACTATTTCTATGTTTCTTGACCTCTACGTTTTTGTTACTAGCAGCAGCGCATACAGAACAATAGGAGTTCCGTATTCCCAAAAAGAAAACCTTTTTAGTTTCATACCCAATAATGCACGCTACCCCGGATAAAGAATTATAATTGCTGGTACGATACGATCTCTTGCCCCATGATGCGTCCGCTACAACAGTGATGCTAGGAACGCCATCAGCATCTACGTTTCCTTTTTTAATTGCCATCTGTTTTTCTTCGAGTCCTGCCTCATACATGCTGTTTAAAGAGATCTTTTAAAACATCTCCTAGCAACATATTCTCTTTCCCAAATGATTTCTCCGCCATACATGGTATATCTAAATGAGCGCAAAGCTCATCTAATTGGGAAAAGCCACTACCTGAACATACGACTGCTTGAAGAACATTTGTATTAATTTTTGACTCTAGTTTTTCATTTTTAAATGCTTCTTTTTTGCCACACATTTTGCATATGAACAGAAAAGTTGACTGGAATCCGGATCTCAACTCCTTCACAAAATCCATATCTTAAAAACTGCAATTAAAAGGACTATGATCCACAGCCTTCATTTGTTCAAATAAGTATTCAACATTGAAGATTCGTCGACCAGTAAGTTCAGGTATGACTTCCTCATTGTTACCATCATCAAATTCTACTTGTAATGATGGTGTCGAGGACGGAGTACTCGGTCTCGAATTTCTGAAAGGAAAAAAGTTAGATAATATTTACATCCATCACGCAAAGGTAAACGGTGAAATAAAGATATTTGATACTGCATTATGTTATGAGGCGTACACTACTACAGACAACTCCTAACGGCGGCGACGCTATGCAAAAAAATAGGTTTCGATTTTCGGTGCGCATATTTGCGCTCGACTACACCTGGTCCCTATACCACAAAACTTTACAAGCGTACAATTTGACAAAATTGACAACTTTTTCTATGGAAAATTGTACAATTTCGTCGAATTGTAGACTTGTAAAGTTTTGTGGTATAGGGGCCTGTACCGTACACTGTGTGCGCAACGATGTTTCGGTCGGGCACGTGCGGAGCCCGGGGGTGGGGTGAGGTATGTCTGTGCGTGGTTATTCTGTATGGATTTGTTGGGTAAAAATAATAATAATAATACTAACCTGCTAAAATTTAGAGGTTGAGGCGTAGGATCGGTATTGTTATTACTAGACCCCGGATTGTTGTGGCACTGATGTCACAATAGGGTGATTTGGGGAGTAAATGGAACAATATTTGTTAATACGGATTTATTAAGATAAGATAATATAAAAAATACCATATAGTGTTAATGAATACGAAATTGTACTTATTATTTTTTGGTATACATATTATTGCGAATCTTCCTATAAATAAATTGTCAGTTGATTAAAATATCGACGTTGCTGTCAGGGCTTCAAATAACGTTAAAAAGTTGGAATCGTTACCACTGTCAGACAGATTTAACGTTAACTGGTAACTAACGTTAAACCAAGTATCGTTACCTATACTACTTTTTACCGGTAAAGAAATGGTAACGTTACCTAACACCTACCTGCATTGAGCTAACGTTAAGTCAAAGGTATCTTTAACTGTTTTTAACGTTAGTAGGTAACGTTAATAGCAGCTTATTTAACTTTTGATTCCATCGTTAGTAATAGAGCCAGTGCCAGTGTTCATTCACGTGCATGCGTCGCCGAGTGCGGAATTTATATTAGTACCAGGAGTTTATTTTTCAACATGAATGGATTGCCAGAAATGGGTAAGTGCAGTACCTATTCCTATCCTATCCTATGCTATTAAACGAGCAATATTTGTATATATATATATTTCAATCAGGTTCTCGGAAACGGCTCTAACGATTTCGATGAAATTTGGAATATACGGGTTTACGGAGGCGAAAAATCGATCTAGCTAGGTCTCACGTCCGGGAAAATTAGTTTTCTCCGTATTTTCCCTATTTTCACCCGAGCTGAGCGCGGTCGCCCAGGGACTTAGTATGTAACAAGCTACTTTACTTGGCGGCCATTTTTATTATTCTTAAATCATTTAATACGAATTACGAATCCGAGGTTGGATTTTCAGTGACCGCCATTTTGAAATTCTTTAAATACGGTCCAAATTCATTCAAAATCGATACCGGGGGGTCCGAGGGACCTCTTAACACGAAACCGAGCTTGGATTTTAAAAAAAGTCGGCCAACTTGAAATTCTTTAAATACGGCTTGATTTCGTTCAAAATCGATATCTGAGGGTCCGAGGGGCCTCTTAATACGAATCCGAGGTTCGATTTTCGAAAAAAGGCCACCATCTTGAAACTCTTTATATACGGTCCGTTTTCGCTCAAAATCGATATCTGAGGGTCCTTGGGGCATCTTAATACGAATCCTAGATTGGGTTTTGAAAAGTGGCCGCCATCTTGAAATTATTTTAATACAGTCCGATTTCGCTTAAATTCGATATCTGAGGGCCCGAGGGGCCTCTTAATACGAATCCTAGGTTGGATTTTCGAAAAGTGGCCACCACCTCTAAATTATTTTAATACGGTCCGATTTCGCTTAAAATCGATATCGGAGCGTCCGAGGGGCCTCTTAATACGAATCCGAGGTTGGATTTTCGAAAAGTGACCGCCATCTTTAAATTCGTTAAATACGGACCGATTTCGTTCAAAATCGATATCTGAGCGTCCGAGGGGCCTCTTAATACGAACCCTAGGTTGGATTTTGATGTACAAAACCGAATGATTAGCGGTATATTCGATATATATATCGAGATTGCATTCCGTATATCCATACCTACTGTTCTTAAAAAACCTAGGTATACGGTAAGTCAAAAATTCGCAACATAGATGCATGTGGAAAAACCCTTTAAGAGTACGGTACGGAACCCTAAATTTGTGCTTGTTCCGACAACCACTTGACCGTTTTCTTATTGTTATCGATACAGTATTAATAATAGATACCTATCAAGGTGGTTTTCCATCGGAGGGGCGAGACGAGAATTGAAACTTATATGGGACTTACTCGCGCGCGCGCGGTGGAAATAGGTAGTAACTCCCATACGATTTCAAATCTCGCCTCGCCTCGTCTCGTCTCGCCCCTCCGGTGGGCAACCACCTTTAGTCGTAGTTAATATAGTCACAATAATACAATGCAACCACCAGCACTACTCGGAACAAGGTCCCTATTTTTGACAAAATAAACAATGATTACTAACCTTCAAAAGCTTTTTACATTCGCCTATGATGCAAGTTGCCGTACGATCGTTGTGAAGGTCGTAAACCCTGTACACCGCATTTTTTTACGGCCCATGTTAAATAAATCACAAGTTCACAACTATCACAAGCACAAGGAACAAGACAAGACACGAGTCACAAACTGTGTGTTACCTCACAATAATCGCACAACCGGCACAACGCAAATCCGCCCGCATACAACTAGATAGTGAAGCGAATTGAAATGAAATGTATTACTACAGGTTAGGATTTGTAGGGTAGGTATTGTAGGTAATAGGTATACGCTCTCTCTTCACGCTCATAGTCGATTCGATAGCCAGTTCACGTCCAGTGTACGAAATGGCAACAACGCCAATCAACCAGCGCCGCGCGGTGAGCGCGCGCGCGTCTATCGGTAGCGCGGTGTGGCAACGTAGCATTACCGATTAATAATTGAATATTAGTATGTTACATTACTAATACTTACCAAGGGCTGTAAAAGAGAGAAAGCTCGAAATCGCAGCACGGCTAGCACGGGACGGCTGCGACATACTGTCGATTTTTCTTGCACTATACCTCTCTTACTAAATGTTCTAATAAGAGAGAGACGGATAGTGCGAGAAAAATCGAGAGTATGTCGCAGCCGTCTAGTGCTAGGCGTGCAGGTATTAATATGCGATTTCGGGCTTTCTTGTTCACTGCCGTGCTGATTACACAATTTTACGTTTTCACCTGGCCATAATGCTAGTTTTACCGTACGGGTAGCGTGCGGTAAACCTCGCATTATGGCCAGGTGTGACGTAAGTACATTACGTACCTAGGGCGGTAAAATTAAGAACAGCTCATATCGCGGACATCTGTGTCCTGAACTTCGGTAAGGGCCATAAAAAAAAAAGCGATCCGAGGCTTTTTTTATTACCGGCCTTGGTGCGTACACAATTTTACGTCTTCTCGTTGGTGCGAAAGTGTGAAGTGAGGTTTGCCGCTGCACCCGTGGGCGGTAAATCTCACTTACCACCCGGAGTGACGTAAATACGTACCTAGGGCGGTAAAATTAAGAACAGCTAAGATGGCGGATATCTGTGGCCCAAACCGAAGGTAACGGCTATAAAAAAGCGATCCGAGGCTTTTTTTACTACCGCCCTTGGTGCGTACATACACAATTTTACGTCTTCCCCTTGGTGCGAAAGTGTGAAGTGAGATTGCCACTGCACCCGTGGGCGGTAAATCTCACTTACCACCTGGGGTGACGTAAAGTACATTATACGTACCTAGGGCGGTAAAATTAAGAACGGCTCAGATCGCGGGCTTTTGTGGCCCAAACCGAAGGTAACGGCCATAAAAAAAGCGATCCGAGGCTTTTTATTACCGCCCTTGGTGCGTACACAATTTTACTTCTTCTCCTTGGTGCGAAAGTGTGAAGTGAGATTTGCCGCTGCACCCGTGGGCGGTAAATCTCACTTACCGCCCGGAGTGACGTAAAGTACATTATATGTACCTAGGGCGGTAAAATTAAGTACGGCTCAGATCACGGGCTTTTGTGGCCCGAACCGAAGGTAAGGGCCATAAACAAGCGATCTGAGGCCTTCTTTATTATCGGGCGTGGTGCGTACACAATTTTACGTCTTCTCGTGGGAGTCCTGGGTGTAAAAGTGTGAAGTGAGATTTGCCGCTGCACCCGTGGGCGGTAAATCTCACTTACCGCCCGGAGTGACGTAAAGTACATTACTAAGGGCTGTAAACAGGCGAGGGTTGTAAATATGCGATTTTTTTCGGGCTTTCTTTTTTACTGCCCATGGTGAGTTGAGTACACAATTTTACGCCCTCACGACGCGCGAGACTCACATTATGCTTATGGCCAGGTGTGACGTAATAGTACATTACGTACCTAGGGCGGTGAATTCGTGAATGGCCCAGATCGCTGGTGTTTGTGGCCCAAACCGAAGGTGAGGCTTGTACGCTGCGCGTACGGTAAAACTCGCATTGTGGCCAGATGAAGACGTAAAATTGTGTACTTACCACGGGCGGTAATTCGTAAAGCCCCAGATCGCATATTTATGGCTCTCACCTTCGGTTCGGGCCACAAACACGTGCGATCTGGGTCATTCACGAATTCACCGCCCTAGGTACGTAATGTACTATTATAGAACCAAATTGTGTCTGAATTTAATTCAACTATACATATATTATTAAAGTAGTACATGAATCCTACAGAAAAAAGGTTTATGTAAAGCATAATACACATTTACAAAATAATCCTGTTTAATTCTGCAATTGAACTTGAACTCTTTCCGCGTGTATTAACGATCACATTCGCTCAAATAAAGAACTGCAAAGGCACGCCTCGAGTGGTTTGCAGTTCGCATTCAAGGTCGCACACATTACCTACCTACGCAGATTATTTGTAATATTTATATAGTCTCCGACGATGTACTAGTAGGAAAATGCGACTATTCACGGTGTAATAATGGCGTAAGCGGAAAAAAGCGCTAACAATTAATAAAATAAACATATTTTAGTAAAAGCATGCCAAGAATTTAGTACATTTCTATGTTTGATGTCTCAATGCTTCATAATTATTTAATGATAAATGTCATCATTATAAAACACAGACGACCAATTTAACAGGTGATTTCCTACTTAAAGTAGTTTAGTGTCAGTTTAGCAGACTAAGTACCTAGTTTGTAATTCGAGATCCATCTGCAAATCATTGTAGTAACGGAAGTAGGTAGGTACTATCGACAACACAGCTAACTGACCATATCGGTGCACCTTAAGTGCATTGTAATAAGGTTCTAAATAAACACAGGATGGTCAGTTAACAGTGTTGTCGTTTGTACTTTATTATTGGTATGGTTAAGAAAGAAAACGCTGCTAAAATACTGCTAAGCTAACACTATACTATACAGGGTGGAAAAATCTATGGCCCTGAAAGAAAATCAACTTAAATCCTTAACATTAGTGGCGTGCTCTACATAAAGAAAGTCAGAATGTGGGCTATTTCGATTGGACTTTTTCAAAAAGTTACATTTTGGAGTTGTTTTTTTTTTCATGATATCTTAAAAGCCTTATTAACAACTTTTGTAATTTTAAAATATTCATTTTTTTATTCAAAATAACACGTATGGGCTTGTCCAGAAATCATGTGATCATATTTTGCCTACTTTTGACCCCCCTTTCCAGATCACGTGTATTCATCATATTTGTATTAGTCAATTTAAAAAAAAAATGGTTTTAATTTAAGCCATCTCACGCTACGTCATCTAATCTAATCTAATCTAATCATGGACCTATAATACTCAGGACAGGCTATACGGTTTGCCATAGCGAGGGACGGAAAGCCTCCTATGCAGCTAAATTAAGAACCGGTCTTAAAATGGCTGATGACTTGCCATAAACAACCTACTCAATTTGGACGGGTAATTAACACGGGGAACTATGACACTGACAATTAGTGATATTTCCCTTTCTGTCACAATTATCGAGATTTGTATGCTAGCATACCAGCTCGCTCGTACGTGGAATACCAAGCACAGCCTAAAGCCACAGGCTAAAGCCAGAACCCTGAATGTTCAGTTACATATAGGGCATAATATAGTTTAAAGGTTTTTATGAGTGGATAATTCATAAAAACTTAAAAATACTGCAATTTCAGATTCACGTTTCAGATTTACAAATTTAATAAGTTAGTTTACAAATACATGCGATTGCAAAGTTACTTTTGTAGTTTCTGCAAATAGTAATAACAAGGTAGGTACAATGCACTATACGATGTATTTGCATGCGATTAGTGTTAGGTGTACAATACACTAGAAAACTATACGAACGTTATTTGTGGTTGGTAAAATAACATTTCCATACAAAGTCTATGAAAAATTATTATTTCCAGTTACATTCATTTTGTATTTATTGATAATACAATAACCGACAAAAAGAAGTGACATCCCAAAAAAAACTCCATGTAATAATTACAACTTAGAAAGCTCACAACAGCTTTCGAATACGAAAAACCGCATTCAAATCGGTCCATCCGTTTGGGAGCTACTATACCACAGACAGATACACAGATACACAGACACACATACACGTTAAACTTATAACACCCCTCTTTTTGCGTCGGGGGTTAAAAATAGGCCAAGTTTCATAACTCGTCCACAGTAAAAAGTTGTGAGATATTTCGTAGAGCTGTCAAACATTATTCAGGCAAACCAGGAGAAGCGTATGTTTAACTGCGACCTTACAGCGCGCGAGCCGAGCGAGAACCGCCAGAAGCGATTTTTTTACAAATACTTACATCCGTAGTATCCATACGTAGGATACTTAGGTTTAGGACCAATGGCCATGAGGATACATACTTATTATGACAAATAATATTAGGGATAACACAGTAGGGCAATCAAATTTCATCCAAAATAAATGAAGCGAATCATAAATAGGGTCCTTGCCTCCTAAAAACGTTAAGACAAATGATCGTTATGGCAGACAGCGGTATGGATGGAATACAAAAATAGGATAAAAAACGTTATGGATATAAGCAGAATATAGAACGTAGCCATGTTGAATGTTTCCTTAGTTCGGTGATAAAAGCAAGGTCAAACTGACAAAAGGAAAGTTTAGGTAAGATAATAAATAATACCTATCTCAAAATTTCTGTCTACCCTATCTAAAAGCTGCGCCACTGATTAAGATTAGCTCAATTTACACAGAGGAAATATACTTGTAATTTCTCTAACTGATAGAGTAACCTGCAAAATCATTTGGTACACATAACATATACAAAGAAAAAATTAACCGTGATCGCATGTAGCCTAAGGCTAAATTATAATGAATAAAACTGCATTCACTGATTTTGTGAAAAGCTTACCCGAACTGACTGAACTAAAATATTCACTGCACTATTTAATTCTACTAAAACATAAAATCAATATTAAGGATAACATCTATCCAATAAACATTTACCCCCTTATTCATAAAACTTAAAATGACTGCTAAATAAAATGTGCTTTGTCCCTTTCTTACGAACACAAATGTCAAAGTGACAGATAAGGAGAAACGAATTTTAGCGCCATTTTAGTTAAAACGGGCTTGTAGTACGTTTATGAATACGGCCGTTAGCCTTTAAAATAGAATTAAGCCTAAGGTAAAGCTTACCTGAACTGGACGAATCGTTATCCTTAATATTGATCCTATCGATTAGTAAAATTTTACATGGTGATTATTTCTTGAAAATGAGAGCGAGAGAATGAGCTGTCAAGGGTTTCCCTTCAGGGTCCATAGATTTTTTCACCCTGTATATTATCTAACATGTAATATTGGGCATAATAAAAATCAAAAACAGGTAAGGGTATAAATCTCTCTATTTTGCAATTTTAACGGATTTTGGTCTATTACAATTTAATTACAACACGCCCACAATCTGTCTACTTTGCGCAAAGGTTGACTGGTAGAGAATGCTTACGGCATTAAGTCCGCCTTTTGTACGATAAGTTGTTCTTAAGTTCAATAAAGATTAAATAAATAAATAAAAATGAACCGAAAAATTAATTAATGTAAACAAAGCAAGCATCTTCCTCTAGTCTTGAACCAGTCCATCATATACTACATATATAATAAAATAGGATACAGAGTAGGGGGGCTTGTGTGATACCGTGCGCGCCGTCGGCACGGCCGGCCAACAGCGGGCGCGCCCGCGGTCTCAAGCTCATGCGAGAAACCTCCGGAACGTACAATCTCACTAGGTACACGATATAATTAACAAACCTGCACGGCTAGCACGCGAGGGCGCGCGAGCTCTCTCGATTTTTCTCGCACTATCCGTCTCTCTCTTATTAGAACACTTAGAAGAAGAGGTATAGTGCGATAAAAGTCGAGAGTATGTCGCGGCCGTCGTCGTGTGCTAGACGTGCTGTGAGCGCGGCTATCACAGGACGGCCGAGCTGTGTCGCGGTGAGATAAGACTATCCGTCTTTCTCTAACTAGTAACTAAACAGGCTAGCGTGTTTTCTTATAAAAAAACTTTTTTAATTTCGGAAAAGTGACGACAAAAAATGCTCACAAAATTTCACGAGAATCGGTTGAGAAATGCGACCTGTAGAGGAGAACAGCCGGATAGCGGAACACCGGACTTCGTGACAGACACCGGACATACGAATGATTTTCGACCCAAGCTGCATGCGAGCTGATGCATAGAACTTCGTTCGCTTCACTCGCTCGTTCGATAATCAAATCACAGAAAGCTAATACGGCATTCAACATGGCGGTCAAGGGAGGTCAAGGCCAAAAGCGCTCCAAATTATTGTATGTGCTCTGCCTACCCCTTTTGGGAATAAAGGCTTGAATGTATGTATGTATGTAATATGTTTCTGTCAAAAATTTAATTTTTGGTACAAGCTTTTATTGCCGACTGTACTTTTCTGTATACCATCATCAACTGCTCATTGCGAGCCCAAACTCGATGGGGTTAAGTGGTTTTATTACGGAGTTCCTATGGCCACCTTCTGTCTCCATCATCAGATCAGCTCGATGGTACCATAATATTGAATTGTCATCCAAATTATACTTATACCCAAAATTTCAGCTCAATCGGTCACCGGGAAGTGGGTCAAATTTAACTTGCAAGATTTGACGGACAACTTACTTACATACTTTTATACGTACATACGAACAAGTCAAGTTAATATAAAGCTTGTAAAAAGTAAAGGCAAGCAAGAAGGTAGGTAAGCATGCTCTCCATTCACATTGCACGATACCTACCTACGATATCGTTGCAGGCCCTAACGTTAACGTTGCCGAACCATACACCGATATCGTATTGAATAATGTGAATACCTACGCTTTTAAAATGTGACGTGTCAGAAAGGGTGCGCAAAAAACATTAATTTTTAATACCTACTAGGCTACTAACTGACCCCGGGAACTTCGTATCGCCATACAAAATGTATGAGAAAATTGATTCCATGTTTTAATAGTTACCTATTCTGCTATTCTGCTATTCGGTACCATCCTTTCCTCGAAGCAGTTCAGGCCATTTTCGACCCCCTATAACTTCGTTGCGGATAAAACTAGAAGCCTGCATTTTCATTAACCAAGCACGCATTGTATAAACACGATATATTTCAAATTTCATTCAATTTGAACCAGCGGTTTAAGATTTATAACTAGTCAAAGTTTCTTAATTTTGTCACTCACTCAAATCAATTTGTCCAGTTTTCTAGATACACCAACTGCATAAATAACTTTGTCATCCCATATAAACATATAGGAGTACAAAGTTATATTTGCAGTGAATGGGACAAAAAATTCAAACGGTCGCAGCGTCAGTTGTGATAGCCTCGCAGAAAAGTAGGTACTTAATTTACGCTATAATTTAAACGCATCACGGGCAGCGGGGCCAGCACAACTGACGCCGCGACGTGTATCGTGACAAGAAAAAATACAAAAACAGGTTACAGGAGTTGGGACGCGAACCGGAGTACTCAGACTTGTGAATCAAACACCCGAACCACTCGACCAAAATCAAATGGCCGCACGGCCCGAAATTATGAATCTTATGTTAGAGGTGACTACTTAACAACCTGCTTCACCGCTAACTCGATAGATGGCACAAGTGTAGATTGAAACAGCGCCATCTGATATAAAAAGATGAACTACGAGGTACCGGCGACGATAAAAAGATTTACGCGTGCCTTGAAGCAATGTATGGAGAGAGCCATCTTCCTTTTCTCTCAATAATCTTTGCTCACAGACACAAATTTATATCTACTCATGCGGCCTCTGATCTAGAATTACTCGCTATTCCACAGCTTAGTGTCCAAGTTACTCATACTCACGTAGTATGCGTTGCAGTAGGTTATTACCTACTGCAACGTGAGGTGTGATCACGTGACTTTTCGATCGTAAGTACTTTAGGACAACTCAACTGCCGTTTTCCAATACAAAACATTTAGTTCTACCTGGCGTAGGTACATACGCACAATGCTTTACGTGATTGACCTGCAATCAGTCGGAGCGCCAACAAAAAATATCAAAAACAAATTCTTGAATTATTCACAGTAAACAAAAGTTATAAACACGTTGACTGGTTCAGATAATTCTACACCGCGTCAGCCCTCGTCATTCTTCATTCCAAAACAATTCAAATCATATTCGAGCGTTCTTTATAATCGTCAACCATCACATAACCAGCTTGTACCAATTAAATTTCAAAAAGTCATAGTCAAAGTCAAAAGTCAAAATTATTAATTTGCAGAATTATGGTACATTACATAATTGATGGATTTCGAAATAACATGTTCAGCATAATTCACCATTTTAGTGGCATGCAAATTACAAATTATAATCAAAAATAAAAAATGAATAAATTCTATACGTTCTAAAATGCATAAACTCATTCATATTATAAAAACAGTTGTCATGGAGCCAACGACGAAGTTTTGACAAGAACAAGGTATATGGCAGATTTCTTAAGTCTATGGGAATATTGTTGTAAACTCTGACAGACATCATGTAACAGTTTTTGTTGTACAAGGCTGTTTTAAAAACGGGTTGTTTAAACTTGGACAAATCCCTGTTGCGTAAACGTGGATGTTGGGTTGGTTTCTCAAATAGCTCAGGGTTGTTTCTTAAAAACTTTGCATGCTCATAGATATAAATTCCAGTCAATGTAAGGACATTAAGTTTTTTAAAAAGCGGTCTACAAGATATTTGAGATCCAACTCCACAGATGGCACGAATACAGCGCTTTTGTGTCACAAACACTTGGTTAACATTTGTCGAGTTCCCCCAAATGATAACTGCGTAGCGGAGAACAGATGCAACGTAGCCATGATACGCCGTAAGAGCAGTTGACGGTTCAGAACTTACAACCTACGGAACATCATTTCAAATTTACCATTAGCTGTTCGGTGAAGGTAAACATCGTGAGGAAACCTGCATACATCTGCGAAGAAATTCAAAGGTATATGTGGAGTGCCCAACCCGCATTGGGCCAGCGTGGGGACTACTGCCCATCCTTCTCACCCATTATAGGAGGCCAGTACCCAGCAGTGGGACTTATATAGACTAGTGGGAATTATGATTAAGGTCCGACCAAGATCTCGATTCCGGTCTCTCAGACCCAACCGAGACTTAAACATTCGACTTTTAATTACTAATCGGAGTTTTTCAGGGAACTTTCTTGGATGCGAGCAGCGAGAAATCTTAATTATATTTAACAAAAACTCTCTAATACTCAATGTCAGCTATGGTTGTTTACAATATGATAGGATAGGTAGGACCTACAACTACATATTCGTATTAACGATACTTTCAAGCGATGTTCGAATGCCTGTATTGAGAGAAACTAGGACTTGCATCATCCGAGAAACTCTTGCGCATGTAACTGCGCTTCTAATGTCTAACATAACTTTTAGAGATAACTTTTTGATATCTTTTTAATGTCCACTTCATCATCATTACTTAAGAGAAGAGCCTTGCTCTTGTCGGTGGAGTAACCGCCACTCTCCTCTCTCCATTGCCATAGCCTCTTGATAAAGTTGATGTCGAGTCGTATGAGGAAGTCCTCATACAACTCGACATCAACTTTATCCCTTACTTGGCTAAAATATCTTAGCTTTCAATTTTACCTTCTAGAATGTTAAAGAAGCTACAGTGCCGTATCAGGTGGCCCACGATCAACTTAACGAAGTTAAAAAGAAACTAATGGTATTAAAAAAACTTGTTCACTAAGAAACAATTCAGCATTATGTTGTTTCCAGTCACTTGAAGTCTATCATATCAAGGGTCGGCAACGCCCATGTTACTTCTTTGCAATTGCATGCGTCTATAGGCTGCGGTGTCCGCTTACCATCAGGCGGGCCGTACGCTTAAAAAAAAGTCTAATATAACGGTGCCGGTAGATGTAGAGTTACGCCATACACGTCATACATAATACATAAACGGACACGGAGATATGTAAACAGCCATTGAAGCAAACATACGTAAACCACAAAACGTCAGTGTGTACCTATATACAATTATCGTTGTAAATATTATAATGAGAAGTCAGAGAATTGTGTACAACGTTATTGGTCATTATTCATTTTGAATGTAGAACTTGGTCATGTATGTGTTTAGTCGAGTGTACGCGTATTACTTAAATGTAAGATACCTTTTTAAACCTAGGAACCTTTTGTTATTTTCTGTTTATGATTTAAAGCACTATTCCTTATTTTCATAATGCCAAGTGACCTCCGCGTTAAACAAATGTTAAACTGATTTAAGGTCAGTGTGGGCAAGTCCGGCCGGCATACTTTATTTAAAGTTAAGTTTGATCGGATTTTACAAGGTTATTATTTATTCCAGGATAAACGGCCTAGACTTATAGGATGATAAATATTATAGTACATATTAACAAATTAACAAAATAAGTAAAACTTTTGCAAATGAAGAGGTTTTTTTAAACTCGGCGAGTAGACGGTCTTCCCGTGATGTACAAGGTAAGGCCGTCTAGTATTTGATAGTCAATAGGCATGTAGATTACATTGTTGGTATTGTAATTTTATGCTATTCCAAATTATGTTTAAAGGTCAGGGAGATAGAGTTGCAATTTAAAAATATACATATTTTTCTGTTATAATGGCAAGATCGGCATATCCGTTGAAGAAGAGATTGTAAACCTTTTGAAGTATAAAATAAAACAACGTGATAAACGCAAAATTTTAATAAAAATGACAATTGGTTGTTTAAAATCGTATAAGATCCCAAAAATACTATGAAAGTATTCATCTTAAATACTTATTAATTAAATGTAAACTATTAAAGAGATCTCAAAAACAATTATCTGTCAAAAAAAATATCTAAATTTTCTAAGTCCATGGGGCCCCCTTTCCTATACTCTAACCGGAAATTACTTAGAAAATTCTAAAATAAGTTACGCCGTAAACATGAAGGTGATATGATATATTATAGGCCGGAACTGTTCGTAAATAGGGTAATACATAAAAAGCAATAGTGTATATTTTATGTTTTAAGTAATTTAAAAAAGTTGTACGTGTAAGTATCTCATTTATCGTGACAATATTTGAAATGAGAATATTCCAACGCAAAAGGTTGGCAAGATCTGGTTTAAGGCAATACCGGCACATGACGGGCTTCCCTTGAACATTTCAGACGGACTTTCCAACTAGATAAAATTTAAGGTTAGACATTTCGAAACCTAGAAGTACAAAATTAAAGCGTTTTGGCTACATTAAAAGCGTTAGACAGGAAAAGCGGTTATTAAACTGCTAAATTACTCACCTCATTAACAAATACTGCGATATTTCAATTTTCTACGATTTATTTTCTGGACCACGTTGGTTGCACTCACTTATGTAGTTCGAAACACGAATGAAGTTGACAGTTGAGTTACTACCATAGTTTTCGTCATAGCGACATCTAAGTTACAGAAAAAGAACTAGGACGAAACACCGCTTTACCGACAGAGTGATAAGTGGCGCGCGTATACAAATACAAGAGTTATGGTGTGTAGACGGGCTTGCCTTATTGACGGACTTGCCCACACTGACCTTACAGCTATGCACACTTACCTCAACCACAGAATCTTCAACTTAACGCTTGAATTCGTCGCGTAGATAGGTACATACTTACCTAATACATATACCTAGTCGGTCCCAAAGTTCTGTCACTGGCATATTATTTTTAAATTTAGAAGATGATTTTAAGAAAATTTTATTGCATTCCATTTTTGAATGTTTGACAATTATTTTAAAACAAAAAACAGTCATTCGTTGCAATTTCTCACGATGGAGTGGACATTGAAAGAAAACCGAATAGCTGTTTTAGCATTGCACCGCTGTGGGCACTCGCCAAGTACCATTTTCAAGTTGCTCAAAAATTTAAAAATAACGCTTAGGTTTGTGTACCGTACTATTGATAGGTACAATGAAGTCTCCAGTATTGAGGACAAGAAAAGAATTGGCCGGCCTCGCTCCGTACGAACACCAGCAGTGATCAAAGCGATCAAGGCGCGGATAGCAAGAAATCCTGTCCGAAAACAGAAATTGATGGCTTTGCAGATGGGTGTCAGTAGAAAAACCGTCAAAAAGGTTTTAAACGAAGATCTTAGTCTACGAGCATACAAAAAAAATCGTGGGCACTTACTTAATGCCCGTCTAAAAACAATAAGGCTTAAAAGATCCCGGAAGTTGTTAAAGCGGTACGCGAAAAATCGACACCGTGATATCCTCTTTACAGACGAAAAGATTTTCGATATTGAAGAGAAGTACAATAAACAGAATGATAGAGTGTACGCTAGGAGCTCTGAAGAAGCAGGAAAAAGAGTTCCGCGGGTGCAACATGGGCATCATCCATCATCAGTGATGGTCTGGTTGGGTGTATCTTATTACGGGCCAACTGAGGTTCATTTTTGCGAAAAAGGTGTCAAAATCAGTGCGAAAGTATACCAAGAAACAGTTTTGGATAAGCTTGTCAAAGATCTGCCCAACACGCTATTTTCGGGACATAATTTTGTGTTCCAGGAGGATTCTGCGCCAGCACACAAAGCCAAGACCACTCAAGCCTGGTTTGACCGTCAAAAAATCGACTTTATAAGACACGAAGATTGGCCTTCCTCTAGTCCGGACCTTAATCCTTTGGACTATAAAATTTGGCATGTCTTAGAGGGGAAGGTCTGTGCTAAACCACATAAAAATTTGGAGAGCCTAAAGTCATCTTTAAGAAAAGCAGTCACTGAGATAGATATGAAAATGGTGCGTGCTGCGATAGACGACTGGCCGCACCGATTAAGGGCCTGTATTTAAAACAAAGGAGGTCATTTTGAATAATTTTGAGTAATTTTAATTCTTTATTAAATGTACTTTAAATCAGTATATAATTTATTAAAAATTCATTGCTACTTTTGTTTTTATCATTATTTTCATTTGTGACAGAACTTTGGGACCGACTACGTATAACGCCAGCCACGGCTATAGCTATTAGTATGACATATGTATATCTAACGACCCCAAGTTCTTTTTTGCGAAATGTATCTTCCCTAGGCTGTTTATGTATTACGCTAAACAACAACATTAAACCGTTTCATTTGACGTAAGGCGCAATATTTCAAAAGTCATTGTAACTGGCCAATCGCAACAGCAGCGGGTATAGTAGCGCAATTAGGCTGCTATTTCGACAAAAAGTTTACGAAACGTGATCTGTAGAGCTCTTTGTTGATGGGTAAACGCGCAACTCTTCGAACGAGCGTTAAGGCCTGACAATGACTGTCAAGTTTACTTTTGACCGCCCCCGCAGGCTGCGCCATCTCCAGTGTGTTTCAGGCGTAAGGCCTAAAGCCTTTCACAGACTGCCGCGGCCTGCGGTGGCGGTCAATAATAACTAATAAGTTTGACAATAACTGTCAAGTTTACTAAGAATGTCATTTACAACTTGAAAATAAGACAATTGATATATCTTAACGTAAGTTTGAAAAGTAACGCAATAACCCCGCGTGAGTAACGGGTCTTCTCCAGAACAAACTAGAATGCATATAAGCAAGAAGTCATATTCTGACCCAAAATTCGACGGATAACTTACGGCCGTATTCATAAACGTTCCGCAAGCCTACTTTAACTAAAATGGCGTTAAAATTCGTTTGTCCTAATCTGTTCGTTAAAATAGACAAAGCACATTTTATTAAGCTGAGGCATTTTAAGTTTTATTAATAAGGGGGTTAGTCAATAGAAAACATCCCGAACGAACTGTTTGAAACATGTTTAATTTAAAACACGATAAGTCCTACGCGACCTACGGTTCAACGACCGCCCGAATGTCGATAAACGAAAATCGCAGACATATTTGTTCTAAGAGAGCGCACTTACTAATTCGTTAGTTAAACTCAAGTCGTGTCAGAGACCCACAGTTTTAATTAAGCGAATGAAAACATTATTGCAGCAGTTGTGCAGTTCGTCCATCAGGCTCATAGTAAATAATTCAGTGGTTCGTGCATGCACTGGCTGTAGTGATGGGAAATGGCGCCAGAGTTACTAATGGGATTGGGCTATCCTATTGTAAACATTAACTTAGGCGGATTTCTGACCTGACGTACAGGCACATGGGGACTAATATATTCTACTAGCTTCCGCCCGCGACTTCGTCCGCGTGGACCCGGGATAAAAACTATCCTATATTTTAATCCAGGCTATAAACTATCTTCGTGCAAAATTTCATTCAAATCGGTTCAGCCGTTTAAGCGTGATTGAGTAACAAACATCCAAACATCCAAACATCTAAACTTTCGCATTTATAATATTAGTAGGATGTATATACTCAGCCGTGGGCGACATCACGCTAATGATGATGATGATATGGGTATGAGCAAATAAAAAATCTGTTTTCTGAATATATTTTTTTAATGAAACTATTCTCAAATCTGACGAAGTTAGGCTACTTATTGACCAATATTGACATATTGACATGACCGATAGTGTCTTAAATATGCTAATTTAATACCACAGACTAGCAGTCATACCTATAGACTGCCAAACTCCATAGTCAGCTATACAGGTCTTCGAAATTACTTTAAGTAATTAGACCACGTGATACCGCAGCTAACTGTCTGTCCAGTGTTTTGTATCACTTATATTAAGTCACAGATATATTTTTTTATTTTAGAAGAACGCAGCTTAGTGTGGGTTGACATTAGGAAACTATATTATTTACTTATACTCATCTCACTCTATTCGCCTGCATGAAAGACATAAATTGCAGCGCAACATTCAAACCAAATAACGCCATAAATTCCCGGAGCAGAGACTAAACTCAGTAAATTTTCGGGCAAAATAAAATTTGCTTTCGAGAATATAAACGTGGTACGTTGGCCATAAAAGAATATCTGGAGGTGATGAGCTACGGACAGGTACCAGCATCAGGTGGCAGATATCAAGCTTCGCATGTAGCGTTGATGAAGACAGTCAACTACGTAGGTATACAACATAGATTATTGAATAAATATCGTTCATATAGATTGATTTATTTATTACACGATAAAAATCTAATAATTTTGGTTTCTTTTTGTCAGGTGAGTGTGAACTTGTTGGAAATTGATGGCTAGAAGTCAGCCTGTGCAACGCAACAAAATAGAAACTAAAGTGGACTTTCTTGTGATCATGCAGATTAATCTGAATATTACCTATATTACTGGAAGTGATGGGCAGCACTGGCTGCAGCAGAAGTCGACGATGTAAGCGCAGGCGACTGCAGCGGTCACGGTCGCGACGTACTAGTGATCACGGCCGTGTGCGACCGCTAAAATGACGCTCGCTGACTATTAGCCGAGGAAAATAGAGTAGTTGAGGCTGATTGCAATGGATTTTAAGTAATTGGGTACTTTCCGGGGTAAAAAAAAAGATTATCAAAAAATATTGGTAACGATTTATTCAAAAATATGAAGATATAGCCCGTTCCGCGTGACGTCACGTTATGCTAAAAAGTGTACCATTAGGAAAGTAGCCAATTTGAGTCATGTGATATACCTATTACTAATTTGAGCCATATGGCATGTTACTAATATGAGTAATATGACGTATTACTAATTTGAGTAATATGATGTAGTCGACTGTCCGACCAACGAGTGAAAGTTTATTGGACACAATAATGAAAACGGACCGCTATAGGGGAATTCATTAGCCAGTAAAGTGTACTCAGTAAGTAAATGTTTTTATTAAAAACGGTACAAATTAGTACAAATTAGCATGTTAATATTGATGAGCCTTTGTGTTAACTAGTTAGTTAATAAGGTATGTTTGGTAAATTAATAAATTGAAATAGCATAGATTTTTTTTTAAACAGTTATATATACAGTTCGTTTTTAAACAGTTATGTACATCCTGCCCCCGCCACTCCGTGGGTTTAAAACAATTAACGGGTTTAAATTCAAGTGTAGACTTCATTTTTTAAAAATTCAATTAGGCGAAGCTAAATAAATATCTTTGCATATGTGTAAATATATATCAATTACGCTCTCACTTTCAATGTTTTAGGACTGGCATTAAATTCTTACCTGTTGATCATTATTCAATACCTACAGGTAATCTCCTTTTCCTTTGTACTTTTTTTATCCTTTTCTTCCCGTGTAATTGGTTGGGTAGCGGTCGGAAACTAGCAACATGACGGTATGTTTGAAAAGTTTGGTTAATCGTTTAGTTGATTTGTCATCCGTCTAGTTTTAGATTTAATTATAGTATAGTAGTTTTTTAGCTAGGGCCCTACTGAAAATCAGCGCCACGGCTTGTCGTGGCAATATGCTGAGTGGGGCTCCTTTTAGCGTCGCTTGTTGTTGCATTGATATGTTTTGTGTAATCGTTTATTGTGGCGTTAATAAAGAATTATCTTATCTTTTCTTATCTTATATATAATTCTTTCATAGTTGGTTTGTTCAGTACTTTTGAAGTAGGAAGCGAGTGCGCGTTACATTGCTTTTTATGTAGCGAAGACTCGGCGTAGCGAAGTCCCACTTTAAAATTAGATAGGTGTTTGATAAAATCCAGCAGTCCCAGTCCAACACTGACAAATAGAACACGAAATCAATATTTATTTAAATAATAAATTCAACGAACTCGCACCTACATTTTAATGCGCAGGACATTTTAACACTCGCGTTAAAGCCTGCAATAACAAAACTGACGTTTTTTTCCAGATGCATAGTACCAAATTGAATTCCACCTGGTAGCAGAACGAGCGCCGTGCTAGGTACCTAGCTATAACTATAACTAGCTAGCTACTAACTGTGTGTAGGTGAAAATATTTAGTAATTAGACGCAAAATTGCTGGACCTTGATTGATATGATACTCGTTTTGTGCAAGGTTGTTTCCTGTTAAATATAACTTATATAGTTGTAAAATTGAGGTTTTAAAATCGAGGTTATTTCTAATTTGCAGGTGTTTAAAAATAGTAGATTCTAACTACTAAATTCATGACAATAATAAAAGGGGCTACCGCGAAGTGAAAACGAACTTCGTTCGAGTATCTCCCTCTCTGCCGCTCGAACGAACAAGTGCGACAGAGAGGGAGATACCCGAACGAAATTCGTTTTCGTTTCGCGGTTAGGCCTAAGGTTTTATGTTTTCTTTTTTGGTATTTCAGGATTATCAATCTTTCTTACGTATATATTCAAAAGCTAGCCGTACTCCTTTCTTGTCTTATGTTTAATTTTTCATTGATAATTCGAGTTTGATGATTATCGATCCTGACAAGATTTCACGAAAATCGGTTGCGACCTGTTGAGCAAAACAGCGGAACAACCGGACGGTATACGAAGCATTTTTGCTCCCAGCTAAAGCAGAGAACTTCGTTCTTCTCTGCGTCAGCTTCCTTCTTCTTCGTTCGCTTCGCTCGCTCCCAAATGTCATCGAAGGAGCAGGTAGATGCCACAGTTGGTAGAATCAGGAAACTTATCTACATTTTTACAAAAATCAGAGCTATAGCAGATCAGCAGACACACACACACACACACACACACACACACACGCACACACAATTAAACATCTTCTTTTGTATCTTTGACTACTGCAGCCGATTACGAACGTTTTGTTATTTAGTATAAGTACCTGTTTATTATGTTCAATAAAAATCTTTAAATCTTTTTAAATCCTTTAGTTATAATGAATATATGTAGATATCAATGTAGAAAACCAGCAACAATTGAATATTTAAATGGCAATATTTTTCTTGACAAGTAATTTAATTTAAAATGAATAATTTGCGATTCAGAATAAGTAAATAGGTAAGTAAGTAATATGTAAACGTCATAGTGTTCTTCCATGTCATTAGTATGCGGACAGAAAACACGTGATGTTGTAATTTTTGGCTTGATTAATTGCCAACTATATATTTGTTAACCGCAAAACATGGTTTTACATGCTTTACAGCAAACATTTGGTAATGGTCATTATGTTTCCAATCGTTTTGTTTCGTTCTCATGGCTAAACGGTTGGCAAATATCCTTTCGTACTGAGAACGCCGATGCAAAATAACCCAATATGTCTTACGTTGAACAATGGCGTTAAGTGAGTACAATTACGTAAAGGCACGTCTTTAAAGTTCATGTGAATTTATTTGAAAATTACTGTATGGCATTCATTTTCAACATAGCCGTTGCTCCAGCTGGTATCACGAAGATCCCAAATTGCAACAGTGAATGGAAAACGGGTAAACATGCCTAACTACCATTTATTATGCAACTCTTCCAATGTCAATATCCGGAAAGATCTAGCTATTTGCCGATTTTACTGTCCACACGAGTACGATACCTAGTATGTTTTCATTCATATATCATGTCGAGCGCGCTATATTCAAATAATGTTTAGTTAATAGCATATTATGCTCATTTTCCCCGCTAATATAAAATACGCTCATTGACCCGTATAACAAATATTGTTGACCTCCGCAACTAAAATCACAAATATATCGAGATTTTACTCTTCAGATAACAGTTAACAGTATAAAGTCCAATTGGCCAAGTGCTCCCTAAACTTGTATAAATACAATCCCCGTTACAATCAATCAGTACTAAACAGTGTGGGAGAGCGCGCGTGAGAACCACATTGTTTCTGCGGGATGAGCTCACGCTTGATTGTTCGATCGCCGCCCTGCGCCCGATGTTAGTTCGTAAATAGTTCATAAGTCATTGATGAACTGCAAGGCTGCAGGGAAATTAGTTGAGGTCACTAAGTTTTCATAATGACTATGGGATATAAGATTACAGAACAAAAGTTACTGAAAAAAAAAAAAAAACTTTTATGTATAATTTTATAAGACAGTTAAATTATTTGGTTACTGAATTATCTCTTTGTTGTTTAATTTAACTATCGTATATAAAACTTAACCCTATACCACCATTGTAACCAAAAATAAAAAGATAGTGTCAGTTTCCACATGTATTGAAATATAGAAGCGGAATGTGGTTTTGCAATGTTTTTTATACTTACTGCAAAACGCGGCAAGATTCTAAGTGTATTTTATATATCGCTAGCGACCCGCCCCGGCTTCGCACGGGTAGGTACTATATTATGCATGTAAACCTTCCTCAAAATCCGTTGCGTAGTTTTAAAGATCTACGCATACATAGGGACAGACAACGGGAAGCGACTTTGTTTTATACTATGTAGTGATAGTAATAAGTACAATACGAGTGCCTACATAAAGATAATAAACTACTTTACTGTCGCCTATAAATTGTGATGGTAGTAAGTTTTATTTGTAATGCTTATTATATACATTTTTCCCTGAGACTTATCGAGGAATAGAAAAATAGAGATAAGTTAATTTATTTCATGATAAGCTATAATTCGCATGTACATGTCAAAATCATAATAATTCATATCATGATCGTCAAAACAAAGAACGTAGATAATAATAATATAACCACAATGTCAACAAAGTAAAATACACAATAACAAACAAATACAAAAACAAAAAATAAATCTCCCGTTAGGTACATTATCATCATTAAATTTAAAATAATTTCCATATGAAAATACATAAGTAGGTAGTTATGATTAATGTGAAATTAATTAAATACAATTTTAAGTAATTATTTTAAACATATCAAGTCAAGATCCTTTTACTGAGTATAACGAACTTTTCAATAAAAGGCGTCTAATGAATGTTCTGTTCGTCAGATGGTTCAAATCTATAAGATCAGCGAGCAGTCGCCCGTAGTACGCAGGTCCAAAAACACGTAATTTCTTGCCTACTGCCTTATAAGAATCGAAATCTATTTATCATCTTAAGTGTCAATCAAAAATACCCCCGACTGAACAAACAAAGCTAAGCCATCTCGATAGACCAGATTTTTGACCAAAAAAATCGCATTCACATCGGTACATCATCGTTTGGGAGCTACGATGCCACAGACAGACTCAGATACACCCTCGTTTGCTTCGAGGGTTAATAACCGATTTCCGCATGCAGCTAAAACAATTAAAATTCCTGCACATCGACTCATCATAATCAATATCAGCGGTCCATTACGCATACAGCCGCAGATCCGATTTGTACCTAATTGAGGCCGTCAGTCACTCGTCACTACACCTTTGTTAAACACTGGCGTTGCATAGACAGCTAGTATGATGTAGCCTTTAATTCATTGGCATAAGGTCTTATAGACACAACATTGCATCAAATATAGGAATACAATGGCAGATCACTTCTAAAAGGCTTAATTCAGCTATAGTCTATAAGCAGGCATGTCTTTTTGGTTCCGTAGCCCGCGACTGGACTCCCGACTAATTCGCAAGGTTGCACGAGCCACGAGCTCCGGCCACCTTGGTTGCTAATTTCCAGTGATCTTCACGCATTAAAATGCTATTTCTCACGTAGGTATTTTATTACCCAGTTATTTATTGGTACTTGTAAAGCTACGCAAATGCTTCAATGTTCATGGGTGGTCTTTATGGCTGAAATCAAAGGATCCGAATGTTTGCCTCGGTTAACGATCGGCGCTCGTTAAAGAAGTTCCGAATTCATTTGCATTGTTACGCCATTTACTATAGTATCAACAGTCATTGCTTTCAATAATAAAGATCACTCCAAATAGCAAAAACGTGATCCCCTAGGCCTTAATATTGTAAGTAACGGTCTACGAAGTCCAATTCACTTACAGGTTTAACCATCTTTAAATTGATTGAAACTACACTCTGTAATAAAACTCAATTGGAGGACGTCAAACAAATCCATTACAACAAGAACATGTGCCCTTGTATAGCACAGTATGGATAATCAATAATAGTTTGACTAGCTGAATGCCTCTGATAATCAGATGCAGTGGTGATATGTGACTATCCCGAGTAATGTGACAACAAAAACTGTTTATGACAATAAGTCCTCGTTATAAAAAGAAACGTTCTAATAAATACTATCAAGTTAATCTGTATCACCTTCGTTAGTTAAGACGTCACTACGGAAGAGCGGTGTCTCTTAGCACAAGTATCTCTGAATACTTAAAAAGAGGCATCTACCCTGTTATTGTTAAAAGTTTGTATGCTAATGAATAAATACATTTTTTTTTCTTTTTATCAAAATGAGGATAAGGAAGAAAATAGTTGGTAAAACACCAAAATATCGACCGACAAGCGAAATTACTACCCAATTGCTTAAAAATGATAACGCATACACTTAACTTGTTGCTTCGCTTATGAAAACAACATGAGTAAGGCAATAATACCAGAGTGGAACTCGCAAACAATTGATGTTATTTTTTTTTTAATTCATTTAGATTTATTAAGTAACAAAGGTGTAAAAACAAGAAAAACATAATATATCTTAAAGTAAAATACTAAACACTAAATTAGACACTAGGATTAAAATAATTATAAATAAAAAGGCCCAAATCACCGTCTGAGGGCAGCGTGCCCAGAAGGCTGGCAGCATTGCCACGTTCTATGGCAATGCTGATCCGCTGTGCCAGTTATGATCCAGCTTTCTGGTCAATTTTTGTTTTCCTTCAGAAGTTCTCCATAAACTTCCAAATGCCCATTTTAGCCGATAAACGAGCAAATTACAGAATTCGCACAGTTTTAACACTTCCGGCGGCTTGTGCTGTTGTTCAGTATGTTTACACGAATTGTGGTGTTGATTCTCAGTTACGCGTATGTATGCGTAGCCGCATGAGACGTTATTGTATCAAATGCAAACATGTTCGTATTGATACTATATAGAAAACAGATACCTACTCTGTAAATTTGTGGTGTTAGTATGTACCTTTGTCGCAGTGACGCAAAGACGCGGCAGATTTTAGTTGACAAATCTTTGAAGTTGGTACCATTTGAAGCAAGAGAGGTATCGCGAACTTCGAATAAGGTAGTTACCGTTATGTCGATCTCTCACTTGTTTGCTGCAAGAGTTAGACTAGGTAGTTTTTTAGCTGTATTTTCACACATGACCGTATCTTATCATATAGTTCACCTAACGCGTCTACATAGGAATGTGTCCTTGTCAAACCGCAACTAGTGGTCACAGCCACGATAACGCGATGGACTGATATCATTCACGTCCACGCGTGTCCACCCTATTATGTAGTGATAACAATGAATTTATCAAATAATCGATGCATAATAAGGTTGACCGCAACCGGGTTCTCGCACGTACGACGTAATTGTATCAGTAAACTGCGTGTATTCATTAACGAGCTCGCATACATAGGTATGCGAGCTGGTGATAGCACCGCAGTGAGAATCAAGGTATTCAAAAAAACAGACACTCATAGATCAAAATAAAGGAACACAAAACAAAGTCTGTCACATTTTGATTTGAGTTTGGTTCATGGCCAGTAGCCATAAACCAAAAACAAAAGAAAATCGGCAATGCAGGACATAAAACAAATTATTTTTTTACATTACAAAAGTAAATATGTTTATAAGCCAGTGCTTACAATAATTGAAATAGTAGGAATCTTTCCTTTTGGTTCATTTCTCTGTCCATGAGTAGATACAAATGCCAGATAGAAACATTAGTCTGCTAGAATTTAGTCATATGCCTCAACGCCGCACATAATAAAGTCTATGCTCTAGTTATTTCCCTGCGTCTATCAGGATGTGATGGGATGAAAATAGGTCAGGCAAGCTGTGAAGGCCAGGTTGACGATTGAAACGACGACAAAGTAATACCGGCTCGTGTAATTTTTTTAAGCATTCGTATTGGTATTCAGAAAAAATAACCCTTGCATGAAAATAACCCTTGGTGAAAACCCATACGCCATGAAATCCGAACCAATAAGGAAGCTCTTTTAAAAACATATTCTCTACCAAAATAAACGATTTAATCGATTATTGATATGGATACAAGAACACCTATAGCTAAGCAAAACTACTGTCCAAAGTCAGATCGCGTCACGATTGGGTTAACTAGGTCAAGGATGTCTCGAAACATATTGACCACGCTAAATGTCTCTTGCCTGTCGTGCTCGTGTCAGAGAAAAGTCTACCAGTGGCCGAATTAATCGCAGTGAAGTTCAGTCTATTCTCTATGATGGGAGTTGGATGAAATAGACGTAGAGTTAAGACGTAATTCGGTTAACTGGAAAATATATCCCTACCTAAGCCACCAGACGAATTATCTGGATACGACCAAGCGCTTCAAAATATTAGACATGCTCTAAATATTTTTGTCGGATATTAACCTCCCTAAAGTTATACTTTTAAACCCTAACTACTTCTCCGTTACGAAACACAATCATCTTCCTAATCTATTTCGGTCAATTCAAAGAAGTACCCGCTTAGTAAAGGTAAA
The DNA here is from genome assembly GCA_947049275.1 of Epinotia bilunana. Classification (NCBI taxonomy): domain Eukaryota; kingdom Metazoa; phylum Arthropoda; class Insecta; order Lepidoptera; family Tortricidae; genus Epinotia; species Epinotia bilunana. The sequence goes on from OX346257.1 coordinate 10,465,465, forward strand.
CAATTTAAGGCATTGCATAAAACAAATTGGATTAAGGCACTTCATTTAACTCAATGCAATCGCCCACTCACAAAGAATCTCCTTTAAAGAGAATGCCGTGACCTACTCGTCTAGTCGTCTTCATAGCTATGTTAAATACAGTTGGCTGAATTAGGCTTTAAACCGTACCGGTACACTGAACATTTACTTAAGATTTATGACTACTAGTCTTAATAAAGATGTAGTGTCAGTGAAACAAATGTAGTCAGAAATCAGCATTTTTGTAGAGTGGGTGGGTCGATGGTGTAAAGGCGGACTGCATTATTGCAGGAGCGGGGCGATTAGCGGTACAATCGTTACAATCATTAATCTACTTTTTTTTAAAAAAAGGTAATATAATGTGGACGCCAAATTCCTAGTAGGTAATTAATATCCTAATAAATAATATTCGGTAGTATTAATGATTTGTCTTCTCTACCAGTCTCAATTACGAGAAAACATTCTGCGTGACGTGCGGGGTTAACAAAAACTTATATCGATGAGATAGCGGTGCATGAGCGTTTTACCAAACCACACCTCAACGCAACGCTCCTGCGCGCTGCCCGCTTGACCTCACCCTTACATCTCGAACACGCTCACCGTGTCGCAACCGGCCAACGATGCTCGATTAATTGATGCCCCTTTTCATACAAACTAACAGAATTTACACAGACTTGAGAAATAGCAATTGTGACACAAATCGTTGCCAATAACCAATTTTGAATGCAGTTAGGTACATAATCTTATATGGGTTTTAAATATAGAGATTTAGATGCAATTATTCCATTCCTGTCCCTAAAACTTTGACTTGGGAACTTGGGACTACTGCTATTTAAATGCGTCAAACTTACGTGGCTATAATAAGCTCTAGTGTCCTTAACTATAGGTATACGGGAAGTATGCTAGGCATTACACAAAAGCGTTTATTCCTAGTCGCGGCCCGGGCTTGGATGTACTATTATTAGCTCTAAAGGGACAAATGCTTGCTGTTAGAGATACAAGAACACTACTAGTATTGTATGTTAACAGTTTTGCCTAAAAATGCAGCTACCCAAAGCGTGTTTTGTAGGCAACAGAAAACGAAAAGAAATGAAAACTGACACTACCTGTGTCTATAGGTAAAGAACTTAAGGGGTTCCACGCGCTTTTTGACTAGTTTTGACGAGTTTTGAGTTGATATTCATCCGTAAAACTATAAATATATTTGTGGCACAAACGCTAATCGATTCTTTCAATCTTTAACCTAAGTTTGCACGAACTTTATTTGAATAAAATTAATATTTATTGATTTAATCAAACATGGTCCAAGAAAGCTCTCTTTTCATTATTAGTATGTTGTTTATGCACTTTTTGAAATCTCCATATAACTGTTCCTTATTGACGTCTCTAACAACCCACGAGAGATTTTGGTTTTTAAGTCATTTTCTCAAAAGTTACGTCCAACAAAATGGTTTTTGGCCTAAAATTGCCAATGTTTGGTGCCATATATCTCGTAAACAGTGAGTTTTGAAGTAAATATGGGATACTTTGTATTTAGACAAAACCTCTTAAAAAGAATAGAGCTACACGACGATACATGTTAAAAATGCCAGACAAAACAAATGCCTATTCGAACAATCCACATCTACAACTTTTAAGTTTTCACTTTTCCATCTAAACTTAGAAGTTGTATCAGTGTCCATTTCTCTTGGTTGTCATGTCAAAATTATTTGACTTATAACAGGCACTTTGTAAGCTGAGTTCAGACAATAGAGGTATTGCGGATACATAAGCACTAACCCCGTCACATAATAAACATTACGTAATCGAAGCAATAATCCACTGCACCGTGACACGTCTCACGGCTCGCTACTTTTCTTTGACACGGATTCCAATGCTGCCAGCTGGAGCTGCCCTTCCGCGTTGACAATGCAATAATTATAATAACAGGTTTAATTTCTGATTCCCCTTAAACGTACAAAAATCTCGACCCGGGTGCAGCTGATCGCGAAGGGCGTTCCCCTTCGCAACAGTTCTTGGAATGAAACAAGGTATAAGATACATGCGGGCCATACACTATCAGTAATAATGACTTGAATAATACTGTCATTTCTTCGCTTTTTACCGTTATTTCCTTCCCTCCAACCACGACACTACCAAAAGTATTGGATTTTTTTAAGTGAATGAGTGTCTGAACCGTAAGTAACTTATTAGATAGGTAAATTAACGGCAGTTCGCGCTTACTAGCTTGCTGTTATAATAATAATCACATTTTATTTATCATAACACCTTAGCCTATTTACAATTATTTTGCACTAGCTTCCGCCCGCGACTTCGTCTGCGTGGACTCGGGATAAAAACTATCCTATATTTTAATCTAGGCTATAAACTATCTTCGTGCAAAATATCATTCAAATCGGTTCAGCCGTTTAAGCGTGATTGAGTAACAAACATCCAAACATCTAAACTTTCGCATTTATAATATTAGTAGGATTTATATGATACAACCCGACTTACCGGATGATTACCACACGTTATGCTACAGCAGAAGTATTGTTCAATTATATTTTTGTATTTATCTAAACCAGTCTCGCAACAAACCTATCGAGCACATATTTTTCAAATACAAAAAGTGCAGTTCGGCAGATCATCTCTGTAAATACCTCATAACCAAAAAAAGGTTCTTATATTACTTTCAACAATTAAACAGTATCTACTCGTAAAATACTTACATCTTTCAGTGTTCAGTAATCGTGGTCGCTGACCGCTCGTATCTTACACCGCTCTACTCTTGCGACGTAACAATTACATAAAAATGGCGTTCACATCGGGCCGTTCTTCGGCCGCGTTTCCTAGCCGATCGTGTAAACTTTCACGAAATCAAACAAAGAAATAGCAGCTCATTTGCATCGTTCCCATGCGGACAAAAAAATTGACCCAATCCGTTTGGCAAGAATGATGTGTCGAGAAATCCTCCGGTCACGGTCCGCCCGCCAACGGCATGTGACGAACAAATTGTGAATACATGGTAATGTGGGGCATTTTGAGCCGGGCTTCACGGACTTTATTAACTTTACTAACACAATAGTAGCAGGTAATAATTTAACAACATAACTATACAAACATTAATACATGAGAATTAGACGAAGAGCAGTACTTATCGTGGACAGATTTTGCGGTTGATATAGTGGTGTTCCACCAGAAATAATGTTTAAACAGGTCGTTTTATAAAACACCTTGTTCACCTAAGCATCGAAGACATTAGAAATAAAAATTATAAATAACAAGGACAAATCCGTCCGTTGACTGTTCACTAAACTGTGCGCCTGATAAGAAAGGGCTGTTATTCTTTACGCGCTCATGCGCCTCACCCCACCCCTCACTCCTAACGAAACTGGACCTCCGCCTACGCTCAATTACTACGAATCGCGTCAAGATTATATTTGGGTGTGAGCGTTGAGGTGAGCTTAAAACAAGTTACAGAACATCGGAGCTGGAGCACGGGCCAGGCTCCTGGCTGGACGTTATGGTATCTAAGTATTCATTGTATTAATAATAAGTTACTAATTGTTCGTTGAAAACTACGAAAAGGGAACATAAATTAATGTCGTTTTATTCAAATAGATAATTAAAAAGCTAAAGCTATCACGAAGACTTATTTTATACCTTATACCAGCCCAGTTAGGAACTCCAATACAGCGTCCAAGGCGTGTTAATTTGCATAAGTAATGCAATAAGTGAACGTGAAGCGACAGTTGATAAATATAAGTGTCGTAACGTAATGAAGAAAACAATAGCCGGGTACTTTCTATTCGCGCGTGGCCCTCTTTCCAGCCACCCTATTCTGTAACTTGTGTTAAACTCACCTCAACGCTCACCCACAAATATATCTTGACACCGCGATACGTAGTAACTAAGCGTAGGTAGAGTTCTAGTTTCGTGACGTGTGACCGCCGGGGTGAGCTGCATTAACGCGTAGCGAATAACAGCCCAGCTCCCTTCCCCCCAATAGTGGCAAATAACCCAGCTCACGGAGAAAGCCTTTGACCTCCACCTAGAGGGCTTGTTGACAAGTATTTGTGGCACTTTTGCATGACCGAGGTGTAAGAAAATGAACGTCCGATTCTATTTATAACTTGACATTTACTCCGAGTGACCACGTGTGGACTTGCTTAAGTGTTCGTTAATTCCTTCTTGAATTTTGAAACTTAACCAGTCACGAATCTTTCGCAAAATCTAAACGACTTTAAGGTATTTGTGACGTTATAATAATACCAAACAATTTACGAGTTGTGGTCGCATGCAGACAAGAACTTGCTGACTTTGTTTCGATTTAGTTATATCCTAACCCAACACGAATAAAGCGGATCAGCAAATGCAGCTTAAAGGAAGACAGAAAAAACTTAAAAACAAGTATTCTGGTCATATAGTATTTTTTGTAACACGATTTATATATTTGTCAATACTGTACTGGAGCTACCAAATATACATATACATAGTATGTATTATAATTATATATCGTATATTAGCATTGTTTCCTGTAATGAAGTACCTACAGACTTTTATTTTTATATTTAACTACGGCATAAGAACACTGAGTATGCACGTAATTGTTTATTTGTGTTTAATGCCAATCCGTTTTCGGAGATACTGTTCCATTTTTAACCGACTTCAAAAAAAAGGAGGAGGTTCTCAATTCGGTTGTATTTTTTATTTTTTTCAATGTTTGTTACCTCAGAACTCCGTCATTGATGAGCCGATTCGTAAAATCTTTTTTTTGTTCGTAAGTATATGCTTCCAGGTGGGTCCCATTTTTTTGGAAATTCAATTGGATGATGGGATCCATGAGGAATTGAGGGAACTCCTCAATTATATTAGGAACGCGTGTAGTGATTTTGGTATTTTCTATTATAACTCGTGTATTTACATCCGGAAATCATAAATTGGTGGAGTGGAATTGATGATGAAGACCACAGATGACTTATGGAATCATTTATGTACTTAAAAGTACAAAAGTACCTATTATCACAGATTCTGATAAGATTCCGTTGAAATAGCAACTAATGAAGTGTCAAGGGTGATCCTTGTGGAATCGACGGAAGTCCTCAAATATTATCGGGTCACATACAGTGATTGGGGTTTTTTCTCTAATAATCAATGCATTTGCTCTCGGTAATCAGTTCATGTGGTAAATGGGAAATCAAATGTGGAAATGTACTCGTGGCTTGGCGGAGTACTAAATTGAAGTCGGTTAAAACTTTGTTTTTAAAGTAAATTATATATATTGACGTTGCGAGCACTATATATATTTTTCACTTCTCATGCTCGAAAAGTGTGTCTTATTAGGCTTTGGAAGTGGGGCTAAAATAAGTAGTACATTTAGCCCCTAGGGAAAATATGTAAAAATAATTATGATTTTAAAACATTTTAATTTGATTAATCATTTAACACTTCACCGTGTTAAATTCACCAATCACTTTAAAACAACTTAAAAAAAATATTGTATTTGCAACATTTTGATATTAAAATTGACCAATCAGGAAACACAATTCATTTCAAACATTAGATGTTTTTATTATTCCTTAAGTCACAATCATTAAAAAAATAAACGCTATAGACGGTCCGCTATAGCCGTCTCAAAACGTTCGAGCGTAGACTCCATACATGGAATTCAATAAGCTATGTGATTGAGCGGGATCTCGTTTTATCTTATGCCCCATATACTGTCCGTCGCGCTTGGCCGTTTGGACGCGCCTATGCGGTCAGTAGCGCTTATTCTTGGTGTCAATATTGTATCTGTCTCAAAGTACTTTATTTAAAAAACATGCCGCCAAATTAAACAATCATTTAGCTGTGGAATGAATTATTGATTGTGGATGGAAAATCTTTGTTTTTACTATTTTCTCGCACTCGAAGTGAAAAGTAGATTGTATAACTTTGGTCTAAAAGCCATATTACCACTCACACAATTTTGCCTAACTTAGCTCGGGAAAATAACCATCTCGTGGTAATACATATGGCTTATTTTAGACCCTTGTCATACAATCTACTATTATTTCTTATTATTTACGATGTTGAAAACTTGATAAGTGTCTTATGAAAATCTCCAAGAATGTAGAGAAATTGAAAGATTGGAGTGTCTGGTTCAGTCTAGTTCAGTCCCTACGAGGTCGGCCGCAATCCCGTTGGTCGGGTCGGGCTAACGGACGGCTAATGAGAACGGAGCTATGCAGATGTCGATGCGAGTAAAGGTTGAACACCGCTGGTCATTATTACCATTGCTTACTAACCATAAGAGGCCTTGTGTCGGTGAATGTCAAAAAAATGTTTTGAGTTACCAAATTTGTATTTTGACGATAGGTCCAAGGTCCGACAAACCTTTATTTGAAAAATTTTAATGAAAAATCTTTATTTGATGAAATGGAAATGGATAAGTGTAAAAAATGCCTGAAACGGATAAGCTCGCCTGTGTAGGTACATATACTACATATGTTACCTGTTCTTGTGATATTTTTAAAAACGATGGAATGGTCTAGGATTTCCCTGTTACCTAATTAATACTAGATTAGTAGACTAGTTAATATCATCAGCTCTAAAGGCAAATGTCACATTTAGATATAATATTATAAAACTTAAACGACGTTTGACGACCGGTTAGCCTAGTGGGTAGTGACGCTGCCTACGAAGCTGAAGGTCCTGGGTTCGAATCCCGGTAAGGGCAAATATTTGTGTGATGAGATGAGCAATAAATATTTGTTTGGGAGTCATGAATGTTTTTCTATGTATTTAAGTATTTATATCTATTATATATATCGTCGTCTAGTACCCATAACACGAGCCTTACTAAGCTTACTATGGGACTAGGTCGATTTGTGTAAGATTGTCCCCTTATATTTATATTTATTTATTTAAACATTTAAATGCCTGATACGTTTAAGTGACGAAGTACACATGAAAATTAAGTTGATTTGATGAAAGGCTGGTGTTTTCATGCACTAAAACACTGCATATTAATGCAGACATAAGTATGTCTGCAGTATATACAGCTCTTAAACAGTTAGGCATTTACTTGGGTAACATTTCTAAGTACTATAGGAAGCTCATAAAACTATACAGACACAAACAAATTTATTGAGCACCATTTATTTTAATAAACTAAAAAAAAATGTAACTATAAAACGAAAAATCAATCACTTCACAATTTATGAGACTGGAGCTTTCATAAAAATCAGGCTCGCATACAAACATGAACCTTTAACATCACACTCCTATCTGAGAAGTCGTGCAAAACCCCAAGCGGCACGCATGAGAATTGCTTCACCCTTTAGTAGAGTAATCATACCTATTGACAGGATCATAAGCGGTAATTTAACACATACATAATGTTTAATAATGGCGATACCGAAGACAGCAATTGTTACGTAATAAGGCAGTACTGTACACGCTTCGCGGACCTCGTGACCATTACCTTTCAACGATATTGAAACCAACTTTATGACTGTCACAATACTTAGGGGAAATTGTCCTTTCGTCGTAGTTGGGATTATTTTTATTTTCTACTTTTTGTTACTTATGGTTTACCTTGGAAAGTATACTTGTGACGAGCTAGCATGGTCGCTTGTATGTCGGACATAAAACATTCGTTCTTTACTTGCAAGCTGGTTCGAGAGAGATCAATGCTTAATCTTGGAAATAATAAACGTGCTACTGGTGCTGGTCATCTTTTAGGGAGAAAATCACAGTTCTTGCTGATCACTCAGAAAAGTGTTTACCAAACAATAGATATGGTGAAATGTTCGTTGGTGTGATGATAAGTGATATGTGTTAGGAAATAATAATAATTAGGAATCAGAAGTTCTTAGTCATTTAGTATGTTAATAGCCTGAAAGAAGAAGCAAGTCGCAATGGGGGAGGGCTGGTGGCTCCCTGCCCCACCTCGAGGAAAGCCAAGTTTTTAATAAGAGTACTTGACGTTGGTGTAGGCCTAGGACCAGAACGGCCACGGTCAGGTGCGAATAATAATAATATTATATTTGTTTTAAAGGGCCTCTGCGCTGTTAGCTTCGGCCCCACGCATGCCTTCCAAAAGTCCGGGACCCCATGGTCCTGATAAAACATAAATTTACCTACAGACCTAGCAGTGGTGCGGTAAGGTGGAGGTACTTCCCCAGTTGGGCTGATGCATTGGACATTCCGCTGTGCCTTTCCTCTCATTATGACATTCCAATGTGCCCTGCCTCTCATGATGACATTCCTATGTGCCCTGCCTCTCATGATGACATTTCTATGTGCCCTGCCTCTCACGATGACATTCCTATGTGCCCTACCTCTCTTGATGACATTTTGCTGTGCATTAACTCTCTTGATGACATTTCTATGTGCCTTGCCTCTCATGATGACATTCCTACGTGCCCTACCTCTCGTGGTGACATTCCGCTAGGCCCTACCTCTCGTGATGACATGCCGCTGTGCCCTACCTCTCATGATGACATTCCTATGTGCCCTGCCAAAATGTTGCACTAAATAGTAACCTCATTACATAATTATTGTACTGAGAATAATTATATGCTAAGTTATTATCAACTTGATTTGCTAACCACATAATAAGAGCAATTAGAACTTCAAAAGCAATCATCAACATAGCAGAGCCAGAGGTTTCAATAAATCGTAAAGGAGACAATAAGATTAACCAGACATTACCTGTCCTTTACCTTGAAAGATTTGTAATAAGTCTGTCCAACCCCACCAATAGGGATGCCAACATGTCTATTTAATTTCACTTTTATTGATTTTGTGAGAGCCTTATCTATATTTAGTTATTTATATGATGATAAATTATTTATAGAAACATTTGTACTAAGGATAAAGCACAATGAGAAATGATAATATTTTACAGGTAGGATTTGAAACAAGGCTCGTACCCACCCATCTCAGACCAACTTCGCAGGTTGCGACTCGCAACCAAGCAATTAGTGATCCATGCAAAATCTTGAGGTTAATTAATTATCCAATTAATTATATCCTAACTCGTGATGCAAGGTTGTTTCGTGACATGGGAAATCAATATACATGCGAACGAGGACATATTTGGCTGGGCAAAGTCGGGAGCTCATTATTTCCGCCGTGCGCCAACAGAGGGCTATAACGAGTATTATTTGAACTAGAAACAGAACAACTGACGGTGGTGTTCGCTGTCATCGAGGGAAAAGTCTGACAGGAGGTGGACGCTCTCTTGTTTGGAGAATTGATCGTGTAGAGAGAATGGTGTGACGGAATACGAGAGCCGAAATTGCCAGTTCACTGTATTTCACGTGAATTTGTAACTATGCTGTAGAGAAGTCCTTAGTAAAGTTTGTAAACATAATACCATCGTCTTCTATCAATGCCCGAGAACCCAGAATACGCCCACACCTCGACTCTTACACAAATTGCCCTAGTTCCAAACGAAGAAAATATGTCTGAATATTGTCAGGCCTAGATTTCGTCCATCAGCGTCTTCCTATGTAACGCCTCTTGAGAAAACTGTGAAGCTGTCAACCCTATCTAGTCAATGTATCGGAACGCAAGGAATGCTTTCAGTGACTAATAGGCGAATGACTAGTTTACCGTCAGCGAATGAACTTGGCGTTACATCTTAGTGTCCCTCTTTAAAGTAGATGCAGGAATTTCAACTTTATCGACTTTGTTATTAGGTGCTCTTTGCCTTGCCTTGTTAGCATCACCTTGACACCTTGACCACACTATCGTCATTGTCATGTGCAAAATAACAAAGTAATACAAGGTCGCGATAATGATGGTATAATTAGTATACCTACGTAAGTATTTGTGATTAACTTGCATTTAACAACCATCGATTACTCTAGTATACCTACACGTGCAAATGTAAGTGTGTGCCTAAAAGCGTGTATGAAATGAAGTATGTATCGCGAGATTCGCGAGGCATGACACGCGTCTGTAATATATTTTCTCAGCGTTTGATGCATGCGTCCCTTGCCATTACTCGGAGGTGGTAGGTACACAGGTTTAGATACCACGTTGTTTTTCGTCACGTACCTACGTAGACTAACCTATCTGAACGGCTACCATAACCGCGCGCATGCTGTGTCGCACGCGAGATAGACTGTCTGTCTCATTCTAATTAGAACACTGAGAAAGAGTCAGCTAGATTAACTTGCACGCGGACTTGTGCTAACAGTGCTGGGTGACTAAACTGGGTCTGCAATCTGCCATTAAGTACCTAGTCTAGCCATAAGTTCTGTTACTGGCAGTTAACAATGATTTTAAGAAAAATAATAATTCGAATTTCGAATGTTGTGTTTTGACGTAAGTACTTGGATGTTTTTGCCACCATTTATATACAATATAATATTAAAATAAGTAAATTAATAATGGAGTGGGGTGTCAAAGAAAATAGAATTGCTGTGATTGCTCTGCATAAGGTAGGAATGGAGCCGTCCCACATTTTTGAGACACTAAAAAAGTTAGAGATCAGTCGAATGTTTGTGTATCGTACCATTCAAAGATACACCAAAACGTCCTCTGTCGATGACAGTAAAAGATCTGGCCGACCACGTACTGTTAGAACAAAACAAGCCGTTAATGCTGTAAGGGCCAGAATTCGCCGAAATCCCATAAGAAAACAGAAGATCCTTTCTAAGGAAATGAAAATACCACCTAGGACACTTTCGCGTATAATCAAAGATGACTTGAGTCTTGCAGCTTACCGACGATATACAGGACATATGTTAAATCAGTCACTAAAGGACAAGAGAGTTGAAAGATCAAAAAGCCTTTTATCTCGATACGCACATGGGAAATATAAAAATATTCTTTTCACGGATGAAAAATTTTTTACTATCGAGCAGCACTACAACAAACAAAATGATAAAGTGTACGCACACAACTCTCGAGAAGCTAAAGAGATAGTTGGAAGGATTCAGCGAGGTCATCATCCCGCTTACGTCATGGTTTGGTGGGGTGTGTCGTATCAAGGCGTCTCTGAGATCCATTTTTGCGAAAAAGGAGTGAAAATTTCAGCTAAAGTGTATCAGGACACGATTTTAGAAACAGTAGTTAAACCACTAAACGACACAATGTTCAAAAATGTACACTGGACCTTTCAGCAGGACTCAGCCCCGGGTCATAAAGCTCGCACCACCCAGATTTGGCTGCAAAGGAATGTTCCGAACTTCATCAAGGCAGATGATTGGCCCTCTTCCAGTCCCGACTTAAATCCCCTGGACTATAAATTGTGGTCAGTGTTAGAGGACATGGTCTGCTCTAAACGCCATGCCAATATCGATTCTCTAAAAAAATCTTTGAAGGTAGCAGTGGCAAATTTCCCAATAGATACAGTGCGTGAATCTATAGACGTGTGGCCGGATCGTTTGAGGGCGTGTATTAAAGCTAAAGGCGGGCATTTTGAATAAAAAATATATTGTTTAGAAACCTTATTAACTTACCTATAAATAAACATTTACTTATGGTAAATTAATTACATCCTTTTAAAAATATGTTTCATTTCATTTGTAACAGAACTTATGGCTAGACTAGGTAAATACATTAATATTAGTTATTAGTATTTATAATGGTTTTTTTTTCTGTTTATCTATGCATCCCGCTCCCATATCCCATATTAGAACAATATAAACAGTCCCTAGACAAAACGCAGACCCTAGACTTGCCTATAAGTCACCAGAGGCCAGAGACGGGTAATCACGTAACGTTCCGAATGTACGTTAGGACAACTCAACTGTCATTTTTAACCGCCTTCAAAAAAGGAGGAGGTTCTCAATTCGGTTGCATTTTTTTATATTTTTTTTTTAATGTTTGTTACCTCAGAACTCCGTCATTGATGAGCCGATTCGTAATTTTTTTTGTTTGTAAGTATATTCTTCCAGGGGGTGTGTAATGATGGGTATAAAAATAAATAATATAATTTCATTCGCTATAACAACATTTGATATATTTTCAAGATACATAATCACTCATTGTATATGATAAACGTTGATTATAATTTCAAAATATATATGTTTATTTTGTATAACTTTTATCGGGTATAACACTTATTTTGTATAATCATTATATGGTATAATGCTCATGTTATATACAAGTTATATCTCATAACTATCAAGTAGAATAATATTTTATTATCAAAAGAAAATGTAGCAAACACAACGGTTTGCGAATTGTACTATGTAAGTATATTAGGGAGTAAAAAAGTGTTCGGTTCTGGCGCTTCGCCGGCCGCTGCCGCGGCAAGCTCGCTTCGCTCGCTCGGCTCGCGCGCTGTAGGGTCGCAGTTCAACCTAAGACTCCTCCTCGCTTCGCTCGTCGTCGTACCTACACCGACCTGAATTTGAGTCTACCAATAAATATTATGCTAACTGTGCATTAGAAGAAATTAGCGTTATATCATTTGTGCATTATAGGAAATATGCATTATATTTAAAGTATGTTATATTAAATGTTACTACATCAAATGATCATTATATAAAATGATAATTATATCGTATGTAAATATATTAAGTGTTGTTATATGACTCAAGAATTATATGAAAAGAGTGTTATTACGACTAATATTAATTAAAAAATATATATAGGCATCGTTACGCACCCGCTTCCAGGTGGGTCCCATTTTTTACAAAAAAACAATTGAATGACGGGTTCCATGAGGAATTGAGGGAACTCCTCAATTATATTAGGCACGCGTGTAGTGATTTTGGTATTTTCTATTATAATATAACTCGTGTATTTACACCCGGAAATCATAAATTTGGTGGAGTGGAATTGATGATGAAGACCACAGATGACTTATGGAATTCCTCAATTATGTACTTAAAAGTACAAAAGTATATCACAGATTCTGATAAGATTCCGTTGAAATAGCAACTAATAAAGTGCCAAAGGTGATCCTTGTGGAATCGATGGAAGTCCTCAAATATTATCGGGTCACATACAGCGATTGGGTTTTTTTCTCTAATAATCAACGCATTTGCTCTCAGAAATCAGTTCATGTGGTAAATTGGAAAAGAAATGTGGAAATGTTCTCGTGGCTTGGCGGAGTACTTACTAAATTGAAGTCGGTTAAAACTTTGTTTTTAAAGTAAATTATTCCGTACAAAAATTGGGGTTTAGATCTGCGTGTGGCTCGTACAATGCGTTACGTGATCGACCTACAGATATACTAAGGTATAGGATTCCGATTTCATCGTTGTTGTTTGTTTGATTTCTAATCACCAATTAGAACCAATACAAAATGAACAAAAACACTAAAAAGAACTTATTAATTTAACCTAGAGTTCTATTTCTAAATCTGCCGTGTTATGTCGCCCATTCTTGATAAGATAAATTACCTTGAAGAAAGCAGTTCTAAAAAGTCGATACAACCGGTACTAATTACAAACGAATGTTTATAAACATTAATTGAGATGTTAAACTGGACATGTGGCGGTAAACGTGGAAGCTAAGTAGGCGATACCAACGACTTTGGTCGCATAATCTTAGAGAGAACTCCTCCCGCCTAGAACTCGATAATTGCACTCCCATACAAACTTCTATCCTTACGTACTTCCCTTAGGGAATAATGTCACGGATAGAAAAGTATCCTATAATATTTTCCGGCATTTACAAAATTTGATTCACTGGTAGTAGAATAGTATTCGGGTAGTATGGGTCCAGACACAATGACACAAGTTGCAGCGCGCTCTGAGCGCCGATGGCAGATTTTTCATGCGCAGCCAATCCAGCGCAATATTGACGATGCATGTTAAGGCCACACCTAGCAATATATCACAACAACCTAGTGACGCAGCTATAAGATGGAAAGGGACGCAATTAATTCACTTTGAAGGCGGTTATTGTGACAAATTGATAGGTGTATGGAATGCTTAACATGTCCTCACGTCTGGACTCAGTCTAAGGCCACGTGCATAGACAAGCGACGCGTGTGACAGCTCGGGTGCCGCGTCGGAAGTCACCCAAACATAAACATCTGGCGTTGCATAAGAGTGTTTTGTACAGACAGGCGTAGGCGGGAGCGTTTTCAAACTTGTCTGACACTCCACGTCTCGTGCACAGGCGTCTATAAACAGGCAGACAACAAGAATCTTTATCATCATATCAGCTGAAAGACGTCCACTGCTGGACATAGGTCTCCCCCAAAGAGTGCCAGAGTGACCGGTCCTGCGCCACCCGCATCCAGCGGAAACCCGCGACCTTCACCAGCAGGTCGATCACGTAACGCATTGTACGCGCGTCAGGTAGATCTAAACGTCACTTAGTATGGAATAATAATTTACTTTAAAATCAAAGTTTTAACCGACTTCAATTTAGTACTCCGCCAAGCCACGAGAACATTTCCACATTTATTTTCCGCATGAACTGATTTCCGAGAGCAAATGCGTTGATTATTAGGGAAAATAATAGGGCTTTAAAATTCTTTATATTGAATAATATTAAGGAACACATTAGTCGGAAAAAATTTTTTCGAGAGTTTCCCTCAATTTCTTCAGGATTCCACCATCAGATCCTGGTTTCCTTACCATGGGACCACCCTTGGGATACTTTCCAACAAAAAAAGAATAATCAAAATCGGTTCATAAACGACGAAGTTATCCGCGGACGTACATAAAAAAATATATATATATATACGGTCGAATTGAGAAACCTCCTCCTTTTTTGAAGTCGGTTAAAAATGACAGTTGAGTTGTCCTAACGTACGTTCGGAACGTTACGTGATTACCCCTCAGGTCACCAGTCCACCTTGTCGGAGGCCTACCCACGCTGCGTCCACGTAAACAGACTATCGCATAAATATTTGTATGGGAGCAACTACAATTGAAGAACATACATACACAAAAAAGACGGATTTCGTTGGCGGCAGCCGAAATGGTTCATACTAATTGACATAGAAGTATGACGTCACAGTTTTCTATTTGTACTAATCGGTCTGCATGGGCAATCGAGTAGATAAATTGCTGTTTTGGTCGTGAAATACTGCGTTTCAGAGCAGATTTGTTTTACAATTTTGATTTTATTAAAGCGTAGATCCTATTTGGTAGCTTTCAATTTACTCTTGGACAATAAAAAATGCATACCTACATTTTCTAAACTTTTAGTTTCCATCGTTTTTTTATGTCTTCGATTATACATATCTAATGTAATTCAAATTTTGTTGCAATAATTTCATTCATATAGCAACACTACATTATCAATTTTAACATGAGGAAACTTAATTGTAGCGATTAGAGTTCAATTTATTTACTCGTACACAAACACATACAAGAACCGCTTACTGACACATGTCGAAATAATAATGTAAATAATAGCGAAACTAACGATAATAGGTATCACATCTTAAGCCGAGTTCAGATGGTTTCGAGGGACCATTAATTCACTTACTAAAATTTTCTTCGAAAGTTTTCCGTTGACACGAAAACTAAACACACAATTCTATGGATATTTTTTATGTCACAACGGAACTTTTTTCAGTTTTCAATTGAATAGACTTCGGAAGCCTTATTTTCTAATCCAACTACAAATTAGCCCAGTACTATTAATTCATTCCTCAACCGGTACAGCGCGAGCGAAACGAAAGTAACAATCGCTTTATGAAACGTCTCTGTGGAGGTAATCTAATCGGGCTGGTTGCACAACAATACTTCGAAACTGCAATAAGTTCACTTGTCTTATGTGCTTATCGACCATACGTAATCGCTCGCCCGCTTGGGTCACTGTATTTCTACAGAGTATTCAAGGTAATTGATACATATTTTGGCTTGGTTCATTATCCATACAAAATTAAGAAGCAGTAAGGTTTTTTTTATATTCGATGGTTTTAGGCACTGCCCTTGTGTTGGGTGCATAGAGTCGAGTTTAATAGTTTTTAAATATACTTAATTATAAGTCCCTGAGCGACCGAGCATAGGGAAAAAACGGAGCAAACGAATTTTCCCAGACATTATCCCAAGCTAGATCGATTTTTCACCCCCGTAAAACCCTATATTCCAAATTTCATTGAAATCGTTAGTGCCGTTTTCGAGAACGTGGTTTCAAATATATGTATGTACAAATATTGCTCGCTTAATACGATAGGATTTAGGTAGCTTCTGTTTAGGAGATAAGTAAAATTAAATTTATGGTGGGTAGAATGGGTACACTCATCATCTTTTGAGCCGAAACTGCTGGACATAGGCCTCCCCCAAAGAGTGGCAAAGCGATCGGTCCTATTCCCGCGACCTTTACAGGGTATGGTACGGTGGGTGGGTTCATCATTATGTCATAGAAAAAACATCTGCAAGATGATGTCACGGATTCCGGAGCTTTATTTCAAGTTTTAATGAATAATTAGTTAGAGTTAATTGATATTGTCACAATGGAGGAGACCTGTGCCTAGTAAGTACTTAAACGTACAATACTTAATATGGGACGGTGGCCACATGGCACAAGGTGTTTAAATACTTCATAGTTATCGGTGAAGCATTTCCTTAAATTTTTTGGCACCCATTACACACCCAGAATCATTAAGAGAAGCAGTGCAATCCCCAAACGCATGTGAAGACGTATCATGCAAATTAAATATCCCTTGAGCCTACCATTACGCCTGTTTATCATAGAGAGTCTGTCATTATCACGTTAGGAAGCGAGTGTGCCATCGATAAAACAGTGACCATTTGTCAACCTTATTGCAACTGTATAAGGTCTATGAGTGGTCGGTGCAGCGTGTTGCTGTTAGTATCAGATGATACGGCGTCACTTTCTCCGTTTGTTTTGGAGTATACGGGTCGGTAGACGTAACCACAACAATGGACGTGCGCGAGCGCTGGCACATTATCCGTCGGAATGTATTTATTAATGTTACTCACAGGCGGTTATACGGGTTTGTCTATTTGGACATTATGGGCGTTTTCAGTGTAAATTGATATTTTTTTCTCAAACATGCACGGTTAGAACAAGACGGCGCTTGTGGTCTCGCGGCGAGATAGACTATCCGTCTCATCAAGAAATAGATTACCGTCTCAGAAAGAGACCGCGCCGTCTTGTGCTGACCGTGCTGCTAAATATATGCGAAATCGGGGACGTTTTGCTTTATGAACCTCAAAAAGTTGACATAGAACGACTTCGGCGGATTTCAGGGTTCTGCGCCCAAATAATGAAAATAGAACTCTATTGCAAAGACCACACCGTCGTGTTTACCAGTCTCTGTATCTGCCGAGTAAGTCCATTTCGTGCCGGTAACACAAAACGTATATTTCATAATTACGAACATATTTTGTCGCGGTACGTAGGTACATATAAGCCGTACCAGCGAGTTAAACTCATATTAGTCAGGTTTTTTGCTGTTTTGACATTGATTTCTAAGTTTTAAAATCTAGACGATGTTTTGCATAACTGCGGAATGCGGATGTGCTTGAATGACACTTATCACTTGCATGATTATAACATTTTACCTTGAAAACCGTAATACAACAACCTTTGTTAATTAATTAGTTTTCCTTCTGCAGATTCTTATTGTAATTATTGACGCAATAGTTTGTTAAGTAACACTAGTAAGCTGTCATTAAGGATAATAGCCTGCTAGACATGATGATTAATCAATTAAGTGGAAAGTCTCAATACTAAAGCGTACTGGTTAGATAAGTGTATAGGTGCCTAGGAAAGTTGGTTAAAATATGAATACATCCAACGTCTGCGTCAAGACAAGTACGTACGTATTAACAAACGATGCAGCCGCGTCACCGGCCGGCGTTACGTAACGCAAAGTACCTACGGATTGTCAAAATGTCGCAAGCACAGATCACGTAGGCGACTCCTGCGCTGCGACGCAACCGAGAAATAGCTGGGAAAGCATAATTTCCAGCTATTTCGCTCGCCTCGGGAATCCGACCGCTCCAAATCAGAATGTCTTCCGCCGTGATGAAAATCAACTTGTACCAATAGGCGGACATTCAAAAAGATTTTGTTTTATTACTTAAATTAAACTAGATGCCGCTTTGCCCACTTTTTGCAAAGAACGCAAGCAAACCCGCGGGATAAACTATAGCCTATGTCCATCCTGAAAATCCCTTCTACTTATACATAGGTATTTATAAGTTTCGGAATCGGATAAGTATATCCTTACTCCCTGCACTTCATCTTTATAATATTAGTATAGAAGTATAGATAGTGGGTGGGGGATAATCCGAAGCCAATTGAATTCATACTTTGTACTATACTTTCGTGGAGGTTGTATCATAATATAGGACCTTCGACATTGAACGCGTCCAGTATGCGCGTACTATGAGAAAGGTCGTTTAAATATCATATTTCATTTTATTTCTAAAACGAACAAACTTGATATATTCTAGATATACGAGTAATTAGAATCCACATTTACAAAAGAAGATAACGCATACGAAATATCTAATTTACATAATTCTAAACCTCATAGAAATATAAACCCGTTCGCTACCGATCAATGCTAGGCCAAGAGTTAGGATAGGTTAGGTTGTATAATTTTGAATAAATAATACATATATTTTTAATTATATGTTCGGCCTTCACTCTTCGTACGAATTCATCGAAACTATTCATTCTGGCCATATACAGTCAACATGTAGTGCAATGAAAATCTAGTCTAAATCATCAATCGACGATCTAATGCTATTGATAATAAAGTCCACTTCAGATAATCCAACCACCTCGATCGCTGCTATATATATAGTTGCGAACTGCACAATACTGATCGTTACGTTATGGTGATTCTTAAATACAGACAACCTTGTTACAGATTCCAAATGTCATGTTCGTGTGTTTGGGTATCGCAAAACTGATATGATAGCCGCTACTCAAAATGTGCATTAACACAGTGAACACGCATTTAAATGTGTTGGGTAAATAAGCTTGCTGCTTTTAATGTCAGAAAATCACGTTAAGACAAAGGGGATCTAGTATAAAAGGTATATGTACGATAAGTTTTATGTCACTTACTCGTCTATACGAAAGATGTAGGTTCTGTAGGCTCGCAATTTTATGTATCTATATATATATATATATACTATATGTTTTTGGGCACTTATAAAGTCACTTCCCAAATGGCCATTTCATCAATAAAAAAATATTCTTAAGTCACTTAGTTTTTATGTGACGCTGAATTAAGTAGGAAAGCTGAAATATATCTGAGTCTAAACGTAGGACGCAGGGGTATCATAAAAATTATATTATATTGCAAAAGCTTGCTTTTAAAGTAGCTCATGTTTGAAGATACAAAGATATAGCTTTATGACGCCTGATAATGGTTTAGAGCGGGTCTCTTTTAAGTAATAAAGTGCCGCTATCCCCGGTGACACTTAAGCCGTCAGCGGCAAAATTAATGTTTATTTGGAACAACAAAACGAAGTCGAAACTTTCGCAGAGTAAAGCTCAGTAAATAGATTAGAGATTGCCTTCAATAAGAATACCGTGTCACCAAACGGCTCAGTCGGTCGAAATCGGCCCGAATCAGACAATGACCGACGTAGACCCGAAAAGAAAATTAATTTAGGTATTGGTGTCGGTCGGCGACCCGCAATTGTGAAACGATTGCTCAGCGCAGTTTGTGTAACGTGCACCGCTGCGCCCGCGCGCTGTCGGAGCCTCACCTGTGACGAAATCACTCAATAATGACGATTTTTGCTTTATAATCATTCAGGGTCACTGACCGCTCGGATAACAATAGATAACAAAGCGAAATGACTATGAAAGCATAGCGTAAACATTGTATAAAAAACGTTACTAAAAATAAACCAATAAGAAATGTACATAATTTACGAGACGAATAATTTACGGTTCGCCATAATTTACTAGTTTAATCAATTTTTAGTAAACATAGAAATTGATATGCCAAGATCAGATCCAACGAATTCGTATCAGTATTTTTAACATAATCACGACATAAATTTAATGTGAGCAGTTTACGACTATTGGGCAACAATGACAAAAATCGCGGGGCAGAGACGGCCACGGCGGTAATTGGAAGATGAGATCTCGTGTGGAACGTGGCCCGAGGCGGCATGAATGAAAGCCGCTCAGTGGCATCGCACTACATTCGCTGTGCCCTGTTCACAAATCAAACAACCTCCGGCTCTACCATCCGACTACATACACATTGCGAGCCTAATACGCTCGCTGCTGGTTAATGCTTTAACGAATGGGGTAATGGACTGTGTGTATGATGAAAACCCATATTAAACCTACACTCTCTGGTAAACCTTTAAGGATATCGACATCCGCCGAACGAGTTTTTCCAGTCCGTATCATCGCAATATCACGGTTATTATTGAAACGCGCGCGGCAGTCGCGACAGGTAAAGCATTTATCACGGGAAATATTTATACTGAGTGTGCGAATAGTCAGTCGAACGTTATCTGCCTATATTTAACGCATTAATGCGAATAAACAGACAAGATAATTGATATTGAATTGTTCCTATGCTTTGTGATACATGTTTTGCGGTTAGTTAATCTAAATTAATTGACAGTGCTTATGGAAATCAACCACAGGTACATGTACAAGCTTAATTCATAATGTGGCTTTCGAAAGATATTTAAATTTGAATTAAATATCGATCAAGCTAAGGCAATCAACTTACTATTTTATTCCCTAATAAAGAACAATTTAAATCGTCTCGAAACGTCCCAAAGCCGTTGTAGGCGCAATAAAAGAATAGTATTTACGTTGAGCGCGGAGAGCGGGTAGAAATATGGTTTAGAAAGTTCAAAGTAGTAAGCATGAGGCCGTTTGATTGTATCAACGTGAACTATTCCACTTACGGCACACATGGACACCGTGGGCAGAGAGATTTGGTACCAGCACAAATATTAAGTCGCGTCGTAACAATCGAGAGCGATTTGTAATGTGACCATTCGTCACGCCCGCGATGCGCAAGCGTTCGCCAAACACATCATTTAAAAAAAGTATTATCTACGTAGTTAGCTTATAGAGACTTACTGTCTTTTTCCTCCGTCTTTTTTGCCAATGTGCGGACACGATTTTGTTTTTCTATAGCACAAATGTGAAATCGAGTGTTGATAATTCTTAGGAATATTTCCGGAGTGATAGTTTCGCTGTCGATCCACATATTAGTTTCAGTAAGTCATTGACTGGGTAGATATTTAAATCCTGTCAAATATTTACGGGTGGTTCAATCAACAAAGATGTGCCGCACCCCTACGCCAATTATGACACGCTCTTCGCCAATGCTCTAACCATGTGAGCATCGATTGGGTTATAAGCAACGTGCATTACCTATTTCCCGTGTTACAAAAGCACGGTGTAGTAGGAAACAACCGAAACATTCCAGTGTGTTGTTTTAATAATATTCGCACGCATTTTAGCGAGCAAGTTGCTCATGGGCAGTTTAATCGGCATAATTACCTGATCGCTATCGTTTTCGAAATATCTTTTGTTTTGGAGTCGTCGACCTTACCCTGTGAAGCATATGTCAGTACAAGCAGCCCTTTACCAAAAATAATCTTTAATGTATAAGGATTTTTTTTAAGATACTTCCCATTATTCCGGATATTGGACTACTTTGTCCGATGAGATATGCAAATACGCGTATACATTATTCGTCTGATAACTACTTAATTATAATTAGGATTTCGTACCTACCTACATCCTTATTTGTGTGTCTGTCTGTTACGCGACATCAGACATTGTAGCGCATAGTGCATTTTTAATGAATAACTGGGTTTATTATAATTTACTTTAAAAAAAAAAACGTTTTAACCGGTTCAGTACTCCGCCAAGTCACATGAACATTTTCTTTCCACGTGACCACAAGAACATTGATTATTATAGAAAAAATCCAAATCGCTGTAGGTATAGGTATGTGGGCCGAGAACCTCCTTTTTTTGAAGTCGGTTAAAAATAGTTAATTTCGTAATATGGTTTTACACTAAAGTTTTGAAAGAAATGCCTATTTTAAGCTTCCACTCATCATATTTATCGAAGCACATCGCATCAAATAAGAATACGGATAATTGACATTGGGTATCTCTTATTTGAGGAACCTCGACACGAAGGGATAATTTGAGATATATAGGGGACATATTTGGAAGAACTAAAATCCAAGGTCATTAACTCGCTCATAGTGGAGACCGAGACTAAGGCGCGCGTAGCAGATAGCTTTTGTAGCGGCGTAGGCGTGTGACGTCACGCGGACGCCTACGAAAGCTACAGAAACGAGTGGGTGTACTATTAATAGTACATGCCACATCTCCCACAATACGAGTGGTGCGAAAGCGATATATACAAAAAGAATTCCCTGTTTTTGTTGCAGATTGATTTAATACAATACCAAGAAAAATATTTTTTTAAATAAATTAATACCCAAATAAATATTAAGGGACAATCTTAAAAAAATCGACCTAGTCCCATAGAAAGCTCAATAAGGCTTATGTTACGGGTACTAGGCGACGATATATTTAATAGATACAAATAAGTACTTAACTTCATAGAAAACTTCCAAAACTCAGATACAACAAATATTCATGTTCATCTCACAAATATTGCCCTTACCGGGATTCGAACCCAACACCTTCAGCTTCGTAGGCATCGTCACTACCCACTAGGCTAACCTACTACATACTTTTGGGTCAATTAACTAACATGGAATTCGTTCAAATAATACTATACTTAAATATGATAAGAGGACCTCAATAACATAACAATTGATTCCCTTCAAATTCAGTCCATTAAATAGTAGGTACATGCTCTTATACCTTTGGTTACGCGTGAGCTAAAGCGAGAGCGTCATTATCAACGCAAATTATAATTTTAATTCCATCATGTTTTTCGGGAATAGAATGACAGGCGTATCTTCCTTATTAAATTAATAAAGTTAACTACAACTCATCGATCAGCAACACAAATAGTAAAATACATTTTACGATACTAATTAGGAATATAAAATGGTTGAAATAATAGCTCACCTCCGTGTTTTATAGAGTATCTTTGGCTACTGTAATTTTAAGGGGCAGCTGTAGCCGCACGCGCACATACTTAAACTTATTATGTTACCTATTTGAGTACTAAAATAGCTCATAAATGAGAGCCAGGTGTAACACACCTTTAAAAGACTTTTATTTGCTTACCACTAATTTAACGTACGCATCTAATTTAATTTATTAAAGCATGCTTCAAATATAACGTAAAAATGAACGAATCCATTAATAAATATCGAATAAGATGTATCGCTGATAAAAGAGTGAAAAAATATCGGACGCGAAAATGATAGGTTCGAATGCATGAATATTTTATTTTTCCTGTAAAACGCTTTAGGGTTCTGCTCTGTCCAACTCAACTGCGTAAATAAATACATAAAAACTTAGTACCATTAAAAATTGAAACATCTATGAATTTAACGTTAGTGCAGCTTACAATTTTCCAAATAATCTATGTTAATATTTCTGACCGTTTCCAAGTAAGAATTCGTCTGAAAAATCTGTATATTACAACTCTAACGGAGAATAAGGTAAATGCCATTACTGGTAAACAATCTTTTAACACGAGGTGACAGGAATTTCTGTCGCCGGAAAGTCGAATTTTGCTGAATAAGTAACAGTGAAATTTAAAATTTATCGAGAAGCAAGTCTGTCATGTTAACATAAACAGTTAAGTATAAAGATGAATTAGGGTAGGGATGATTTTTTTTGTTTTCTGTATTTGTGGAATCAACACTATTCGATTCTACTGCCCTTATGGCAATATATATTATTTAATGTTCATGAAAATCAGCCACCTTGTATACTGTATGTATGTATACAGTATATGTCATTGGTAGCGATATTATTTACGTGTGTAGATACTAGAATTAATGTTATCTTAATATCTAATAACGCGCTGTCTGATGAAAACTCTATGAAACCATTTTGACCAAGATACGCTGTGAAATTGCAATATCAGTCGACTAAGCCCGGATTCGATTATATAATTAATACATTTATTAAGATCGACTTGTCTTGGAATAAACTAATCTTGTTTAATCAAATCGATACTAAAGCGATAGCTGCACCGCGATAGTATGTCAGTAACGCCACATCACGTGGACGCTACTTATATCATCATTTCATAGATGTCAAAGGCCAATGGTGATAATGGTGTGTCAGTAAAATTTCCTAATCATGAATTGACGTAGTTTAGCCAAAAAGAATCCAAACACCGCGAACAAAAATTTGAAATTGGAACCTTCTGACTAAAACAGAAGGCGATACATGACATGATGGTGTCTTCTCTATGGTGATCTTTGTCGCTAAACTACGGCCAAATGGCATACGGATCCCTCCGCCAGCGACAGTAGTCGGACATGGTACATTTTCATGTCAACAGTCACAAAAAGTAATAAACCCGCGAGCAAATGCACGCTTTATTAACCTCTGCACACTGTACGCCACGCCACTGTGAGCCAAGTGCGTTCCACTATGTCCCAGTCAATACACCTGTTGACTTATTTTGACCAAGGCAATAAGTATCTCAAAATGAAGCGATACCATGATTATCACATAATCAGTACTTACAAAACGAAAATTCGGCAGAATAACTAGCGCAGCGAGAGCGTGGTGGAGAGAATTACGCTTTGGACCGGTAATCCATATACAATGGGTTCGATTCCAGGCCTACTCTACTAGTGGCGCGTTAATTTACGGTATCATAAAATGTACAGTAAAAAAGTGGTGTCATTTTCACATAAATAAAATAGGAAACAATGTTTCAAAAATAATATTTATAATTTACACATATACCAGTTCAACTAAGCTTAGTTACCAACCGGATGAACAGATCATTAAGGTTACAAGTGATACAGAAACCAACTGATAGGCTCTTCGAAAAAGAACTAAAAGGATGCATATTAACATGTCTAAACATTTTGTGTTTTACTACTGTATAATTAATCAAAGTTTAGGTTACTGTACTGATCAGATCGACTAATCAACAAAGAACAAATGTCATAGATCAATTTAGCCACTTTGACCAAAACAGGAACGTTGAATTGAAATCTGCAGACAAATTAAAAAAAAATACAAACACCTCCATTTAGCAATTTTACCAGATTCCTTTCCTCTAATTTGTCTTAAAGGTATTTCTAGACCAAAGAGAGGTTATATTTGCACTATCACAAGCGTTAGCCAGTCATTAGTGTTTGGACAGATAGTTTCACAGTCAATCATTAATTTTGTTCGACAATTACCAATGCAAAAAACCCCCATTCGAAACGCCTAGGGCTTATTTGCGTTTCAATGATTGGTTTATAAATAATGTCTATAATATATTGGGCCCTGTCTAAAAAGTAGTAAATCAACGGACTTGCTTAAATGATGTGACTGACTATTCTGAATCCTGGTCTTTTTTAATTACATTCAAATCATTAAATATGCTCATGTCCTACACTTTAAGATGACAAGTTACAGTTAGAATCGGAAAGATTCCCAACTCTCAGCACCTAACGATACGTGGGCATCATTTAAGCTATTAGCATAACATTCAGTATTTATTGTTTTTAGCTCATTAACTCGACCGAGCCTTTTAGACAATTTCAAATTAATCAGAGACAGAGCGGAGCAACCCGTTACTCGTACGCCGCACCGGTCCTCAGAACCTGTCTGCGGCCGGGTGAAATCAAACACAGTAGAGTAAAGAAGCTGCCATGCCTGCTTAGGAGGCGCATATCCCATCACCGACTCAATTCTACCGTGTAATAGTTGACTGTGGCTGGGTAAAATCACTGCGGGTTACCATCATTTCAAGAATTCGAGCGGCATTTAGGAAATATCGAGAAAGTATTGGTTTAGTAACAGTGCATAGGTATGTAACTGTCCTGATTTAATATATTATAAATAACTATTTCCCCGGAACTTTTCTTTGGGCACATTAAGAGTTTTGTTCACCATTGTTATCACCAGATGGTTATACATGACATGTAGTGCTGGGAAAAAATATACGCTGACCCTTGGGCAATTGTAAATATGGGCATTTTGAAAATACATCGCCATCTATGATTTTACACCTGGATCATTCAGGTGTGCGACAAGAGTTGAACAGGCCTAATTAAAGACGGGAATGATGTTTGAAAAGTCTGCAAAGAGTGTCCTAGGTCGTCATACAAATTCCAAATGTATAAAGTGTATTTTTGAGCCACGTCTGGCAACTCAACGGATGTACAGTGGGCGCGATCTATGTAAATACATGCCTACACGTTCTCCGCTTTCGAGATATTATCTAAGTTGAGACTGACTCTTTCTGTTCGCGGCATGAACGACAATCACATCTTTTACCTTATAATGATTTCATTACTTTGCGTAGGTAAATGCAAAAAGGAAAAAGGTTAGGTACGTACACAAAATCACAGATAGGCTTCCGACTAAATGAAATGATAATTAGGTATCTATATACAACAGACAACTTAGTCATAAATACAGTCATGGAACCTACTAAAACTGAAACTTATTCCATGGCATTCCTTTGACTACCTTTAATTATTTTTTTTGGAATTGTCTCTTTTTTCTAAAAATGCTAATAGATCTGAAACGTTTTTTTACGCTAGGTACTTCCGGTTACTAAAAGCTTATAATTTAAAATAGGTACAGATGTAGTGCATAATTGTTTACAGTCGTATTTTCTCGGAAATGTTCGTATTTGTCATGCTACTTCAGTCAACCTCAGTACTTTTTGAACGGAGACTAACTGAAATGGCAAGACACGTTCGTACGTTTCCGTGAAAATACGACGGAAAAATAATAATGCACTACCTACATCTGTACTTATTTTATGGGTTTTTATAATTTATATAAATATTGATAAATGCCTATACTATCCTTAGACTCAAGTTCGTACTCTATTCTCATAGGTATTAATGTATACAACTTGCATTTATATAATTGCAATTATAAATAAATACCAAAGTCAAATTAGACACTATCATAAGTGGTGTAAACGGATTATTATGTTAATATGTGTATGATAAAGATTTATATCCGTAAAAGACGTAAACCACATAATGAAATGTATAAATTTGTATATTTTAATAACAATTACATAAATTATACGCGCGTTTAAATTCATTATGTCGTTAATAAATAATTTAATTATCAACGGTTTCGCGATATGTTTCCTCTGGGTGACATTTACAACTTTTTTTTAAATTTATTTTCAAGAAAGTACGTATACATAACTGCATCTACAAATAAAGGTCTCGACGTAATATTTTCAGATCACAATTTTACACATACATATAAGTAGCATGATCCCGTTTATGTCAGAGGTAAAAAGCATTCGTCCTTCAGTATGCAAGCGTGAGAGGGACGGCTGCCTTATGTCGGACGTAAAAGCGATCATGCTACCAGTGCTGCTACCTATAAACGGTAAGTTTACGAACTTATTTGGAATTATCAGTCAGCTAGAGAGAGAAAGATAGGTAGACGCGGATTATTGGGCGGTACATTATATGAACCTTTTTAAATAATGTAAATTAAATAGCGAAATCTCAAATACAATGCTGAATATTCTCATATTCTCATATTCTCTCCTATATATAAAACACAAAAAGGAATCATCCCAAAGCCTGGTTAAGGATTACGAACAAATACCTATTATTAACACTTAAGCTTAAGATTGGATTTATCTTTGTTTTATTCTGAACAATACAGGTAGGCGAGACGTCTGTGATAAATGTATATTCCCAATGTAATAAGACCATTCTGTAGAACAACGAGTAGAAGCCACCTCGTATCAAAACAAAGACGCATTTGCAGGACAATACCGATCCATATACCTGATGAAAAACAATCATATGATAAACATACAGTAAAGTCTTCTATACAACATAATGTTACTTATGTCAAAGCTATGTGACGAATACTTTACTAATTAATGGCTACAGCCCGATTCGATTCGCGCAAACTCGAAATAATCGCTGATGTTCTAAGAACGTATAATAGGAATAAGGTAATAATAGGGTACACCCCAAAAAGCGAGATGGGTCTCCCCCTCGCCTGTCGTAAAAGGCGACCTGAGGGTCGGCAGTGGCCTTTGTGATGGGGAGGCACACTTGGCTAGGTACACCAGAGAAGGCGACGAGGAGGCCCAGAACGATCCCGCAGGGGCAAAGCGCGAGAAAGGCTCTACGTAGCTAGTGCATTGTCTGAGATCCTGCAGTCCTCCGAATTGCTTAGCGCAGATGGCAGCCTACGTAGTTTCTTCTTGTTCTTCGTCGTTTCACTCTTGACAGTGGTCGTGGTCATCATTTCAGGTGTTGGTAGCAAGTTTCACAACACGCCGCCATTCGTCGCCTTCCTTAAGCTTGCGTGTAGTGATGGATCTACTGCAGCGTTTATCTGGTCTGTCCATCTCATAGGTGACCTGCCTCGCGGTCTGGTGCCCTCGACCTTTATCCTCGATAGCTAAGTCTCCTCCTCCACGTCTAAATCGTCGTAGAGTTTAGTGGTTAGTAATTACCACATACCTACCACAAAGCTGAGTACCTGGTTCGCAGTGTTTTTGCACGAAAAAAAATTAATATAATCATCATTATTCTCATTTGGCCGAATCGACACTAAAGGAGATTCAAGGTGGTCACTGTCCGTGTTCTTTGCGGTCCTACGCGGGCAGATTTTTGTAAATTGATATACACAGCACACTGTACCCTTTCCTTATCCTTAGGACCGGTCACTTTGGCACTCTTTGGGGGAGGCCTTTGTCCAGCATTTCGTGGGCCTCTTTCGGCTGATATGATGATGACGAGGA
The DNA here is from genome assembly GCA_947049275.1 of Epinotia bilunana. Classification (NCBI taxonomy): domain Eukaryota; kingdom Metazoa; phylum Arthropoda; class Insecta; order Lepidoptera; family Tortricidae; genus Epinotia; species Epinotia bilunana. The sequence goes on from OX346257.1 coordinate 10,494,220, forward strand.
AATGGTGAAGTGTATCGTTTTCATAAATTCGCACGGTTAAATTGTATGTTTATTTTTTTTATTGCTATTTAGGATAACAACAGCCGTAAATAAAGTACATGTTTCCTTACAAAATAGGAGGCCAATAATAGTTATCCGTTAATTACATCGAGAAAAAGAAAAACAGAGATGATAAAGTATAACTAAGATAATGAATGTGGAAGCATGCTACAGAAAATTAACAACATGGTATAGTTCAGATTATTTAAGCTGACCGACTTTTTTGTGAAACTGTCATTGTGAATCTTTTAATTTCAATAATAAAGTTGCTTTTCGAGTGGAGAAATTTGATACAATTACGTCATCTCAAACAAAACCAACTACATCTAATAATAACTATCAATAAAAGTGGATAGTAGAAATGTTATATGCAGAAATAGCACGTTTAGTAATACGGCACATACCTCATTTTTAAATTTAGTTTTAGTTCCGCTAAATGGGTCTGTTGTATCAAATTCCTGATTATACAGATGGGGGATACGGGATAGTACCGCGTCGGCACAATCGTTAGTAGAATGTAGTGGAACTTGAAAGAGAGTGGTTTTTCTGGTGCGACGTTTAGGAACACGTACCAATAAGCTGGATAATAATTCAGGGCAATCAAGACGATTATGAATAGGGGTGTAGACACTAAAGAAAATAATCAATAATGTCATATTTACTCGAAAAAGGATTAAAAATGTAGTCAAATGGAGAAAAAATCAATGCAAAAGATTAAATAATCACGAAGTTACAAGTGTCCAAAATTTAAAAAAAAGGGTATGTTCAAATGAAACGATGACGCTGGAATATTGTGACGTCACACTAATAGACGGCAACGTGCCGCGCCCCATCGTGTTCGACGCGGCCCCCGGCAGCATCCTGTAATGTGACGTCACACACTGTTTGCGTTTTCTCTCTCTAACTAGCAATATTAAGACGGTTGAAGCTTTGTTATTCTTTGAGATATCTGAATGGGATTTTCATTACTAAGCATATTTTTTTGCCAATAATTTTTGAGTCTACACCCCTATTATTTCAAACAGTAGGCTCATATCTGACAAGTTACGTCTATCGTCTAGCGTTAAGTTATACTAATGGCAGTTATCGCGATAGGTGGACGATGATTTATTAAATTTGAAATTTAGGTGCTTAAAGCATGATGCCATATGACTTCTTCTGTCCGTCAATATGTGATCAGCTGCATGACAGAACCTGCAAAATTTGTGGCTTATATTCATGCTCTAAAAAAGCAGCTGCACACCACCGCAGAATTATTCACTCAAAATCAACTTCTGCAAATAAAGTCTCCGTTAGGCGAGTTATCACGCGGCGTCAGGAAGAGCTATTGTGCCAGGTGGCACCTGCTGCGGTGGAGTGGGTGGCAGAAGAAGACGCAGAGATAGCCACAGAAGATGTGATTGCCGCCGAAGCCGATACCAATTGTGAGAGCGATTCTGATTCCAATTTACCCTTAATGTATTAAGAAATGGAACCGAAACCCGTTCATAGATGATTAAATTTCTTGATTCCTTGAAACCACACTAATGTTTCATTAAAAAATGCAGATTTATGATTAAAAAGTATCTAAAATGCAGACTTGTTACGTAACGGAATTGAAGGGGGGGGGGGGGGTCCAGCTAAGCGAGACGGTCCTGTTACATGAGTGGAGTTAAAAATTTAAGAATTTTGCGTTACGTAATTTGTGGACGCCCCCTTTACAAATTTTAGTTAACTGATCAGACAGGGGAAGCATAATATTCAAGAACACTTCGCACATATGCGAAATACACTATTTTCATACTCAATAAATTACGGAATGGTTTGCAGGTCCTAATTACGAACATGTTCAACAGTTAAATCCAGTGTAATATGATATGACTAACAACGGTACACTCGACCACACGTATGCAATGCAAACTCACACGTGTTTGCGTGCTGTGCCGTATTGCCGTCTGTCTGTATGATGCGAACCTATCGTTACTGGAAAACTGCAAGTTTGTACTATAGATTAAGTATAGATTAAGAATGTTTTAAGTGTAGTATGCACGCACATAATTTTTTATTTTTTTTGCATACATTCAACAACATTGTTAAAAAAAAAATTTGAAATTAAAATATCGGCGAATCCTCAAACTTGTTAATAATCGGCTAGTATAGCCGCGTCGTCGGTGAGCTGGGGCATGCGCCTGGGCCACACCGGAAGAACAGCGCTGGCTTTGCCAGCTTCATGCTGTGCTGTGGCCCTTTTGTGACAAAACAGTGTTCGGCCTATTTCATTTTTTATTTACAATATCTCTCTGTGTTTGTCGTAAATAAATGTTTTTCTTTCTTTCTTTCTTTCTTTCAGAAAATAAATAATTACACTATGAACAAGACAAACGCAACACTAGGCACAATAACACTAAACCAAATTTTATTGTTAATGGTAATATTAACAGAAGTACAAATATAAAATAAATATTGGCCAACTGAGGAACTTTTTATAAAATATCAGGAAATTGGAATAAGTTTGATTCTGTCGGTTATACGTTCAATAATGTCGGTACTCAGAACCAGTTGCATTTAATTTTGCTTCTACATGAATAATAGGATATATTTCATAGACATTTACCGGATTTGTCACAATGATGCCGCACCGTAAGTGGCGGGAGCTGTCGAAAGGCTTAGCGATTTAAGCAGCGATTAGTCGCCGCTTATCAAGGTGGCGATTGTGCCGCGACAAAACCGTTTACGCTATTAGATTTATCGCTATTAAAAACTTAATGACTGCCTTTGAGAACTAAGTCTCACGAATTATACAGTAGGAGGCGGGGCCTTACATAAAATTAACATAAAACCTGTTAATACAACTATTATAAATTGCAAGCGCGACTAATTTATCGCGGTTTCTGTTTACCTTGTCAGCGAAATGATGGCTCTATTCGAAGATTACGAGCATTATGTTAAGCTTATGATGTTGGATAAATATTAAATTAGCCACGCTGTCGCTTATAGTTTTTAGTCGCGGTATCGTTGCAGCTTAGCGACCTCATTGTGAGCAGCAATTATTGCCGCGAGATTGGCCGGTTTTGTAGTCGCATTCCTAGAATCGTTAACAACACGGCTGAGTTCAATCAAACAGAGGCGTCTTCCGGCTAGAAAACTAACGCGGCGCTGTAGCAGCCCGCCACATAGCGCTGGCCAGTCGACCGTTTAAACAGAAGTATTCTTTGTGAAATGAAAACAAATTCACAATGGAACGAGATCACGCATTTCACCGACGTGGAATCAAAGCGGCCGCGTGTAACTGTGAACCGGCCGTTTTGTCGACCCGTGTCAATAAACTTGATTCGAAAGTGGAAGACGTTTCAACTTACATAAGCAGTCAACAATGTGAGTGTGCCCGGAGAATACACATAGATTAGCCTAGCCGATGTCGTTCACTGCGGGTCGGGTTTTTAAATAAAAATACCGATATTGACGTCATTTAATTAATCGTCGTATGCGCAGTCGCACATCCTGTGTCCAATTTATATTGTCAAATATTTATTTTATACAATTTAAACTGGCATTGATTTCTTAAATATCATACTTGTTCTGTTATAGGGATGGGTAGATAACTAGATAGATAGACAGACCTAGATACCTAGATATATAAAGTAATTGCCTTGCCTACGTGCGCTTCGATTGCTGGCTGGAGTAAAACCCAGGCATCCATGTAAGGAATTATTTAAAACCTACCGCATCATGACGCACTACTCCCTATACATGTTTGAGGTACTAATGTTTGTGAGAACCAATATACGAACGTTTAAACGGGTGGAAGTACCAGGTAAACAGCTCCGATCCACTGGAAGGCTAAGAACAGTACCGCGTCGCATGGCACTTTCAGTAAAAAATCCTAGGGTAATTGGCCCAACGTATTACGAGCGTCTACCCGCCAAACTGCGAACTGAATCATCTGACGAAACATTCAAACGTCAGCTGAGAATCTTTTTATTAGAGCATCCATTGTATTCTGTATGTGAGTATATGGACATATAATATATTTGACATGGTTAATTTAATTTAAATTGTTTTATAATATCATAATGTTCTGGTTTTATTTTGACGATCATTACGAGATACGAGTATCAATATCAATATTTATATTCCCTATTTTGACTTTATCATGAATCATTTTGTAATATATGTCCATATGAATGTTGTATTGTACCTGTGATTTCATTCAATTAATATTCATTATTTGACGATCATTAAATAAATTCGTGTAAATTAGCTTAAAGTTAACTTATAATGTAAATTTATTTTATGAAATAAATAAATCTAAATCTATTTAAGTGTATAATAAATAAAATATCGTTAGTTTATTTGGTTGTAAAATTAGGTGGATATTCTATTATTTAGCACTGTTGTTTCATATCTGACTAAACAGTATAATTACTTTTAGGTAGGATACAAAAATTATGGACTCTAACGTTCCGCTTAACTCTCCCAATCTCTTCAACCAATGTGCTCCGTGCCTAATGAATACGCTATAAGTACACATCAACGCTCGGAAGCGTTGTTTGTTTCCGAGTTTTCCCGCCGTCGAATATCAACGCCACCGTGTTTGTTTTTAAATCTCACAACGGTCCAAACGGAAGATTCGACAGTAGGCAGAAGTCAGAACGAGGTTAGTTTAACTGCAGCAGGAACGGAACGGCCTAGCGCGATCGTAATCGACAAGTAGGAAGCTCTAATTCTGTCAATCATAACTTTCGTGGTTTATTAAACGCATGCACTACTGATGTTTCATTTGCTCAACTATTACTATACTAAAACGGATTATGGGTATCATTCTGTATAGCCTGTTTAATGTACGGAGAAATGCCCTTCTCCGTTTCATTGCATTTAGTTGTGACACCGTAGCTATGGACGCTTGCGACTATAGGTACGTCACCAGCGCGTTTTCGACCCTCCATTGATTTGAGGATACGTTATGTTGACCGACAGGGGACCCCTACTCTCTAAAAAACGTATCCATGGGAAATCTGGCAACCTGACTGACCATCACAAACACAACGTGTAGTGGTGATTTTATGGGTGCGGTCTTCTATGTGGTGGAGGTGCTTTTTTAACCCCCGACGCAAAGTGAGGGATGTTATAAGTTTAACGTGTCTGTGTGTCTGTGTGTCTGTGTGTCTGTGTATCTGTGTATCTGTCTGTGGTATCGTAGCTCCCAAATGGATGGACCGATTTGAATGCGGTTTTTTTTATTCGAAAGCTGATGTGATCCCGAGTGTTCTTAGCGCTGTTTCATGAAAATCAGTTCAGCCGTTTTTGAGATATTGGACTTTGAAATGAAAATGTCGGGGGTTTTTCCACTTTTCTAAGTGGTCGTTATCCGTTAAGCCGCTCCAAGTATGAGCAAGAAGATAATCCACTGAGCTCTACCTCTCTCCTCTAAGTATCGTCGTGGGAGAATGCACCAAACGGACACTTCAAAGTATATTCACAGAATGTTGAAACTTAGAGAGAATTGACGTTTTGTCAAAAAAACGGTAGACACACTCATAAATAGAATTTGAAACGGTTGTGCAAAGCTTGCGTAAAGCATACGCGTAAGCGTATAAAGCTTTGTTATGACATAACTTATTGTGACCATGCAGGAGTTATTAACTGAATGTATGGATTGGTAACACACAAACAGACACATTCGTCTTTCTAAAAAGTGATAGCCACTAAGGTTACCAACTAGGACCGCCATATAATAAATGCGCAAGTTGGGATGTTTAGATGTTTGTTAAACAAACAGCGAGTACTAGCCTGACGACAGAACAAGACAAAAGACTAAAACAAATAAAATTAAAGACTATTACTTATATGCATTCAATTGATAAATAAGGACACTGCGAGTACCATTAGAATTTCAGGCCAAACTTTGAGTTGAATAATATTAGATTTTTGTTTCTATTTTGAGTGCGGCAGTGCAAAAACGACTTAAGACCATAATAAAATAAAAAAGAGCGGGAATGATACGCATACTAGACGGTACCACGCGGCATAAAATGGTAACAACCAATGTTTATACCGCGTTTGAGCGGCGTCTGCCCGTACAGTTCACTATTATAATATGTATACATTTTAGAGCTTAGATCGGGGCAATAAGATTCATATTCGTATAAATATTTTAAAACTGCACCGTACGGTCGGCGTCGGTCCAGTTACTAGCAAAACCGCTACAAATAGAACATTAGGCGTAAGTTATAGATGATAAACTACAATAATAATGGATAGTAAACATGTAACTAGACATTAGAAATAATAATGAGAAGGTTTACCCTGTAAAAAATATCAAATCAGATTTGTTCTCTAAATGAATACAGAATTAGGGTTGTCCTTTACCTCGTGAGTGCCTCAGACAAAGCCCGTCCTTAGGACAAATGTCAAAGTGATTTTGACTTTTATTGAATAAGCAGGTCACTAAATTAAAATAGACAAAGTTAATAATTAAGTATCCATAAGACCATTAAAATCTCTTTGTGAGCAATGAAAACCTTGTAATATGTGTGTTCTACAATTTCTTAACTATCGTGATGTAAGTTTACGAGCTGTCAGCCGATTTTGTCATTTCTACAGTTACGCAGCAATAAAATTATCTCCCCTAAAAGGTTACCGTCACCTTACAGATTAAACAAATAACCTTCGCACCGGGTCAATAACTAGACAAAGGCTGGGTAAGATTGTAGTTGCTTCTCCGATCGGCCTCAAATACTTTACGGTGAGTTTATTAATTAAAGCGGCGGCCGACCTTGCGGGCCGTACATCCAAGGAGGTCGGGCGGGACAGAGCCAACGATATCCCCCCACTCGCCCACGCCCCCTCCGCACCCCCGCCGGCCCCCTCCGACCTCCCCCCATGCCCCCTACGTGCCGCGCGCGCCGTCTCATTGACCTTCCGTTATCTGCTCTGGGATTGTCGTCTACTTATCAAAGGTTGTTTTTTTACTCCGCCACCCTATTAGTGCTGTTAATCGTATTGTAATACCGCCCTTGTTAGATAAAGTTTGTTGAAAGCTCTGAGAACGAAAAAACCAATTCGTAATTGAATAAATCATTTAATTGTATATATCAAAATTAAAACCGATGTAAATTTGTAATGAAATTACAAATATATAATCAATTGTTCAGCGTAACAGTCAAAGCGCATTTCATATTCTAGTCGCTAAGCAATTAAAGAAGCGATACTACAGTAAGCCAGTATACATTACATGACGTATCATACCATACCAACACAGCGGAGCAATCACAAGCGAGGGAACCGAGAGATCACTCGAAACCGCACCTTAAGCTCATTGTCAAACCGATTACAATAAACAAACAGGCCAGACGCGGTTGGAATCTTGTCAAACAGGCGCGTTCGAGCGTCAACTTATAGTCGGTAAGGCATTTCTATCTACACCAACACTTACCGAAATTAAACCTTATTTCAAAGTAATACAATCCAAATTGGAATGATGGTGGGTGTCGAATATACAGGTAAGGCACGGGCGCCGTCATATCACTCACACAGCCGCAGCGCCTGTCACAAGCTCAGTGCTGCCATAAATAAAAGATTCCTACAGAAACAATTGTTGCGTAGAAGCCGCGGTGAATGTAGCCGGCTAATCGCCGATCGTAGGACGAAAGTAGGTGACCGCTGTGATTGACGGTTGCGAAACTGCGTTCGATGACATTTGGGACCGGACAATGCGTAAACCTTCCAATTATGAAACTGGCTGAGACGCTCCTCCGCTTCGACCTCATTAGTAACCTTGCATATAAAAAATAAAGCATTTCCAATATTATAACGATACGTTCGTAAAGGACTTTAGAAAAATATGACTTTTTGTGGATTTTTATAATAATACATAAACTAAATTGCATTACTTTAATCCTCCTCTTAAATTTATTTACAATCCGGTTTGTCCCTTAATCCAACTCTACGGAATCTCTGTTCGGAGATAACGCCGCTCTACTTAACCTCGCCACACAGAGATGCGTAAACGTGAAACAATACGGTATAGTAACGCAAACTTATTTATTAATCCGCCCGTGAACGTGCCATTCTAAAAGGAACCTTATGAGTTTATGAATAAGGGTAAGTTGAACGTTCGATGGAAACGGTAATATCGTGGGCGGGTCAATACAGAGTGTGCACGGTTACGTGCTACGTGCACTCACACAGACGCAATCGGCGTCCGTGCACGGTCACGGCGCAGTGTGTGTGAGATGAGAACGCTAAGGTTTATATTTAAGTAACCGGTGCGATGTTCATTTCGTTAAGCATCTCACGTTGCACAGTAATTCACGTTTTTCTTTAAACACGTAGGTACGTATATATGTATGTATTTCTAAGATGTTATACGTATACGTATACGGACAAAAAATGCCAGAACGTTTCAATTTTGTGCAAATAAGAAAAAAAATAAGTTACAATTAATTTGAATTCCATTAAACTTGGTAAAAGGGATGATGGTCTAAAAGTAAAACAATGTCGTTCTTATTAATGGAATAAAATGCCATTTACGTAGCAATCATAAAATAAAAGATATTAAAAAGAATAATCCGTATTCGAGATTCAGAAAAGGCGCATTGCATAAAGTAAATTAACTGTCAAAGCGCTACTATAAGCATTCCTTCGGCCACATCGCCTCCCCCACCCACCCCCGCCGCGCACTTAGTGAGCAACAAAAACAGAATAATTAAGCGATTTATCAGCTTGGGAAAACAATTTAAATAATAAATAAGAAAAAAAACTGTTTAAAGACGCTCTTACGCATAAATTGACATCAAATCGAAAGTTTAAGCCGAGGCTTTCTAGAAATGAAATGATACTGCGAGATACTTAACAATATTGCTTTAAAACTGAGTAACTATGCATGGAGGTGCTGTTTACTTGCGACGTTTTTGTATTCGACGATAGTGCACGAGGAACGACGCTTGCGCAGGCCCATTTGTACTTAGTAGACCAGCACGCCCACTCCACGGGACTCCGTTACAGTGGATACGGTTTATGGGAACTCGTGTGTAAAAACAACGATTTCAAAATATTGTATAGCTGTATTAATGAACACTCATTATATATGCCCAATTTTGTGAAAAGTGGCAATGTCAGCGGTGATTGGAAATTAGTTCCATTTATTCAAAACGGTATTTACAAGTAGGTACATAATTTACATTGACTAAATAAATGAAAACTAAGTTGTTAAACTTATAATGTTTAACTAAATACGCTCAGCTACAGTGGCTAATTAAAAAAAAAACATTTCTATCGGACTGTGAATAATGACAGAATGAATATCGTGAATCTTGTCATATTAAAAAAGGAACCGTTTGTTCCATCTGAAGCTATGATACAAATTTTGGGGAAGACAAAGACATGATGTCAGAATTCATGATAAAGCAGCCATATTACAAGATTCACGATGCCATAACATAATATGTATATCGAATACCGAAGTCATATGCAATTATACAGGTCACATTAACATGACGATTATTTTAACACCCTTTTATACGTGTCACGCGATGCTCAATCGCAAGACTTAACAGAGGCGACCACCCTTTGCAATATTACACTCTCGTCTCCGTAATAGTACATTACGTACCTAGGGCGGTGAATTGGTGAATGGCCCAGATGTTTGTGTGTTTGCCATAAATATGCGATCTGGGGCTTTACGAATTACCGCCCGTGGTAAGTACAAAATTTTACGTCTTCATCTGGCCACAATGCGAGTTTTACCGTACGCGCAGCGTGCAGTAATACTCGCATTATGGCCAAGTGTGACGTAAATATACTTAACATACTATCCTAATTCTATACGTCGTCATATTATAACACAAATTAATGCATAATAAGATGCTTTAACGTCGCGAAAGTATCCACGCCATATGTAAAATTTAGCGCGTTTTACAAACTAGTATTCTTATCAGTAACACGACACATAACATTAGCTTTATTTAACTATATTTCACCTTATGTTTTAAATTATCATATGTAATTTGTCGATGCGTTATTCAAGTCAATACATCTTGTAACATACTATTAGAGAATACATAGGAACTTAAATAATACTCGAGCATTCCTGAAGTCACAATAACGAGCAACATTAAATAATAGTACATTACGCACCTAGGGCGGTGAATTCGTGAATGGCCCAGATCGCAGGTGTTTGTCCTCACCTTCGGTTCGGGCCATAAATATGCGATCTGGGGCTTTACGAATTACCGCCCGTGGTGAGTACACAATTTTACGTCTTCATCCGGCCACAATGCGAGTTTTACGCGCAGCGTGCGGTATAACTAGCATTATGGCCAGGTGTGACGTAAACTATATTACAGACATAGATATACCTCATGTCAATGTATATGCAAAGTTTCGCCACAATCCAACACGTAGTTTTAAAATGAGAGCGTAACTACGTTTGTATGGGAAGGTGAAATTCGGCCGAGCCGAGCTTACTGCGGACTCTTAATACATTGGTAAATATTGTGTCTGTTTGTGAGAATCGAGATCGCGCCTCAATTACTCAGAGATTTCAGGTAATAAGCATTAAAGTATTTTACAATACAATACTCTTTATTGCACACCTCACACAAACAAAGCAGTTAAAAAGAAAAACAATACAATAACATGTAGGTAGAGGTAGACAACAGGCGGTCTTATCGCTGAAGAGCGATCTCTTCCAGACAACCTTTGGGTATCGGAGAAAGAGATAAAACTAGATTATGTAGTAGGTAGTGCAGAGATTATAATAAGCCAAAAATCAAAATAATATAATATATATAAGCATATATATACAAACATACATACACAATCATACATATATACAAATAACACAAATAAAAATATATAAAACATAATCAGTCAGCCAATAATAATAATAGTAGGACAATCAGGGTTAGGGGAAAGACAAATAATGTTCTTTAAGAAGAGATTTGAAGTTGCCGATAGATTTAGCTTGTCTTATATGAAGAGGGAGAGAGTTCCACAGTCGAATAGCCTTACAGGTGAACGAACTACTGTAAAATTTGGAAGATGACAAAGGCACAGTTAATAGCAAATTGTTAGAAGATCTAACAGAATTCAAATAACTAAAACGCTCTTTGAGATAACGGGGAGTTGCAGGGTTAAAAAGGACACTAAACAGAAGCGAAATAATGTGAGAGTTACGGCGATAACGGATAGGGAGCCACTTGAGTTTGGAACGGAAACTAGAAACGTGGTCATATTTGCGTAACCCAAATATGAACCGAATGCAGATATTTTGGAGACGCTCAAGCTTATTAAGCTGCTCCTCAGAAAGGTCAAGATAGGATACATCAGCGTATCTATAATAGGAAGAAGTAAAGTTTGTGCAAGCGCAATTTTAGTTGCAGTAGGCAGAAAATTACGAAGCCGCCTGAGAGACCCCACTGCAACAAATACCTTCCTGCTCACATCACTCACTTGAGGCACCCAAGACAAAGAGCGATTCATAATGATCCCAAGATTTTTCACTTGCATTGAGTAATCAATCTGAATCCCATCAAAAAGTATTGGAGGGAGATTTACAAAATCAACTCAGAAATCAGATTGTTGCTGCCAATAACAATGACTTGGGTCTTCGTTGGGTTCACACTCAGACCATATCGTTGACTCCATTTCAGAATGCGTACCAAGTCATCATTAGTTCTTTCTATGGCAGAAGGGAGATCACCAAGCACGGACTGTGTATAAATCTGAAGATCATCGGCATAAAGGTGATAATGAGAGGATATATTGTGTGTGATGGAATTGATGAAGATAGAAAATAAGAGAGGAGATAGCACACCGCCCTGCGGAACGCCAGAGTACTACACCAAGAAGTACAAGAAGAATCCACCTTTATTCTTTGCCGACGACCATTTAAATAACTACGAAACCAGTCAATTACTGCAGGAGATAAGTTAAGAGAGCGTAAAATAGCGAGCATAATGTCAAAATCAACAGTGTTGAAAGCATTGCTGAAATCCAACAGAGTTAAAACTGTAAGCTTTCTGTCGTTCATCCCCAATCGGATGTCATCAGTGATCTTTACAAGGGCTGTACTAGTACTATGCCCTGAACGGAAAACCGATTGAAATTGGTTTAAAATATCATTTCTGTTTAAGGAATTTTACGTCAAACCTGGCCATAATGCGAGTTTTACTGCACGCTGCGCGTACGGTAAAACTCGCAGTGTGGCCAGTTGAAGCCGTAAAATTGTGTACTCACCACGGGCGGTAATACGTAAAGCCCCGGATCGCATATTTATGGCCCTCACCTTCGGTTCGGGCCACAAACACCTGCGATCTGGGCCATTCACGAATTCACCGACCTAGGTATGTAATGTACTATTACTATATGATTCCAGTGTATAAAACGAACGAAATACAACAAAAACGTTTTGTATGAAAAAATTAAATTCGCTGTATTTTTTTCCTATGGTATCTGAACCTACATAAACTAATTACAGACCTGGATATACCTCATGTCATTTTGTTTGTCATTTCGTTACAATCCAACACGTAGTTAGTTTACTTAATTTTTCGCTTACTCAAATTCATACCGCTCAAGTTATTAAAACATTAGGTATGTCCATCATCGGTCGCGAAGTTTTTTTTATTTGATCGTTTTATAATTTTCCATTGAAAAATAACCTGTTTATTTCTATTCATTTATTTATTTAATTTTATTGCACAAATATAAAAAAATAAATATTTAAATATAAAAAAACTACAATTGGCGGACTTAATTTCCTTAGGTGTTCCCTACCAGGCAACCATTGGGCAACCAGAAACTCTAAACACACAATTTTATGTACTTATCCGTACAAAGATATCATGAGCCTTGAGCCTATGTGTATCCCGGAGCATTAATTTCTAATCGATTGATACCTCATTCATCAAAATTGGCTCAGCATCTTAAATGCTACGGTGGAACACACATAAATACAAAGATAGACTACTAATCATATCCCGTCCTTTCGGCTCTGCCGTAGTCGGGCAATGAACGTAATATCTTGGTATATTTCCAAGAAAAGCAAGAATTAATGTACATATGACGTGTTTTGTGTTCGCTTTATTAATTGTGAGTTACCGTCCAAATCCGTTGTTTTCTACTTATTTAGGAAATGTGCTTATCCCAGAGAAGGACTAAATGTCACGAGCGCCTTAGGCAAGCACCTCGGCGCCCCACTAGCGTCCACAGATTAAATAAGTTTCTGTCAAAAATTTCATTTTTAGTACAAGCTTTTATTGCCGACTGTACTTTTCATTCAGACGATTCTAACGAGCCCAAACTCGATGGGGTTATGTGGTTTTATTACGGAGTTCCTATGGCCACCTTCCAGCTCCATCATCAGATCAGCTCCACATCATCATAATATTGTATTGTCACGCGATTTGCATATTTGTGCATAATTTCAACTCAATCGGAAAACGGGAAGTGGATCAAATTTAACTTGCAAGATTTGATTACAGACAGACAGACAGACAGAGAGACAACGGGACAGGTGAAACTAAATAAAAGCTTGTAAAAATATAACGAAAATGCGCCCCTTTGGAATCTCGCACCTCCCTCCCCCCTTCCCCTAACCGTCTATTCTGCCCTATATGGATAATCCGCGTCTGGCTTGTCCGAAGATCTTAGCAGCTCCGTGTGGTTCACTTGATGCAACGCACAGCGCAGCGCCGCCCGGCGGCAGGCGCCACAAGAATTGTCGCCCACGTCACACTGGGATGTGATGTGCTTGAATTAATCACAAATTATTTCTAACACCAAATCAATGTATCGGAAATTCTTCAGTTCTGTTTACTGATACGGTATTTTTCTTTGACGTGTGAAGGGTTCGATTAGAATTAAAACATGTCTCGTATTCATTAAACGGTCATCCATACCATAATTACATGCCAGAGTGTGTCCGTCTGTTTGTATGTCTGTTACCTCTTCACGCTTAAACCGCTGCACCGATTGAGAAGAAATTTGGTATGAAGATACCTATAGTTTAAATTCCAGGAAAGGGCATAGGATATTTTTAATTCCGGAAATCATCCCCTAATGGGATGAAATGATGGGGGGTGAAAGATTGTATCGAACTGCGATATAAACGAGTTCCACGCGGACGGAGTCGCAGGCAATACTCCTGAATTATGCTTCTCGAATTGTCCGTAGCCTTATAATTCCCTGAAAACACATATATTTTCGGGATGGTAATAAACAAACCTAACTTTCTTCTGTACAATAATAATACATCTTAACGAACAAAAAACTAGCAGATGTTGCGTAAATAGTAAAATCAGAACACAGATACGTTAAGTTACCTTGTCTTACCCAACTAAAGGACTAATGTCGACCTTTAATTTCCTATACATTTATTGTCCGTCATTCGACCTCCAAAGATGGTTAAATTGGTTAAGCTGCAAGTGATTCACTTGATGCAATGCAACGCGTGGCGGCTCGACTGGCGCCACTTTTATTTCTAACATTGACGCCCACGACAAAACGCGATCGGTCTTGAATTAATCACTAATCATCTCGAAGAGGAAGGTTAGCTGGGCCATACAAACATTTTCTGAAAAATAATTGTTAAATAACAATTTTGAAGACTCATAACCAACTAGCTTCTGCCCGCGACTCCGTCCGCATGGAACTCGTTCATATCGTAGCTCCATACAAACTTTCACCCCCTATTTCACCTTAGGGGATGATTTCCGGGAAAAAAGTCTCATATCACCTTCCCTGGGTTCAGCGGTTTAAGCGTGAAGAGGTAACAGACAGACAGACAGATACACTTTCGCATTTATAATATTAGTATGGAGATAGTATAATGGATTAATACCGATCATTAATTGGACATTGGTTTGGTTAATAAGAGTACATCGGGCTGGGCTTGGGTATCTTCGGTACTATATACAGCATTTTTTATGCAAACCTACCAAATTTATTAATAGTCACTACCTCCGCCCGGTGCAGCCCTCGCACAAACATTTCGGATAATATTCCCAATTTCAACCTAATCGTATTTAAAGCTTACGCGGGCTTCCCATGTTAGATCTGTTCACAAAAAAGTTAAGTTATTTATAAAAGACAACATGTTAATAAAGTAACTCTGGATCTATCTCAAATATGGGATAAGATGTTTGAGTTAGATCCACAGATGAAGGCCATCTAAAAGCTATAATTTGTAAGGCGACCGGTGTCGAGAAGCACTTGAACCGCCCACTCACGCTATCAGCAGTGGCTGTGAACTCTTCGAAACGATGTTAATCCCCACTCCGCGGTCATTGATGCCATAATAAACATAAACATTATCATAGCGAATACATTAATAATACGTCTAGCTGGTAGACAAAACATACGCGGTGTAGCGTGCGAAACTTACTTTGTTATGAGTTTCTTCTGATCATTTGGAGATGTAATTTAACTTGAGATATTTGACTATCTGAGTAGAGATAGCATACAGGAAATTCTAGCACAGGTTTAATTTGTACAACCTTTATAATACCAGTATATTCACTGTTTTCGTCAGAGCAGGATCTGTGTCAACTGTCTTGATGAAACGGTTTTGTCTCGAGATAATTTATAACTTTAAATCGTAATAAAGTATTGAAAACACAGCCAATTATCGCACTAAGCGTCGAATAAATATTGCAATTAAGTAAGCAAGGATAAAAAAAAATTGAATCCAACATTAATCAAATATACTTAAATTTAGTAAGACTTAAAGGGGATGCCTTGATTCGAGTCGACCACGCCCCCTTGACAGAGACACGCTTATGCCTTCCGCGCACGAGAAAAAGAGATGGAATGGCTTTTTTGGTCAAATTTCAATAAATACCTAACATACTTAGTAAAATTTTTGAGGGTCGGCAACGCGCATGTAACACCCCTGGAGTTGCAAGCGTAACCACTTACCATCAGGTGGGCCGTAAGCTTGTTTGCCACCGACGTTAGGCCGCCCACAGGCCGAGTAAAAAAGAAAAATAAAGAGCCAACTTTGGATTTTTTTCTATCGAGGAAACTTTAGGCAATCGTGTATCGATTAAATCAGATAAACAATCATACAGCCAAGAATCATATATCTGAAAATCAGACCTTATTGTTTCTTAATCTAGTCAGAAAGGTGTTTTAAAGTAAGCGATAATTTCCAATGCACCCCTTAATAATAGACACCTAGATGGGGCATATATACTGCTCAAAACAAAATAAGGGCCATTGTAATTATTGGACATAAACTAATTGATAAGTGGCTAATTAATGAACTCCCGTATAAGGATACGAATGTATTCTGAAGGCAGAATCTAACCTCTTTCATGCTGGAGTTTGTCTAAAAGCTAGAAAAAAAATTTATTACTATTTAATATAATTTTCACGTAACGATCACCATACTTGTGGCCCCTATTTTCTTCTGAGTAGTATAGCAGATAAATAAGATATTTTTTTCAGTTTCCTTCAATAATTTCATGTAATGTCCGTATTTCCTTTCTTTTATTATCTTTTGTGTGTG
This sequence comes from Epinotia bilunana, assembly GCA_947049275.1. Taxonomy (NCBI): domain Eukaryota; kingdom Metazoa; phylum Arthropoda; class Insecta; order Lepidoptera; family Tortricidae; genus Epinotia; species Epinotia bilunana. The sequence goes on from OX346257.1 coordinate 10,510,751, forward strand.
TTGGTTACTTACCGTATCCTCACTAGATGGACCCATCGGAAGACCAGCGCTGGCTGCAAAGCCAGCATCATGCTGAGTTGGGACCATTTAGTGACATGACTAATAAGTTCCGGGTGCTGATGGGGGTGCCGCGCTGTTGCAGTGCCTCACAGATGTTCGCTGGACGCTGAGGCGCGCGTAACCTGTTTTAAAGCGGCAATGTGCCTACGAGCCGCATCGCTGGTGCGGCGCGTGCGCGCCAGCCCCAACACCATCCTAACTATTATTGCGGACAGGATTGACCGTCCATATATTATGCACTGTTGTGGACTTCACAAGCCCAGTAACAGTGAATATAGCAATACAGCAAATATAGGGAATTGTTACTAACATAGTTCCTAAGTCTTATTGTAACTAACACTTTATGAGCCACAAGCTTGAAATAAACGTTAATTTAATTTTAATTTAATAATTTATAAGATTTTCTACAAAACCTGGTTGTTTAACGCCAATCTTTAATACACATTATCATGCAATCTTCTTCAAGAACTAAAATAACTAAATACCAAACATAACCAGTGGTGAAACCATGCCAACTTTACTTATCTAATACTAGCTTCCGCCCGCGACTTCGTCCGCGTGGACCCGGGATAAAAACTATCCTATATTTTAATCCAGGCTATAACTAGCTTCGTGCAAATTTCATTCAAATCGGTTCGGCCGTTTAAGCGTGATTGAGTAACAAACATCCAAACATCTAAATATAATATTAGTAGGATGTCTCAAATATTAATACCTATATTCGGAACATTTAATTCTCAATGACGTACCTATATTTACCCACCATTAATGTCCTAATGCCTTGCGACACCAATTTCAACATTGCGGAACGATTAACAAATACACCGTATGTTTTTTGTGTAGTCTTGGCATTAAAAACTTGTAACAAAGCAGAATATGACTATATAAAGTCAACCCAAACCAGTTCTTATTACGCAACCAGCCGTGATTAAGGCATCTGGCGACGATCACATATACTCACAATGAGACTCCTTTTCGAAAAATTAAACGTAATTTGCCTTGAACTCGGGAAAAAAACTAAGTAGGTATTGCTTCGCCACTGTGAAGATCCATATCAAAAGATAGCATGACGGAAAAAACTTCAAAGACGTTATTTGATAATTTGATGTGTTGGGTTTCACACGAACTTTGACAGACGACTCATGTCTCTAATGCCTCGGCGATAGAGACGTGTTCAGATATTTGTGAGCACTTTGGCCGCTCCAATTTATCTGATGGCGACTGTACCTAACCAAGACTGAACAAAAGTGTAAGTGTGACCAACAAACAACATAAAAGGGCCTCAATAAGGATTATTTTACATCCCAATCGCATTTCAATATGATTCTCTCACTTGGTCTTGTGAATACGCGAAAAATCATCTGGGTGCAATTAAATAGCAGTATCAGTAAATATTATTGGACAATCTTACACAAATCAAATTAGCCCCAAGGTAAGCTCAATAAGGCTTGTGTTATGGGTACTAGACAACGATATATTTAATTGATATAAATACATAGAAAACAAACATCCAAGACTCGGAAATCAATATTCATGTTCATTGCACAAATATCCGGGATTCGAACCCAGGTCCTTCATCGTCACTCACTACCCACCGACTAGGCTACCCGGTCGTTTAAAAAATAAAAGTAATCGTCTAATAAATATAGAAAGTATATTTAGAAAAATCTGAATTATATCGCATAAAAACATGAACAAGTATTGTATGCGTATAAGTCATAATATCGACTTGAAGCAAGGCTGCGCGCGCGGTGACATCAGTCCACGGTCGAGATTACAATCGCGACGATTTACAATTGTCATATTGATTTATTGCCGCCTAGATCCCAATACATATTACTATTTCCAAGTGTTGCGTTACGACATAATTGGCCACCCACATTTTAGGTTGTCTCATTTGACTATGATAGTGAAAAAAAAACATTTTCAAAAGATTTATTTACTTTTGATTATACGAGTCAGACCTGTGTAAAGTAATATTTAAAAAAAACGTGTACAAAGTGCGAGCGTTTAAATTCATCATCTTCCTAGCGTTATTCCCGGTTGTGCCCCTAAAGAAGCCAGGGGTCCGCTTTGACACCTAATCCCAAGATTTGGCATAGGCACTAGTTTCACGAAAGCGATTGCCATCTGACCTTCAAACCCAGAGGGAAAACTAGATCTTATCGGGTTAGACCGGTTTCCTCACGATGTTTTCCTTCACCGGAAAGCTAACCGTAAATATTCCGTACATAAGTTCCGAAAAACTTATTGGTACGAGCCGGGATTCGAACCCACGACCGCCGCTTGACGGTAGTAGCGTTGTTTAAAGAGATATATTATGAAAAAAAATTGCCACTGGCCAGATGAAATTCAATCTTATGCTAATCTCATAAAGACTGTCAGGGAAAATCTTTTCCCACTTGATCTGTATTTATGTGAGTGACATCGTTTTCTGATTTCCTTCGGACAATAGTAGCTGTCGTGCATATTAGTAATTAATATGCATTCAAATATGTCTAACGTTTGTGACCATACGATGTAGATATCACATAATAGCGCTCAGTAGGTTAAGTTAAAGGCATCGACGCCACTGAAATTTCGTCAAAAGTTAAATCATAATGCAATTGAAGATATTACAACAGATTACCCCTTTTATTCATAGACCTTAGTCAACCTCTGTCAACTTAAATACGCTTTGCCCTTTCTCACAAACCACTGTTTTTTGACGACCGGTCAACGCTGCTGCCTACGAAACAAAAGGTCCTGGGTTCGCATCCCGGTAAGGGCAAATATTTGTGTGATGTGCATGAATATTTTTACAGTCTTGACGTTTTCTATGTATTTAAGTATTTATATTATATCTATTAAATATATCCATTAAATAAATCTATTATATATACTCTTTTTATGACATCAAAGAATTTTACAAGTTACCGCAATAATAATGAATATCCATAAACGTGTACAACTTAATTTAAGAATGATGACATGTAATATTTTGAATATTATTAATAAATGACTTATGACTTATGACTTATCGTCGTTTAGTGCCTATACACACAAGCCTCATTAAGCTTACCTTAGAGCTAGTTCGATTTTGCGTAAAATGTATCGCCTAAGTAACAGATAAGACGAAATTTAACGGCATTTTAGCTAAAACTTTTGAATAAGGCCATTATTCGTTCAGCTACACTGCTAGCAGGTACACAAGTTCAGAACATTGAAGAACATTGAACATTATTATATTTACGTGAATGATGCCATGATGCGAAATCGTAATAAATAATAGTTTAATTTACGCTGTTGACCCATTTTATGGCTTATTGAAAGACAAAATTAGGGTCAAACTACCAGTTTAATTGCTCAACTTGCCAGCCATTACATGTCGTTAAAATGGGTTTACATAGTGCAAAAAGCGGTTCTATTTTCACAGCTGTTTCAGTATTCTTACTGGTGTCAGCAGACAACGCACACATTTTTTTCGCTACGGCGTAGCGGTGCTACGAAACTCTACGAGCTATAGATAGTAGGTCAAAGAACTTTTCCCTGAGCAACTATGTATGTAGCGTAGCGTGAGCTGTAACAATAATAATACATTGTGATGCAAGTGAGCTTTGTTGATCATTATACTCGAGGCGGAATTAGTTGCATTTGCTCTCAGAAACCACATATTAGTAGTGAAGTAGAACGGATGATGAAGATCACTGATGACTTAGAACTCCTGAATCATGCAGGTATTGCCGGTATTTGTCAGATTCCGATGATATTTCGTTGACGTACACATTTTGAAGCACCAAAATGAACGAAATGACGATGAAGTACCAAATGTAATCCTAGAGGTATCGGTGGAACTCCGCAGATAGTATCGACCCATATAAAAAAAATAATGTTCTCAGAAGCATAACCAACGTATTTGCTCCCTGAAGCTTATGTATCTAAATAATCACTTTATTTGTGCACAATAACAGGTTAAAACATTACATATAAGATCAAAAGTGCAAAGGTGAAATAATCCCTGGGGCCTGAAGTCACCTCTTCTAGCTAACCTTTTGCGTGGTGAAGTTAAACATACATGTAGAAATGTGTGTGTATGTGATAGGGCAAAATACCTAAAATTATGATTTTGTATTATTATAAATCACATCATACTTTCTACGGTCAAGTATATGTGTATACCTACTAATTTAAATGATACACCACAGACTTAATAATTAATATAATCATGATATGACGGCAATTTTATGATGAACTCGGTGATGCGGTTTAAATACTGTTGAATTGAAACGATTAAGGCTGACATGTCGCAAGACTTTAGAACAGTTTAGCGTGTCGCCATATTAGGTACTTAAGTAATTTGTTAATTATGGTAACGTGATATCTCTACTACTGTCGGTTTGTCCGTTACACTTATATGTAATTAATTGCTGCATCGGCGCAGGAATGTAAAGTAAAAAGTCCCCTTGACTTTGCAACGGGTTTTTATTAGGTAGATTAATATTTGGAAACATGAATAACTTAATAAACACGGGAACTCATGTAATAATATCCCGATGAGTTCGAAACATGTCACCAAGAAAACGTGTGGTAGATACTAATTTTCACAACCGGGATTTGAAATGGTTATAATTATAATTCAAAATAATACGCTCTACGATCGTAACTTAAATTTTACTTTACGACATTAATTGAGCTTGAGAACTCGAAAGCAGCCATAAAAATGGTGTAAAACACAAAGTAATCCCATAGATTTTACACTACTTGCTAGAAATAGAAATGCCTCGATGAGGTTGTTAATGAGTAAGCAAATGTTCATAAAACAGGACAGTTCGCAATAAAAAAATGTATTAAAGACACTTTACTATGATGAAAGAAAAGTTATTATGTCGAGCCTTAATAAATTGTTCTGTCCTAGCATACCTCGCACTAATTAACACATACACTTGCACCAATTGTCACTTGTACACTTGTGCCAATGTGACAACGATGGCTGACACCGGGGCCGGCGTCTAAGGCTCCGAACCCAACATGTTGTCACGACATGCTTGTTGACAGCTACTTCTTTGAAACGAATTATTTAGGAATATCACATTAATTAGGTTAGTTTTTGGGGCCATATTTTGATATTAGTAATTAAATAGATATCTATTAGGGAATTCTACGTTTATTTTTTTTAAAAAGGTGATGCATACTTTTTATCAATTAGTAAACAAAATTAATATCAAATTACTCGAATAAATGTCCGCGCATATCGAATTCCATCTAGGTCGCGAATGTCAAAACACGGAAATCATCCGAAGGTCAATATGATTCGCTAATTTACAACTTACTATAAATCTGCTTTAAATAGCAACAAAAACTATAAAACCAAGTCACATGTTGCGAATCGATCTAATAAACACAATCTATTGGCTTTAATCCGATTGTTTTCGACCAATGAAATGACCGTCCTTTGTTTTTTTATAAAATTAATGATCAGACCATTCTAAATACGTAAAAGGTTAAATGTAACACATGTGATGATGTGTGTGTTGTGATGGTTACCGTGCCCGTGTGGTACCTATCGGCAAGTGAACAGCGGACAACATGCGTGTGCTAGTGTCCGTGCAAGCGACACACCTAAAGGTCCTAACTTTCATAGAAGCGGAAATGTGTGTTACCTTTTCATCTATAACCAGCATTATGACCCGTACTTCAGAAAGGACGTATGTGCAGTTGAAACATGAATGTGCTAAGGCTTTCTGTGAGGCAGTGAGGTAGCCTCGCGCGTCTGCTGTACTTAAACGGGTCGAGCGTTCAATGTCGCCAGCGTCATGAGGTCGGCTCCTGAGATTTCGTGTAATCCGCGAGCAAACGGAAGTCAATCCATTGCTTTACTTGCGGATATACATTTTGATTTAAGAATACATGCTGCCGAGTCGTACCTCGAAGGTCAATTCTAACTCCATAAATGAGTTCTCTGCGCTACGATCACCAGACTAAGGCGAAACTAAACCTAGTTTAATTATTAGGCCTTACGGATTGTGACGAGGATTAATATTGATATTCTAACTCACGTCATCAAGCAGCAGACACAAGAACAGTTCACAATGTCATTAGATAGCTACAGCGTTTTCCTGGATCCATCAATGAAGATACAATATGATACAGGTAAACTCAGCAAATTACGGACAAAGGTCGCATCCTCATCCAATTAAGGCTGCACATTCGAAATTTTCGTGATAATGAGTTGTTTTGTAACCGTTTTATACATTATAACGTAACATTTTTGCTGTCGGAAAAAATATATCATAATCTGCAAGATATGTGACGGGTTATAGTTTTCGTAGAAATCCATTTTAACAATAAAAATTAGAGAAAAAGAAATCTAAACTCACCCCTATTTTTTCACTTGTAACCATTTACTGCTCCATTTTTTATCAGAATAATATGAAATTTTATAACTTTCTTCATACAATAATGAACAAGGGCATCATTTTCTTGCTTTCTTAATTTTCTTAAAAATTTATCTCGTTTTCTGAAATATTCCGCCAAAGTTCCTACGCCTCCCCGTTTTCGTCCATACGGTTAGTGCGGGACGAGACACGTTGCATGACGGATCTGTGTCAATTTGCGCTGCGCCGAAATTTTTAAATATTTGTGGAAATAGTGGACTATATTTGTTGCATAGAGTGGACAATCCGTTTTGTGATTTGTATAGTAGGTAACTAATAAACATTTGCGTATAGTTTAGTTTTTAGTGACAGATAATTTTGTTGCATAGAGTGGACAATCTATTTCGTGGTTCGTAATGTAGTAGGTACTATAGACAAGACAGCTGACTGACCATCCGTGCACTTTATGTGCATTGTAATAAGGTTCTTGTATAAATATAGAATAGTCAGTTAACTGTGTTGGCGTTTGTACCTAATTAACATTTACGTAGGTATAGTTTAGATTTTGTTTTTAGTTCAAGATGGGAAATAATAATAATAATAATAATAAATTCTTTATTTCAGGCCAGTTTGCCCATAGATTGTTAGTAACATACAAACTTACGATACTAGAGTTAGTACGTCTTAGCTTAGGTCTCACAAATTTTTCAATAATTGTTTTGGGTCTTTGGGGTTAAATAAGCGCAGGAGGAAAATACGTAATATCAAGAAATTTTACAAGAGAAGAGGAAACAGAATACACAAGTAAATACCTATTCTATCAAAGTATCAAATATCTAAACAGTATCAAAATTGGGAAATAGCTAAAACCAGACATTTTATTAGTAAATATATTTACAATATCTATTGCTTAGGAGCATGAACAATTATAGAAACAATATTGTTTTATCTGCTCGTATTAATGACTGTCAAGTGTTAATAGAATAAGTTCTAATAAAAATAGTGGGTTTGGCAAATATTGTAAGTACCTACCTATGGGTTGCATGCCAACTCCAAGTTCGATAAAGAGTTATTATTTGATATGAAACAAAGTATGGTTAACGTACAACTAATCTATAAGTATATATTTACCCGAGGCCGATTTCTGTACAGTCAGCATAATATAGTTAGTAGCAGCCAAATTAGCCAAATATATCGGAACGTACATTCATCGAAATAGTATTTGTTACTGTAAGTAGGAGTAAGGAATGTGTTACGATATATTTGGCTATTTTGGATGCTACTAACTATCTGATGCTGACTGTACACGCCATCATCATCAAATCAAGGAAGTAGAACGTAATAAATATACCGAAAATTTGTTTAAAACTTAACAACCTTACACTTACACAAAAGGTAACGGACAGACAGACACACTTTCGCATTTATAATATTAGTATGGAGTATGGATATGGAAGTATGGATAGTATGGATTATATGTCTTTCCCGCTCACGGGACAATGATGTCCCGGACCTTTGGGAGGCGTGCGTGGAGCTCTGAGCCAACACGTAGAGGCCCTTTTGACAATTTAATGAAATGCAAGGAGTACACCAAGCGGATGCTGTCTCTGCCCGTGTCATGGGACGCACACAGAAACAGCACCCGCTGGGGTGTAAGAGTCTATTGCTAGTTGATGGAATCTAAATAAAACGGGTTATTGGGTGAAAATGATGGACTAGTAGCTGGGCTAGTGGATGAAATATCGGACGCCTGCCCAATAAAACTGTTTCACATTTTATCTCTGGCAGACGGTGACTCGCTAGCTGCTAGATGGGCCCCTATTAATAGCGGCATTAAAAAATTTAACAGTAGGTATGGATTATTATTATTACCTTTATATTTTTTTCGCACTATCCGTCATCTCTTATTAGAATATTTAGTAACAGAGGTATGGTGCGAGAAAAATCGAAAGTATGTCGCGGCCGTCTAGTGCTAGGCGTGCTGAGGGCCTACCGCGAAACGAAACCGAACTTCGTTCGTGTATCTCCCTCTCTGTCGCGCTTGCTAGTTCGAGCGACAATGAGAGTTATTCGAACGAATTTCGTTTTCACTAGCACGGCTAGCACGAGACGGCCGCGACATACTCTCGATTTTTCTCACACTATACCTCTCTTTCCTAATGTTCTAATAAGAGAGAGACCGATAGTGCGAGAAAAATCGAGTGTATCTCGCGGCCGTCTCGTGCTAGGCGTGCTGACGGAACTACACTAATCGTAAGTAAATAGTATTATAATAGTAGGGACATCATTTTTGAACTTAATCAATTATGTAATTATGTATGACAAATATCACGTTTCAATTTAGCATGACGGATGTCTCCCACCCACGTCCACCCTTGCATTGGTAACGATGCGCGATGACGCGTCTGTAACTTAATCTATGTAACGCTTAATAAACGACGGCGGGTTGTGCGACTTGCCGAGGCTCCGCCCATACGCTCAAGGACTTTAGCGGGTATACAAGCCTTAAGTAACAACCACATTGCCCTAATTTTTGTCCACATTTAATGATGTTTTCATGTGGAGAAAAGTCGCTGCAATCTTTTTTAATAAGTTCTGATCTTGCTTTGAATATCTCAAATTGATATTATAAATTCTATTAACATCAGACACGGTAGGATCGAATGGGTTATTGTAATGATCATTTCCGTCACGCGAGTTAAACAGGTAGTGCCATTGTAATGTAACAGCTGACAATAGGGACACTTGATACAATGTATTAAAGTAATGACAAATTATCCTACTAAATTGACTAAGTAGTGATTTTAGACCACATTTTTTTACGTCGCCAGCTGTCTGATGTATATTTTTCCGGTTATAGATAACAATCTGACATTAGGTTGGTTTTAGAAATAATTTTTTAACGCGTGCTTAATGAAAAATTTGCCGTACTTAATTTATCTGGATGAACAAGTTTGTAATTAATGAGAATGTTTCGTTTGAAACAATCAATCCTTCAATTTTGGTTGAGGTCGAAAAGGTCGTTCATCTATTCAAGTTGTAACGGCCCATGCGTTGTTTTTGTAGTGTTGTATTGTTGTTGAGCCTTGGACACGACTAGATATAAACAATCATATTGTGTCTGCATACGATGCTTACACAATCACATGATCCAGTTAGCATCAAACGCCTGCCACTTTCAAAAGACCAGCGTTATGTTCGGTCCTATAGAATAGCCTGGTCTAAACTAAATCAATAAATATAGGTAGGTAAACGGAAGAAGTATTCAAAATCACCGGTTAACTAGTTCCTTCTAGCAGTTTTTATATAGGTAAATACGGTTAGCCAGGTCTTAGGCGAATTCCTAGCTCTTACAAATGCTCTTTAAAGGCTACAGATAGGTACATGGAACGTACCTGGGAATCATAACTGATCGACAAACCGGGCAAACGGGGTCAGCATTCGAGCCACACACGCTGTCTAGAATGTAAGCATTCGAGCAAATTAGGCACATATTGCACAAAATTTGTCTCTAAATTGAGGCAGCATTCCATGCATCGTAATAAATCAACGCTTCAAGCTGTATTGAGGACAGGTTGGACCTAAGAAAGGTAAATGCCTCAATGCTATAGTTGTTGTAAAGCGAACACGGGACGGAGGCGAGAGGTCGGCCGCTCTAACGTGGACTGGCTCGGGCGCAGGCGGCCCCGAAGCAAATGCGCGCTTGTTAGCCAATACCTGTCTATTAATGCAAAAAAAATAGATTGGCATTATTGACGATGCGCCATATAATCTTCGTATTCATTTTGAATAGAAACTGTGCCATCCGAAAAACCAATGTCAGACGACATACAATGGAGGCGTCATATAATAATACACCTACTGCTCTAATAAAAAAGAGGTCTGGACTAAAACAAATTTTGATGTGTACTTATGATTTTTATTTATTTTTGAATCATTCACTACATAAAAGTGCAAATAGCTGAGCTGGCAAGCATTCCGTACCAGTCAACCACTGGGTTAAACAGAAGCACTTAACAATGATCTCTTATTTCTAAAAAAAAAACACGGAAATAAATTTGATAAGTACCTACCTAAAAATGTACTATATTAGTAGTCAAATATTTTTTAATTTTATAAAATTAGCTTCGATATTACGTTTTTGTCGTTTCCACAATTATCACGGAATTAATTCGTTTACTACTCGTGCGGATCCATCTACATTAATACATGATTACCCGATAAAAGCACGGTTCAATCTTGTTCCAAGTCAAGTTTTATTGCGAAATAGTTCGCAGCGAAGGCGCGCGCGCAGGCAGCCGTCCTCGTGCGCACGTGACCGCGTATGACGCGCAATTATAACAACAATAACAACGCGCACAGCGCGCATACTCGCTTGCCGATTGACTCGCGCATCCTCATATCCACATCTACTCGTAATTAAAACTAAAACGCATTGACACATGCATACTTAAATTCATAGAATCCTGCACGTACTGTTATCGACGGTTTCAATCATTGGAATCACGACACGGAATTTGCGTTAAGACACGTAGATAAGTACGTGTATATTCCGTAACTTACATACTTATTATTGCTGTTATAAGTGTTTTAAACAATATTTATCTAGATGCTAAGAAGCCGTTATTTCTTATCATTCTTATCAATCATTAAGACTACAGCCCATTACCTCTCATCCATGAGAGCCAGCAGTGGAACGTATATAGTCTGACGATTCAATATATCTCTCTCGTTGAGGACTTTCAATAAAGACTTAAGTGCAGACATACTAAGTATGGCAGGACAAGCAAAAAGGCGTCTCAAGGCAAGTGGTGCAGTTGCATGTCAGCGATTAGGCTCGCCACCTGCACTGCACATCGGACACTGTCCCTTTTTAATGCCGCTCAGGATGTCCACATGACATTAAATTTGTTTCGCAAATGCTCTTCAAATCAGCTGTTAGGAGCGGAAATTGTGAATTAGATATATTTAGTACAATAACAACTCGATCAGAACACCTTTGTAATCAAGTCTAATAAAAAATCAAGAATGTTTGGTCCTAAATTGTAATATTCATTTAATTCAAATCCTGCATACAAAAAGATATTCAATCACTTGTCGATATTGCCCTGAAATAAAGACTTATATACAGGGAATTCGATGGCAAAGTGGTTATTATATTATAATTATTTATGGTCCGTACTGCTGAGCAAAGGCCTCTCTCTCTCTTTCCTCAATGGCAAAGTAATTACCTATAAATAAACGTCACCGAGGAATTGCTAACAGATTACGTTTTTCTTTAACTGCAACCTAACCTATGTTATAGTTTTACCACGAAAAACAGGCTTACTTACACGAACAAAATATGAATTAAAAAAAAATAGTCTTTATATAGGTCATAACTGCTTACAGTAGTATTCCATCGGCAATTTTATTTGACAAAAGGGGACATAGGTATTCCTACTTTCATGTATCTGTCTTTCGAATCCGAAACGAGAGAGACATCAACGCGGGATATGTCTCCCAGTCTCCTTCTGCCTAATAACGCGAATGGAATACCGGCCCTAATAAAAAGAAGGCGAATAAAGAAGTGGTTGTACTGGCTTGACGTAATTATGTATGGTAACCCTAGGAGATGCGCGGATCCGCCCGGGCACGCTTATATGGCAAGGTCGGCGCACGCGACATTCGCGCAATCACTTTCACCACGCGTCTTACCAAATACACCGTGATAGATGGACGGGTACCCTTTTTGCCTACCTTCGACAGCGAAGGAGTCCTTTGCGTTGTTAAATTAAGATTTTACGAAGGTTGTTTTTCGTACGCGTCGCTTTCGAGTATCTTAATGGCCCGAAGAGATGTATTGTTTATTAATCTCGTGACAATAATTCGATAACTGAATACTCTGTCTGGCTAGTGTATATTTTAACACACAGACAAAATCCTATAATCAATTACATTATGCAGATGTACCTTAGCATACACTTCGACACTAAAATGGGTAAACTACAATTTATATCAAGGAACCGCATTTAAATTGACGAAATTATGAAACCTTAGACTTCGCATTGTTGAAGGTAAGCCGCAAGAGACAATGCCAAGTTTTATGAGTATATCCACGTGTAATACAGATAAGTAAGGAAGACATCGTTTAACCACCCAAGGTATATGTAATATGTAGATATACTTGTGTTTCCTTGTCGCCACTAAAGCCCGATCAATTTAGTGTGGATTGTTTCGTAACTGTTAGCTAGGAACACGTAACCATTGTTACAAAGCCCAAGCCACATATGAAGTATATAAGCGCACTGTAAAACCCGTCTAAAATTGTATAATACACAATCGTTTATGAGGCACTTGAGCCAGTGACATAATGAATAATTAATAGATAAGCTGCAATAATACTTAGTAGGTTTTTCTACGATCACAATCGAAAAATTCAAATGCGCATTATTTTATGCGAATTGTGATTCTTTTGTTTTTCTTATGGCTCACGGTCAAAGCGAAATGCTACAAACAATACAAAATCAGCAAATCATTTATCGCGGATTGACACGTGCAATACTAGCCATGGTATATTATTGCTGAAAACCTGTAATAAACCTCCTTCGCCCCATTCTCGCCCTTATCACTATGATATTTAAGTAGTATTTGTATCGCAGGACTGTGGTAGTAAATAACGTATTTCTATAGTACTTTGATCGCGGCGGGTTAGTGTGAGTGGCGAGCGTGGAAAAATCACTAAACTGGCGTACACACATAAAATAAATCGATAACAAAGACGTTAAACCAACTTGTAAACTGAACATTCAAAAGCTAATAACACAGTTGAAATTGTGTTTCCGATTTACCTAATGAATTAATTGTCCTAACAAGCAGTAACCCCATCCTGCGGTTGATAGGCTGACAGGCTAGATTGTCCGTACATGAGGCACTGTTGCGAAATGCATGTTTCCAACAGTGCATATATTGTATTAAAAAAAATATATATATTCTTCCTCGTAGGTGCCTAATCTAATTTTAAGTAATATGTAATTTTCTGTATGAGTCCTGGTTACTTGAAATAAATGTTTTCATTCATTCATTAACGTCGCAGTAGTTTTCTCAGATAACCTTCATTAATTGGTTATTTCATTCATTAACATTCTTTTGAAAATCATTAATTCTGGTATGAACTTAGAAAAGTTGAAAAATCCCCCGACATTTTCAGTTCAAAGTTCAATATCTCAAAACCGGCTGAACAGATTTTGTTGAAACGTAGCTAAGAACCATCTCGATCACGTGAGCTTTCGAACAAAAGAAAACCAGGCCGCAAATAAAGCCGGTCCATTCGTTTAGAAGCTACGACGCCACAGACAGACACACAGACACGTTAAACTTTACAACACCCCTCTTGTTTCGTCGGGAGTGAAAAAGTGACAACAACCTTTAACAAAAGAGTTAATAACAAAATACTCAAAAGCAAATGTTTATAACACCAAGATTCAAGCTGAAGTGTTTAAGTAGGTAGGTATACCTACTTGACTTCACAATCGTCACCGCAGAAGTAAATCTATATCAGGTATGACAGTCATGACTTTGATGTTCCCGCACTTAGAGGTGAGTCATGGTGGGTCGGACCCAAAAGTTTTCCGACTAAATGACCTCCACGAGCGCATACGCAGAAACGCGTTGTTTATTTTAAACCTTATTTACTCAATGTCGATCGTCACATTATAGTTAATAGGTGTGTTTAGTCTGACTCATGAGTAGATAGCTACGAGTATAGGATCATATTATCTTATGTAACGTAAAGACAGTCACACATTATGCCTTTTGTTAGTCCTTGGGGATGCAGTAACTGGCCGCATATCTCGTCGAATCCCGACATGCGCCCTTTTAGGCACGTTACGAATACTCTGCTGCAGCGCCTCGGTGCCGATTTATTTGCCATCCTACTTCCTTGCGGTGTCCGCCTTCAGAGACGCTGCAGACTTTTTGCACAAAGGAGAGGGATTGTCCCAATACACCACATTTTAAGAAAGACGCGGCCCCTTCACTGGGTTTAGCCCGCGGATCGACGCGGTTACCGGCTAGTGGCCGCTCTGCGTGTACCACACAGGTGCGTGGAGTTATAGTTGAGATTTTCTGAACTGGACTGATCTTCTTATCTTCAGAACAATAGCATTCAAGTCTAACAATACGACTGTGTGGTCGGACGCGTGCCATTTTTTGCAAGAAAAAGGTTAGCGCCACATAAAATGTTCATTGTATAATGAACTCTATCGTCTTATTCAATAAAGATTCAAAATGGACTAAAAGATAAAACAACCCGCTCCCAGCGAGCCAGGTACAAGGCGCTGTGTGTGGTTTTTTATCTGATAGCTAATTTGGAATCTATTGTATAAGAAGGTAGAGTTCATTATTCAATGAAAATTTTACATGGCGGTAACATTTTTTTACAAAGGAAAAAAGGCAAACAAAGGCTATTCATGAGCTCAGTACAGCTCGGTACAAGTAATTTAAACTATACCTACGAGTGAAGAGATTTATGGACTATTTTTACAGCCTAGAGAAAAGACACCATCCATCCACCTAAGTGGATCGATCAATGCTTTAACAGGTCCTACGGCAAAATGCCCCATATACACCCCATCTAGTACGATCGATTTTTCAGGATGTCGCCGTCGACGGTTACGTCTGGGAGGACGTCATCATCAACATGCCTTTTGTAGTTTGGACCTTTACCCCATTCAGAAAGTTACTGTCGCCGCTACGCATTTTTTCAGCTAACTTCAATACTTAGATATAAAAGTTTCAGTGCTATTCTTATAGACAAGTCCAATGCACGCGTGTAATAAAGTGACTAAGAGTAAATAGCAAACCGATATAATATTACTGCCAGATGCATTTGAAAAAACTAATGGCATGTCCATAAATGTCGGATTAAAACCACTGAAACAACATTGCACAAACCAAAGAAGATTACGTTCCTAAACGTAACGCTAAGACGCTAATAAGGCGACCTAGTCCACACTAGAAATGTCCAGTTAAACATGACCAGTTAATTTAATTAGAGAACACTCATTTGCTTCAGGACATACCGTCAACGTTCGCATATCGAGTATGTACTTTCCAGACCTCATAACTGACTACTGCAACAATTTCAAATTTGAACTTTATCGTCAACGACATGAGGTTGCAATAAGCAAGTCAGAATTACGTTTACACGAGGTTGTCGTAGGCAGCAGGCACATACGATTCGAGCTGTTTACACATACTTGACAACTGAACAATCGCGAGCCGAACTACGTGCGATACCTACTATACTAAACACGTGAGTACAATGAGGACAGGGATTATGTATTGTTGTGCTAAAAGGCAACGATTATATACGATTTAACTGTTTACTTACTGCGTTTTTCTTTTGTTATGGCAGAATATTTGTAAGTAATTATGTTTGCTCTCAACACGTATTTAAATTCTTAACTTTTCAATGTCCCCAGTGATCTTGAGAATAACTGTAGGTCAATGCATGTCTCGGCGCTTGACACTTATTCATTTATAATGGAAAAATAACATGTTAGGAGCCGATGTTTGTATTAACATACACATAATTAAATGAACAAAAATATTTTTTGAATATTTAAATGAATGCAATCAAAAAATAATTAAGTAGTCAATAATGAATCATAAAATACCTAGTTACTTAGTATTAAGTACCTATCGACGTCACTGTAATTCCAATGTAGAGATAAGATCAAGGGCGGCCGCCCATAATATCATTGCTTCACTGCCCTAAGCCAGAAAGCCGTATGCCGCTATAATGGTCTTGGATGTAAGACATTTGACTTGTGAGCATGATACAATATCAGCGCATATATACTCAATACCTTCAAAACGAATGATTTACCTCAACAGCAAGAAAAACTTAAATGTAGAAACATCTAAATAAAGTCGCCCACAGACGACCGTGCTGTCTGACAATGAACCCTCTTTAATTCTAACCGTAGTGGATCGATAGTGAGCGCAAGAGGTAGGTACGTTCGGATAAACTTATTAGTCCTTATTTCAAATATGTTGCACTCGTAAATTTTGAATGATTATGCATACGTTCGTTGCTTAAAATGCTTTGCTCGATCATGATGACATGTATAAATGCAGTTGAAATCGACCCCGTCGCCATAATGCTGGAAGCAAAGATATGAAAGAAAAGAGAATCCTAGATTAAAGAACTAACATGCTGGTCTCAGACTGGATATTACAGAGGCATCACGAAGGAAGCAAACAACGTATTAACAGCAATGATCCACGATGACGGAAGGCAAAGCAAATAACATCATTATCCGGGTACATACATCATGCGGTCGAGCGACATTCATTCATGACCATTGTTGCGATCGCGTGTTTTGTTCAATGTCGCACCAACTCTACTACCTGGCTGTGTATTTAACTTTTTATTCTTCATATTGCTTTGAGACCATCCGCAGCCATCGCATCTATAGCTCTATAGAAACAATTATCGTGTCATAAGCAGCTAGTGTGTTCGCTGTAATATTTTCTTTCTGAGAGAGAGAAGAGTCTTAGATAATAGATAAGCAGAATCATACTGTTTTATCCGAGTCTAAAACTCGTGTTATGTCAAAATAGTTTAAACGTCAACCAGGGGGGCTACCGCGAAACGAAAACGAACTTCGTTTGTGTATCTCCGTCTCTGTCGCATTTGCTAGTTCGAGCGATAGAGAGGGAGATACACGAACGAAGTTCGTTTTCGTTTCCCGGTAGCCCCTCAGGCCAAAATATGTCTCAGAAGGATCAATTATTAAATAATCTTCCCGGCGGCCAATTAGCATGAGCAACTTGCAACGGCAAGTTGGGATAATCTAAAGCGCGTTACATGGCATAAACTAAATCCACCCGATAGTGTGTCAGCTCATTATATATTGTCATGGAAACAATTGGTTACGCACCTTCACCAACGACAACGGCGTACCTACTACTAAACTAGAAGAGAAATTGTAATACTTTTATGCAGTTTGAACGCAACAGCATTATATGTGGCAGCGACGCGTAAGTCAACACCGCTACTTGTCCGCACTATGCAAATGGAGATAATATGCGTACTAGCTAAGTGACCGGGTTGCGCTACGTATGTACTCTCACAATGAGGTTAGCATCCAGCCGAGTTGAAGATTGAAATGCCGTGAACCGCTCACCGACGCTCGACAAGCGTCTACATTCGGTCGGGTTGCAACAGAAATCGCAAAGCGCATGTGCACCAACCGAATGGGGTTACCTCACCCACATTCCTGCCTTCCGGAATTTCACGGTGACAGTCGCAATGTACTGCTGCACTGATGTTTGGCGAAATGACTCGATGACTGCAAAATAAAGTTATAGGGAAACTCGATAAAGTGCCCTCTCAGTTCGCTAATGTGATTAAAGAAACAGCTATCGTGTTAACGTGCAGCTAGCCATCATATAAGCGCATATTGGCCTCGGAATATTGAAAAGCCATATTATTAATATTATTTATTGCATAGGATCGGATGAAAAATCCGGAAATGGAAACAGTTACGAGTTCTTATCCGATATATTAGGTATCTTATTATTCACAGAATATAGGAATGGCGCTAAATATCACTCCAGATACACAAAGTCCGCGACACGTTAAAATATAAACCGTAGAAATCATCAGTCACAAGCTCAACAAACCACTTTTGAAATAAATAAAAGGACAATAAATTTAGGAGTCGTCGAATGGAGTGCAAGCGCGGCAGACCCACACCAACAAAAAGACAAACGGAGCAAAAAGTTATAATAAAATAAGACGTCGGTGACTTAAGGTCTTTAAGCTGCTATAGGTTTTCGTTAGTATGGGTACGGGTTGAGACAAAGAATTGCCAATTATTCCACCTGCCCCCGCACCTGCGGCGGCTGTTCTTTTTAAATTATTTTATTTCTACGCCGGTGATAATTTTTAGCCTGGATACAAAAAGAAGGATGTTATGGGTCGACGTGCGTTGTTGAATGTTGGTTTGAAAGTGACATGCTGGCGACTAAAACTTTGTCAGAGTTATGCAGAGCAGTTATTTCATTTGGATTTGTTTTGAATCCATCCATAAGAAGAGGCCTGTGCCCACCAGTGCGACGTATATTAGCTGACGAGGATGTTGATAATACAACAATTGGTGAACAAATAACTTTTACTGACACATATATATTTTTTTTTAATTTGTACCTGTTTTTCTATTGCCCTTAAAATGTTAATGTTAATTAAGAACCGACAGCGGCATTTATTTAATCTTCAAAATACATGACATTGAGCGTCTCGAAGACTTTTTTTATATCGAAGAAACACAAAAAATTAAAGACACCATAAATAATTGATGTGATGTTAATTTGGAATTTAAAAAGCAGACATTCTGGAAAATTGGTAATTTATTTCGATGTCTCGGGCTTATCTCCGGAATAAACGCTACTGGGAATCAATCAAGTATTACCAACGCAGTATTTTTTACACTCAAAAATCGGATGACTCCACTTTTGGCAACTCAGTCGCCTAAACTAACTAACTAGAAGGGAATATTTATTATATTAAATTAGACATCGCTTTTGCAGGCACTGCAATTGCTTTCAGTATGAAAAATTATCGTGATCGATCATTAGAGACTCATAATATTAGGTACATATACACTTATATAATAATGGCTTCAAGCATGTTATAAAATGACCTTTTAATCTCATCATAATACGACACGCTCGTTAATTCACCATGGTCATAAATTCAACCCATAATATCTCTACCGATCTCCGCTTACCAAATGTACATACCATACCACACGGACCTTTTAATTATATTAAAATCTCTTTCGAAATCTCCGCAATAATACAAAAACAATAAAAAATTGAGAGAGAAGACGCGGACACGATGCGTCGACGTAGTTCGTCGACCCCGTCGATATTTCTCGAAATTCACCGCGGAATCCGCGCTCTTTTCGCTTTTTAATTGTAAGTAACCAGCACCAAGCGACAAGGTGATACGTTTCCAGAGAAATATGTATGACCGTGTCTTCACTCCGGCATTACTGTAACGGAATATACGCAGCGAGATATAAGAAATTACCGCGACAGATAAAAATTGCGTTGAATATATTTAACCCTATTACTTACACGGTAATCGTCCGTTTTACCAAAACAGCAGCGTTTGAAACGATTTCGAGCAACAGATAATGTTACAAGTGCATGTCGCTGCGGGGGAATGAAGCAGATTAAACATTGAAATACCTACGGATATACTATCGGAGTGTGTAAATCGTAACAAAAAACAAAAGATACTAATTGTTTGCAATATATTTAATAGACGTTGAACTCTATTGTATTTTAAGTTTCCCAATGGCATCGCGGAAGTTTGATTTTCACGCGTAACCCGAACAATGGGCTCACACGTCTGAGGAACGAACTCATAAGAATACATGCAACTTTGCTATGATTTTTATTGCCTTTCTATTATTAACGGTTATTTGCCCTCGTGTTGTATACAATACATATGTATTTCAACCTTAGTAATATAGCAAACTTGTTGGATATCAATTAGTTCAAATACTTACCCTTTTGTAAAGAGTCTAAAGAGTTATAAGACGGCGAAATGAAGTTATACACATAATGAATTAAAAATATGTTTTACAGACGAAATTAATGGTTTACCTAAAAGCAAATTAAATAGCAAGATGTCAAATTATTTTTCTCAAATATACAAATACAAATACAAATACAAATAACTTTATTGCCCAAACACGATACAAAACAGCAATACAGAACAAAGGATAGGTAGATATTAAAACTAATTAAAACTAATTTCACTACTAACTAGAGATTGTACAGTTACATGAGACACATTACTGTTATATCATGTTGGCCATGGGTACCAACCTCAGCGTATGCTGGGCTTAAGCCCAGCGCTGGTTTTCAGTTTGGCCCCTTATAAGGGTTGTAATGATAATTCATGAGTGCGTATGCGCTGTGCTAATTTCACGTTGGTAGAAAACTAAACTAAAATACAATTAATGCGTTAAATCGGGTAAAACATGCAAAAATAATTTGATTGGTTGAAGGCAGGTAGATTTTTTAAACTAACTTGAAGGTGTCATGGTATCAGATGTATTTACTTGTAATTTTGTGTGTTGTATGCAATGTACCTAAAAGTGGTTCAAGTATGTGTGTGTGTGTGTGTGTGTGTGTGTGTGTGTGTGTGTGCGTACTAAAATAAAAGAGAATACCTAAAAGTTAATTGTCGTCGGTGTCACCCAGACGTCCTGGACCGCGTATGGCATTTATTTAGAGTCATTGGCAACAAACCAAGACGATTTGGATAAATACAGCGTGAGTAGGTAGATTAGTTATTATGACATATGATTCGCGCACTTTCCCGTTTGCGATGTGAAACGTTTCAAATTAACCTTTGAAAAGGCAGTCCGAAGACATTTTAAGCATTTAATTGTTATAAAATTTGTGTTTATTAATTGAATTTACACTGTATGTATTTATTATTCTACTAGGTTCCGCCCGCGACTTCGTCTGCGTGGATTCAAGATAAAAACTATCCTATATTTTAATCCAGGCTATAAACTACCAACGTGCAAAATAACATCCAATTCGGTTGAGCCGTTTAAGAGTAATTGCGTAACAAACATCCTAACTTTCGCATTTAAAATATTAGTAGGATATAAGACGTCAATCAATCCCCATAAGAAGTTTTATTCGTTAGGAAGCCTGAGTGCCCAGCAGTGGGACGTGCGTTACAATAAAGTTTTCATTATTCCCAACATCTTTCAGTAATTTTACCATAAAAAGATTTTTCCAACTGACCTTCATAAATATTTATGTGGTTTGATGTGTGGTGCGACTTAGAGACGTAATGCTCGCACTTCACTTGGCGTTGCGTGTTCGCGTCGCGTGGTTACCTCTCTTTCATTTGCCGTAGGAAGGAAAAAGATACAACACGAATATTTGGGCAAATACCGCAAAGTGAAGTGCCACTAAGAGACGTTTACGCGCGGCTACCTGCCCCAGTCACGCCGCGCGCCGAAACGCGGACGGCTTTTTTTTTTTTTTTTTTTTTTTTTTTTTTGAACCTGACTGTTGCTATAATAGGACGAACCCAATATAGCGGTCGAATTGCGTGGTTGGAGGGTAGCCTGGGGAAAATCCAGGGGGAGCCTCCGGCACGACCACGCGGGAAAGTTTGTACACTGGAATACTCTACGAGTTTGCGCTCCAGTGAGATTGGTTGAACGGTATCAACCGAATCTGGGGTGTGAGTGGTGTCGAACTACTGGGAGTTTTATCGCTGGTTCGCTAAAACCTAGCCTAGCTGAGGAGAGTCCAGCAAGAAACTCAGCTAGGCCCGACTTGGGTCGGACTGAGAATGCGGACGGCGCGACGCAAGCGCAACGAGTAGGGCTGAACGCGGCATAAAACCCGTTATTCACTATTGCACACACATATATTTCACGTGCAGTAGACAAAAGTTATGTCCTGTCAAAATGGTGACATTTGATCTAATTTCACCTGGTCTGTGGTAAAGGTTTTTGCACTATATCCGTGCTTCGTTTCGTTATGCTTTTTAGGGTTCCGTAGTCAACAAGGAACTCTTATAGTTCCGAAATGTCCGTCTGGCCGTCCGGCCGGCCGTCTGATAATATATATATAAAATTTTCTAAAGTGGGCATGTATTTTTTTTCTGCCGGCTAGGCATAACTAGTTACCGACGAGTAGTAGTCAGCCAACTTGAAATGTACTTAGAAAGGCCAAGATTCGTACATACAAATTAGGCCGACGCAACCATGTAGTTGGCTCGCGCGTGTTGATGTAACTAAGAAAGACAGGCAAGTACGGAACCCTACAGTGCACGCACTTGGCTGATTTTTTTCCTAATAAAACTGGTATCTTAAGGGTATCTTGGTCAAGGGGGTCAGTTGCCTTCCCCATTCACTTCCTATTTTATTATGTTATGCGTGATAACAATTAAACTCAAAGCAGGAATATCTTTAACGGTTACTATGTATATAAGTAAAAGGGTGTATCAAATTCTATTAGCATACAAGCCTAATAAAAAGGTTACGTTAACTTCGTGGCGTAATTACCCAAATCGCTTACCCCGGGCGACAGGAATAGGAAGTGTAGAAAAAGTGCATCAAAATACATGCGCAGGCGCGACCCTAAGTTACGAGCTCTCGATGATGTTTAGTGGATTATAATTAGCTGCGCTCCCAACCAGAGGGACGGGCTCCGTTCCGAGTGACGAGCGCAGCGTGGCGACGATAAGGGAATTTAGATCCGAAAACTCGTACACCAAGTAATTGGGTTTCAAAACGTCAAAGTAGGTATACAATTCTTATAATAGAACCAAGTGGCGCTGTCAGCTGTACAAACAACAACACTGTTAACTGATCATCCAGTGTTTATATAGAACCTTATTACAATGCACTTAAGGTGCACCAATGGCCAGTTAGCTGTGTTGTCGATAGTACAACTTGGGAGAACGTCTTTTTGTATATTTTTTTATTTTCGAACAACTGTATGTACAATAATATCTATATAATTATAGAACCAGCTTTTAAAAAGTCACGTGAATCGGTTGAGAAATGCGACCTGTAGAGAAGAACAGCCGGGCATCCGGATATACGATTTTTTTTGGCCTAAGCTGAAACGGAGAACTTGGTTCGCTTCGCTCGCTCGTTCAAAAAACAATAAGATATCTTAGAGATCATACAAAGGCAAGGAGGCGACATAATATACGCGTATATCAGTTGAATTTGGGTTGGTTTCATTACAGGACGATAAGTATAGACAGATAACATTTATAACGCCGTAGGTACTGACAGAGCAATCCACTGAATCCATTATAATCCTCTGTCACCCTCGGAAGCCAAATGGAAAGGACAATATTGTTTCAAATCTGTAACTTTCCCTTAAATATTAAATTCATTTCAAACAGTAGGTATTTTCCTCCCCGTGTGCGTTAAAACCCGCCAACTATTTCACCACTCACAAACCAAGTAATATAATAAAGTACAGGAAATAATTTATGCGTGTGGTGTAATCCCGAGTGCTTCGGTACTGATAACGCTATTAATTAATTATTAGCAGAAACACAACTGCGTCATAAAAGTTACCAATTAGTTATTAAAGGATTTCATTCCGAATGCAATCCTTTCCCTTGTTTTTCCTTATTAGACATGAGAGAAAAATGAATGAATCATGACATATTTCATAGCCTAATTTATTTTTCGTTAGGTCTATACTATATAGAACAAGACGAGGAGTCAAGGAGAGTAGCGTAATAAAGAGAAGGCTATGTTGGTAGTGATTCTAGATACGGGCTGAATACAACGTAAAGAAATATAATTGGTAATTTCGTTTTTGCTAATTGCATGACGTCACTATTTTAGTCCCAAATTCCTATAAGTGGAGGGTATGCCTCGGCGGTTTCCGCCCGTGACTCGGGCCGCGCCGGGCGGGTGCGGCGGGTTGCCACGCGCGCGCCGTCTGCGCGGGCGCGGGCAGCGGCAGATGTGCGCGTACGCAGACGCCACCGCCATCACCACCTCCATAGCCCGATTCTCTCAAAGCTGCAACGAAACTTCCAAGCTGAACTATACAGGAGGAAAAGTTCAATAGCAGCTCCAATGTAGCGTATTTTAAAAATAAATTAGTATGACGTGTTAGCTCCACGGTTATTTACCCCGTCTCATTTATTAATGTCTCACACGTTGTAATAGAATGATTGTTATTTGTTTTGTCTTTGGATACAGATGAGAATAATCTACACCTAAGTAACCTTTGAGAGCGAGACTAGTCTTATTTCAGTGGGAATGTGGAATTCCGATTGCAGTTTTCGTGTAGAATCAGACAGCCACCTACCTGCATGCGATCGTCGCCTTTGCATATGTGCACTTGTCTGCTATTTACATAGTACTTGCTATCCTTGAGATGCTTTTATCATGCGTTTCTCTTGGAACGCTAATTGTATTAAAATAACAGGATGCGGAGATGGGATTAAATGAAATAATGGAGATCGATGGATTTGCACAGGTAATTGTTAATTGGTAAAGTGCTATGCATTTATTAGCTTGTAAAGATCTTAACTACATTATCAAGTATCAGTTAACTTATACCTAATCAAAGTTAACCTGTAATAGTGGTGAGTGAATTCGAATCAATACAGCAGAGAGGTTACACAATTGTGCATGTTGTATTCGGTACTAGGTATAACCACATATGCTGCAAATCACAAATCTCAGTGTCATGTACCGTCCTTTTTACTTCGAGAATATACAATAAATGCAAATTAAATCTTACATTTAAGATTTAATTTGCATTTTGGTAGTAAACAAACAATAAATAAGAAAATCAAGCGCGTTGACGGTTTAAATCTTCACATCCAAATACAAGATTAAAAAACTTCGGTTCAAGCGAACCCCTGACGAAAGCTAGTTACTTATAAAAGCGGAACTGAGTCAGACGCGAGAAATAATAGGGAATCGGTACTATATTTAGTATATTAGTACTATGAATAGAAGCGCTCACGATACGTGGCCGTGTAAATCAACGCCGGACTAATGTATTACAAACTCGCTACACCGTTCTAAAGCCGGTAACAAAAACAACTCCAAAAACTTTCATATTTCGTATTCTTCAACGTGCACGGAACAGATTCGGTTAAACTGACTATTATTTAGCTTGATTGTTATTAAACCTAACAACAGCTTATAAACTGTGTATACTTAACTAAACGTCTTTCGGAGTATCCCCTGTCAAAGTGTCACTTTTAAAAGAATAAAAATATAGAAACACTCACAAACACAAATTTTGAAAATGTACAAATTACAAGATTTGAATAATACATGTTAGAGAAATTACCTATCATTTCTATTGATTTTATCCAAGTTTTGTAAATGAGAATCGGCCAGTATCACGTTATAGAAATGTTCATTGTGTGGAACGATTACCTGACCCGGAAACGCCCCTGATAACGCTGCTTGCTTCTTTACAATTGACTGATAATGAGCCAGTCCGTTCGAGGCAATTGTAATTTGACGCACATTTTACCAAAGCGACGAATGAAGATAATTCATTGGCCTAACAGTTCTCTCGGACAATGAAGAGGAACCGAAGAGCCGACGTGTCAAAAGACGGACCTTCGCTCGACACATTTCACTGTCAAAAAAGGTAGGACAGTGCAACGTAGTGATGAGAAATGATGTACCTGCTTGCATACGCATTCCTGCGCATGATACCTACTCCTGAAGATTATACAATAGAATCCCGAGCAAACGAGAGATTCTAAAGTAGAATCTGGAGCGTAACGACGGATTCAAGTGTTTACGCCCAAGACGGAAATTTCGCTACCAAGTGACACGTACTCATTTTCACACCTCCTATGAGGAAGATTGAAACCCCTCATTTGAAGGCAACAATGACTCTTTCTGAAATTCAAATTCCGTTCAAATGATTGCATTGTTAAAGTAAACTACTGTTTTGTATAGATAAACTCTTATTGTAGACTATAGCATTGCTATAATTCTATTTCTATTATTCTATTTCTTCTATTCAGTTAGACAGAAGCTTCAAGAAACAATCGTCTATTCGTGTTTGAAAAGCTAGAGCGAAGTCTATGAGAAGAAAGAGAAAAGTATATGTGAATGTAGATGAATATTTAAAGCTGTGAGATATTAAACATGTGAACTAAAGGCGAGTATATATGCAAACTTGGAAACCGGCGCGGCGTAATAATCTGAAAAAAAAACATACAGTTCGATATTTAATCATTAATCTGAACGTTTGCATTTCTCGTATGTTACATAATTCTTAGTCAATATTTTTAGAAAATATCTCAAAATATTGAAGTACCTACTACTCGTATGAACCATTAATTAGGTTACTTTATAGGAAATAATCTACTTTGATTATATGGATTTAGTATAAAAGCTGTTCTATTTAAAATTAAGTAGATTTGATCAAGTAAAGAGCAAGATAGTAGGTATAGGTACTAATTTCTTCACTGCCACAGGTCACACAATAAAATAACAATATTTTAGGAATAAAAACGGTTTAATCAAAGTAACCTACCTTTACGGCGTCATAAGAATGTTTTATAATTAACTTTTAGAAAAACAGCTCAGAGAAATATGTTTATGTGTCAAAAATAAGGACACATAATTCCATAAATAATACACATATATAACGTGTAAGTAACGAACCTACTTAATACAAAAACTTTTTTGGAGAGATTCAACTTCTAAAAACATTTCCAAACCACGCGGCGATTCCCAAAAAATCTCGACCTCCCTGATCTAAAATGTATTCGAGTATTCGCGCCATTACGGGCAGGAGCGATGTGTCGACACATGGCCGCACACCGCAATGCGGCAATGTTGCTCCTATGTACATAAGTGTATGTACCGCTCTCCGGTCGCTAATACTGTCACAGTAGTTAAACTGGTAAGACTGCCCGCCGTAGCTTATCTTTTCGTAGTTTCCGAATAACCGATACTTTGCACCCTTTTAATGCTTAAGTTACAGACTTACCTAAGATCCGTAATCAGAATAATATTATAACATTTTATGATGTAAGTATTAAACTTTTTAACGCTGCCCATCAATGCCACCAATGATCAAAACAAAAGTATACAGTCATCGGTTCAACGTCGGCGTTTAACGACAAAGATGATTTCTGAAACATGCTCGGTGCGGTCTGAACCGATTGAGGAGTTGGACGGATGCGTACGATTATAATTAGGATTGTATTTCTGATTCTGACGAGGCAGCGTGCACGGCTGAATTCCAAATGAGTCATTGTGCCCGTTCTGGCCTTTATTTTTGTAAAACACTTAACCCGCGCATCATTGTTTCCCTTTACCATAAGTGTGTTAGTACCTACTTAATTAATGTTTTAAATTTATCTAAAATTGTTATAAAAGCTACTTGCGTATTTAATTACCAATTTATTACAACCTAATTGTTTGTCGGACGCAAACAAAACCATATATTCAGTATTTTCTACATAAAAGATAAATGTTTCACGGACCCACGCGTATTTGCGCAGTTTTCACGCCGATTAAATTCATAAAGCAATCATAAAGGTTCTTATTGAAACATTTTAACGATTTACGTTGTTCGATTAAGATATAATGTACCAAATGCCTTTGTGCGGCGAAGAATGCGTTACGTTCACCTACAAACCGTCTGGCTTTCTCATCAGAGCTGACGCGACATCGAGCGCGAAGAATGGAAATCATCGGGGCCGTAAATATATGCAGCGTGGTGGGTTACATGCGATGGACGGGAAGCGTCAAGCGGTAAACGAACCATTCAGAAGCGCATTTAGCATTGTTTTTGGCAATCCGTGATATGTGTCGACTTAAAGAAAGTTGATTAATAGGATTAATCATTCAATTTATTCTTGAATTCACACTTAACACCTCGAAGTAGCAGTTAATTGTCGGTGACGTTCTCACTTTTCACAAAAGTGGCCGTATTGTCGCCATGTAAGTAGCTGTAATTGGTACCTACATATCGAATTGTGCCCATGATAGTATTTACAATTACGGGACTGACACTACAATACCAGAAAGAAAGAAAGCATAACTAGCCGTCACACATTGCAATATAAGGCCTTAACTTGGTGCAGCGCGGAATTCCACAGTTATCACTACCTATTTAATCTAGTCGTTTCGAATGCAATGATCGAGTACAGAGTACGAGAAATAACTAAAACATATTTGCCCACAGTGAGTGTTGAAAACACGATGCAAGAATTTGATAAGAAGTAATAAAAACTTACCTGCTATTAGCAGTATATTTATACATGGACACTTGTAATATTTCACCTTGATTCGCTCCCGTTCTTTCCCGTCCCGCAGATAAGCGACTCGATATACCACATTCTAGTTTTAAATTCCTTCAGCCAGGCCAGGCCCTTGCGCGCTAACTGCGTCGATGCCCTGGTTGGTTTCCGTTGTGACGCCCCTAAGGCGTCATTGGCTGTATTTACACGGGTTGTAGGTAAACCATATTCTACATAAACTGTTTCGCGGTTAATTACATACTTGAACTTGGAAAAAGTTACATAAAATAATTATTCCAGAATGGAAAATAATTGCTGACATTTTGTACTTTTTGAAATACGAGGGGCGGCTGATAAGTCCTAAGCCTATGGTATTTTAAGGTCCTTTATGCGTTTATGGTACTGGGCACTAGAAAGGCCATTTAAAAACAAATGATTAAAAACAAAATCATGTCATATTTGTTTGAATTTTTCATGAGATATTCAACGGCAAAGTTCACCATGTCTGAATTATCAACAAATATTACGAAAATTGAGCACTGTGCTGTAATTAAGTTCCTTACAAAAAAGTGCTAAATCACCACAATGCATTTTTGAAGAAATGGCTAGTATTTATGGTGCCTCTGGACCTTCTTATGCTACGGTCAAAAAGTGGCGTCGCTTATTTAAACTGGGTTGGGAGTCGATTGAAGACGACCCCCGTTCAGGGAGGCCAATATCGATGGTGACTGAAGAAAATGTAAGACAAGTCAGAAAATTGGTATTAGAAGACCGGAGAGTTAAGGTTTGGCAAATAGCTGATACTGTAGGCATTAGTAAAGAACGGGTTGGGGAGATTTTACATGAACATTTGAACATGACCAAGGTCAGTGCTCGCTGGGTACCTACCGAAAATGCTGACGGCGTTCGATAAAGAACGTCGTGTTGACACTTCCCAAGCGTTTTTAGATCTGTGCTGAGATGCTATAGATGCCGTTTGCTCCCGAATACGAGTAGTAATTGTTGATGAAACATGGATCAGGCAGTATGATCTTGAGTGTAAGTCTGAATCCATGCAGTGGATTGAAAAGGGTGAAAGACCACCGAAGAAGTTTAAAGTGCAATAATCGGCTTCTATGTTGATGGCCACTGTGTTTTGGGACTGTGATGGCAATCTATTAATAGATTATTTGGCCAAAGGTTCTACAATAAATGCACTTTATTATGCCAATCTATTGTGACAGGTGCGAAAAGCGATAGTTGAGAACAGGAGGGGCAAATTCACACCGCCCGGGTTGCGAGGCAGGCTCTGAAGGAAATCGTCTTCGATGAAATCGACCACCCACCCTACAGTCCAGACCTAGCCCCTAGCGATTATTTTCTGTTCTGTGATTTAAAGAGAGAGTTACGGGGAAAGCGATTTGGCAGTGATGAAGAGATGAAAGGAGCATTTTGAAGGCCAATCTAAAGAATATTTTAACGCCCTAAAAGTATTGTATAAAAAATTTAAAAAATGCATTGAATTAGAGGGAGATTATATTGAAAAATAAACATGTTATTTTTTCTATATTGTTTTTTTTCTACCATAGCCTTAGGACTTATCAGACGCCCCTCGTATTGTCTAGTCTTTCAAAATCTAACTTCTAAAATTTGGGTTCTATAACCCTAAGAGTTTTTAGATACGAAACCGACATCACAATGAACTTTTGGTCCCGAATTTTAAACCATCTGATGTTCCTATTATTCATACTTCCTGATATCTGCAGAACAGGTTAATCGCAAAGAGATGATTTCCGGAATGTCTTTTCATTTGGTCCCTCGTTACTGAAGGCTCTGGTCATTGGGACGGACAATCTGCCTCCACCAAACTAGGAGCGACCGAACTAGAAGAATCCACCTGAGAGAATTTAGAAGAGGAAATGTACTTATTCTTTTATTAGTCAGACCACCGCGTCGGCGAGCAGCCCTGTGACCTCTTTGCCTTCATTAATGTCAAAATGACCAAAAGCACAGTACAGTACAACACTCGAATACATTTTCAAGTTCAAGGTTGCTATCCTTTTGTCGTAAACTCGTAATGTGCGGCCAAAATAGGAAAGTACGTGTTGCCGACATGAGTCTTAATGCTGAGTTGGGAGGGATTAAATAAATCGTTCATTAGCCGAGATTTTGGGGCTTGGGGTTTTGGGGGTACCTATCTTTACCTACATCGAATGGGTTTTCACGTATCACCAACATCTTTACTCATTTAACGTTAAATTGCTGACTGTTTTATGATATTTTTATTGCTACGAATAGATGGTATTTCCCGAAGGACGATGCCATAATAAAAATGTTGACTGAGCTGTTTATAAATAAATACATATAGGAACTGTGCCCGTGACTCCACTCGTGTCAGCCTATATCCGATCGTAAGGTTCACTGTAAATTTTACAAATTAGTGAACATTTTTGGTAATAGGATGAGTAGTTTTAGATAATACCACATACAAACTAACTTTCAAATTCTGCCTCTTTATAATATTTACATTACAATGGATGACAACTTGTACATAGACAATATCGACACATACCTACGCTTAAAAACCATGAAGGCTTCAGAATTAAAATTGTAACCTACCTATAACTACCCTTATTTACGATAAATACCTAGTGGAACGCAAAAACACACATGGTAACCCCTAGATGCTCTACTTTTGAGCATTTGGTTTGACTAACGTCTGAAAATCTTGAAAAAATATTTGTACCCAACTTCGGTCATCAATAAGAAAACCGTATCAAGTAGGTAATGAATTAGATTACCATATGGTGATAGCTAGAGTTAAATTATGTGAAAAGAAAGAAACTAAAACGATACATGAGCACATTAGAATATAAAATCTCGTTGATAATATGTGATATCCGAATTTTCTCATTTGGACGCGTAAATCAAACACTGAGTTCTATACACAATTGTCCGCGAAAAGCATCTTCGCGCGTGAACTGGTTTCACGCAAGGCAATAACATACATATTAAATTCCCAGCAACTATGGAAAGTTTAAATATGCATTATAACTTGCAGGCAAAGTAGCGATGCAACAAAAATGTCAAACTTTATACACAGAAAACACATTACGAACAAACATTGCGAATAAGCGAATAAAACGAGCCAGTTTCTCCGTCCGGATGAAAAATGGTGTTTAGACACAAGAGCTTCTTACGTCCTCAGTACGTTTTGGTTGTAGGAGGTTGAATTGCAGTCTCCACGCGCGATTGGCGACATATTTTGCTCGCGAAGCGCGAAACAGGTTTACGCATAAGGGAGGCGCATGTAACCGCTTGCAACTCCGACATGCTCGCTTGCCACATTGCATTATGTGCCACTTTACCGCCGCCTCTAACAATTTGACTCTATTCCAGTTTTTAAACGATTTCAAATAAGGAGGCACTCAATCTAGGCCTCATTACCGGTTTCTGAGTCGCGACTAGTTTGTCATATGGGTATAATCGGTATTATCATTAGATTTCTTGATGCAGACTGTGAAACATGAGTGGTCAATTTGTTTGACACTCGCTGAATAATTTACAAAAAGACTTACATAGGTATAGGGTAATGTATAAATAAATAATTTAATGATTAAATATTAGTAAGAAAATATTAGAGAACAATCTTAAATGAATTGAACTAGCCACAAAGCAATCTCAATACGTCTCGTGGACTCGTGGTATGACAAGACAACCTAAACGGCAGTAAGGGTCAGCGCTGCAGACTAGTTTAGTGGGTATTCCCTGAATCTTTACAAGAGCGCGTCCCACATACCCCCGCTATGGGCCTTCCTCCGGCCCGGGGGGTGCGTAAATGCTTCCCTCTGCGTCTACAAAAAGAACAAATGGGTAGAGAAGACAACGATATGTATATTATGTAATGAATAATTAATACTTAAATACGCAGACAACATCCAAGATTCAGATAGATACAAATATTCATAATCATCCACACCTTCATCGATCTGACTGATCCCGAAACTGACACTTTCGGGATCAGTCAGATATCGCAACTCCGACTCAAAAGGCTGAACCGTTCATCAGAATTACATCCGATCGAATTGTATTAAGTATGTACGAATTAGTGTCGTCGTTTCAATATTCAACAATTCAAGCTGATATTAATGTTCTATTCATGGTTGTTTTATACGTAACGTGTACAATATGATTAGATAGCGCACTAATCATTATCTGCGAATTCCCCACAGTCATCATTATGGACGCAATGTCTGTGTTTTGTCACTCCAGCAATAGGCAATACTCAAATACATAAGCATTTACTTATTTAATTTGAAGAATTATGAGGCCTTGTCCGCTGTCCGTCCGTCCGTCCGTCTGTCCGTCCGTCACCAGGCTTTATCTCATGAACCGTGATCGTCAGTTAAAATTTTCACAAATATGTATTTCTGTTGCCGCTATAACAACAAATACTAAATAACAGAATAAAATAAATATTTAAGGGGGCTCCCATACAACAAACGTGATTTATTGCCGTTTTTATAGATAATAGTACGGAACCCTTCGTGCGCGAGTCCGATTCGCACTTGGCCGGTTTTTTATAAACCCTCATCAAACCTATTTTCGATAAATAGCCGTTGAAAATGTTAAAATTCGATTCTTTAAATGTCTCTTTGACATTTGTTTATGAGAAAAAGGATAAAAATCAATTTAATAAGCAGTATCGTATCAAAAAAGAAAAAAACTGGAAAAAACGCAGGTTGAGATAACTGTTGACACACGGAGATTTTGGTGCTAACCTTTAAAGGAATTTCTCTCATAGCTCCGGTTAAACTAACTAAATACGAGGCAAGTTTCCTGAGGTATACTGACTGAAAATATAATTAAACAAGCAAGTACATAAGAATAGGAACCATATCAACAAACTATTAATAATCTTGCGTTCACCGTCGAACCGCGTAAAATCCCCGGCAATGGGGAACGATCGACACCTATGGATAGAATGGAAGTACAAGCGATACCGAAATAGCTGATGTGCATGTTCGACTACTTATATCTGCTTTTTACGACTCCTGCGCCGGTCTTGGGCCGTGGCGAGCGTTGCAAAACCGCCGACTTGACGATAATAGTTGGATCGTAAAGTAAACACAGCAACTGTGATTTACAACCGTTGTCAACGAGGAAAAACTAACTATTTAATTCTCCGCTTTCAATGCTTTGATGATGAGCTATTGTTAAACTGCAACTGACTAGAAACGGTACACCTACGTGATGAACACGTGACCTTACCAGTCTGGGTACCTGCGAGCTAAATTTGTACTAAGACTGCTGGAACTTTGCTTATGTACTAATAAGAGAACCTACGCAATTGGTACCAACCATTTTTAGTCTCCTTTAGCACTTCAAAGTTCAACAGCTGACTTAACTAATTCTGATAAAATTGACAAAAGTGTTGGGGTTGATATTCCACGAGTTTTTGTTTTGTGGCTGTCATTGTCCTGCAGCTGTGTGGTCTGGTTTTGTTACATTGTTACTATCTTGAAATGTATTTATATACCTAAGTTTAAGGCTGAGTAGCAATATCAAACTATGTAGGTATATAAGTGAGTAAGAAAATACGTTCTTAAACTGTAATGAACAGTGTCGTCTTCACACATGTTAACCTTTTTTCATTATTTATTTGAAAATCTAAAAACCGTGTTATACTGGTACTGGTACTACTTCATCCTCATCCTCATCCTCCTAGCGTTGTTCCCGGTTGTGCCCCTAAAGGAGCCCGGGGTCCGCTTTGACACCTAATCCCAAGATTTGGCATAGGCACTAGTTTTACGACCTTCCAACCCGGAGGGAAAACTAGACCTTATTAGGATTAGACCGGTTTCCTCACGATGTTTTCCTTCACCGAAGCTAACGGTAAATATTCCGTACATAAAGTTACTACTGGTACTACTCATAGCAGTAAATTTAACAACTAGATTACAGACTAGGTATATTACAGACTTTATGTGCCATGATCTTCAGGAGTTCTGTAAACAGCATCTTACTATTTTGGCGTAAGCAGATACTAGGTACCACGGAGTTGGACAATAAAGATAATGTAGGTACCGAAGACAAATGGTTAACTTATGTAACTAACTAAGCATACCTAATCCGTCTGTTTTTTTTCTGACCTTGATTCCGCTGAAGTTCATTTGAATCGAAGGATGGAGCGATGATATATAGGTACGTTACTCAAGGTGTTTAGCATTTCACAGGTAGATTATTGACATGGAATCTCATTAGAGTCAAATAAATATCAATTTGCTAGTTAATTGTTGACCTTTAACATCAAAATGTCTCTGTGTACCACATTACCAGTAGCTTTAGCCTAGGTAGTGGGTAGTGAGACTGCCTATGAAGCGATGGCGGTGTGTTCGAATCTCGGTAAAGGCAAATATTTATTTCTAAGTCCTGG
Source organism: Epinotia bilunana (assembly GCA_947049275.1). Taxonomy (NCBI): domain Eukaryota; kingdom Metazoa; phylum Arthropoda; class Insecta; order Lepidoptera; family Tortricidae; genus Epinotia; species Epinotia bilunana. Next base: position 10,545,387 of record OX346257.1, read on the forward strand.
ATTTTTTCTGTGTTTAAGTACCTATTAATATGTAACTTTGATGAGGCTAGTTCGATTTGTGTAAGATATTCCCCTATCATTTATTTATTATTTATCATGTAGGCACATAGGTGTTAGTGTTTGCGGTTCGAATACAAAAACCCAGATAGCGCTACGTGCATTTATGTAAAAATTAATTATCAAGGTGTAGCGTCATAAAAATTATCTGCTTTGATAAGATTTTTAGCTCGACCGAAGTAAATCAGACTCAACACGTTTTAATCGCTACTTTTAGAATAAACAGTAGAAACAGATGGCTCCTCTGCTGTTTGCTAAAAGCCTTGAAACAAATCGAGCTCTTGATTTAAAAATACATTGTCCAATACCAATAAGTAGACTTCATAGTCATCGAGTCCATAGTAACTCAAATAATTGTGGAATTGTTTACCGTTCTTACATTTTCTTAACCTGAATTTAAAATAAAATGCGCACGTCTATCTACCTACTAGCAAAACAAAACTGTGATGACGAATTATCTTCACGCTCGATTAACTAAATACCTATGGTAAGTACAGAGGCTAGTATAAGTTTTACCGAAACAAAACGTTACGACCGTGTTTGCGTTTAGCTGTCAAATCCCATATAAATTGAGGGTAAAACGTAAACGCGACCGTAAAGTTTTGTTTCGGTAAAACTTATACTAGAGCCTTAGTACATAACACTTATGAAGACTGCAGTCTGCAGCATATGTATTTGTCATGAGTATAGGCGATTGTCTTAAACCCATTAGGGAAACCAAATGTCCACCGAGAATTGGAACAAATCCAAAGTGATTTTTATGAATGAACCGGCCAGGGGTCGTCATTATTGGAATGTCGACTGGAACCTTAAAAATGTTACAAGACCTGCTACTGAACTTTAGGTCTTAAGAAGTTGATATAAAGTTCAAATTTTTAAGTGGAGTGAGTTGCGCGCGCGCTTTCCCGACTTTCCCGCGGCGGCGTCCGCGCACGCGTAGATACTACTACAAAACGTACGTTAGGTACGTTACGCCTTGCTAGCGTGACTTTCAGTTACTAAAGTTTAGGTACCGCCATACACTTTCCGGTAATATCCTTACCGTAGTCAAACTACAAAGCATGTTTTCATAAGCGTGGAAATACAGTTCGCGAATGTTTTCCGATTAAGTATAGAGATATTGGGCACTTTTCGCAAATGTCATGCTTGTTTCGTTTCGCGTATTCGATGTTATGAAAAATCAGGGTGACCTTTATACATTAACACGACCGATGCCGCTTAATCACGATAAATTCACGTCGACATTGATTATTGTCATTTTTGTGGGCAACATTTGGACGCTATCTCGATAGATTGCTAATAATCGATAAACCATCGCAGGCTTAATTCATTGGTTAATAACTACTTATTAAAAGATATTAAAAGTACGTCATGCGTGTTCGACACTAGAGACGTTTGTTTTGAGAGCTTGTGTAATTCGTAGCGTTGCGAGTCGCTTGCGACCGCGCGACCGGCAAGGACACGACAGGATTGACGCTGACGCGTCCTCGCCGTCAGGTAGCGGAGAGGACATGCCTATTGTTTATCGCAGCTAATTATTATGCCCGAACGCAGACGCTTGACCGCTGCCGCGCAAAAACACTCGATAGCCGACGTAGCCTTGCCAGATAGGGTATCAGGGTATCACCAAGTGCGCGAGGTACCTACCCAAATTTGCCAGTGGCTGTAAGATCTACTGTTTGTTCGTCTGCAAATTAATTTAATTACTGTAATGACCGTCGGAGTTCTTTGTGGTTTTTATAGCATTGCATTTACTCTGGTCATCGGCTTGGTGGCGCCGCTGTCCAGTCCATACCCACATTGCGCGCATCTTTATCTCTAGGTTTTCTAGGTAACTGGACCTAGATCATTTTTCCATTGCGTTGAAAACTTGAAAATAGTATGTTAAAATTGTAATGTCTATTTAATATTAATATTCTAATTTAATATATGCGGTAAAAAGGTAGGTATCAATGATAATAAATTATAATACAATTAGATTAAGTAGGAGTAGCATCCCGCATAGCGATCTACTTCGATTGTACTGCCTAATCGAATGACGACAGAACAGAGCGTTGGAACTATCGCACTCGCTGTATCACGCTCGATCGGGGACCGTTACGTGAAAACGACGAGCGCGCGAGACGGGGCGAGCGAGACGATGACGACGATGTAGCGACGGCGACGCCCGAGCGCGACCGAATGCCGATTGCCGAGTGCCGAGACGACACACGAGCGGGGGAAGAGGGGGTGCGCCACTTATCGCCGCGAGCTGGCAACGCCGCGCGGGGTGGGAGCGCCCCGCGCCGCATCCACTCACCGTCGCCGGGTTGCCAGTGTTACCTTTGGCGGCCAAACACGCGGTTGTCCGCCGTCAGTGACGTCGGTGTCGACTCTCGCGAACGCACGTCAATAATGTTTCGGTGATTTCAGTCGGACTCTGGTGTAAAGTATTTAGGCCCCTCACCAAAAACAGGAACACAGTGAAAAAAAAAAGATCTCATCACACTGGATTTGGATTGTTTGTAAAGTTTTGTGACTTGCGACTTTTGTGGATTTTGGACAACAAAACAGTGCAGTGAACCACCTAACGGATTGCATTTATGTGATAAAATTGGATTTTGAAGAGGAAAAAACTGAGTGACTCCTCAAAGGATTTGTGCCCCAAGACAGTGCTAACTCAAGTAAATAAAGTGTTTTTTAGAACTTTTGCGTGGTGTTTATAGAAGTTTCACGAGTTACTAAAAATCGTTTCACATAGTAAAATCATTGGAAAAAATATCTTACCAGTCATAAAAATATTTTCAACTAATGAATCCATAAAACTTGTCTAAAACTGAACTATAGACACGCACCACCTGTCGTAAAATAGAGCGCACGTTGGATTTTGCCACAGCTGATCGAATGACGGGACTGACGACCGAAGCGTTCATCGTGACGCACTCAAAAAAGGGTTGAATCTGAAAACCCAAAGAAAAAGCCTCAGTGATTATTTTTCTGAAGTACGAAAAATAATAATAATAAACAAAGTATCATGGGAATTTTTGAGCGTGCATCTATCGGAATACCTGAATAAAGGTTTATGAATTATGTAAAGTGCCACGACTCGATGAACGTTTCGATTGTTGAAGTGCTGGCTGGAGCGAAATTTACGGCGCTTAGCGCGATAAAAACTACGACTGACACGTACGCTATTGGGGCGTTCAGGAAATTTTCGCATCGAAGATTTACGATTTTATGACCGAAATCTTTTTTGAGGATTTTTGATTGACAAATTGGCTTCAATGGTAGATTTGGAGGGTTGAAGGGAAGTTAAGATTGGAGCTACAACGAAGTGCATCGTGTTTCAGAGGGTGTCCCTTGGCCGACAGGACGGCGAACTCTAGTGGCACGGTCGGCTACGCGGGTTCCGCCAACTTTGGGGCCGCTGTGGACAAGCACAACCCTCTGCAAGCGAATATAGGATACAGGGTCAACGCCCCTAGGTAAGTAAAGCCTTTTTCGTGCGTCGATTATTGACATGAGTGGACAAAGGTTTTACGGTTGTTTTTTGGATTGCCTATGCCTTATCGAATATGTGAGAAAAATAAAATTGACGCCAAACAGCTCGACGCTCGTCGAAAACGTAAGACCTTGATTTACTCGTGGCTTTTATTAATAATGCTTAAAACCGTCAGCATGACAGACATTTGATTTTTCCTTGAAAAATATCGTAATCTTACTTTTGCGCCTGTCAGTTTATAGTAGCAATAAAACGTCGATAAATAATGACAAAATGACAACCCGCCAGTTCGAGAAAAATCCCGAAGCCAATAGCTGAAAGAACGAAATACGTAATATTTTCCAATGATAAATAGGCTTATCGTCTGTAAAAAAACCAGGAAGATATCTAGACAAACAACGTTATTGAAGCAGTTAAAATATTTTACCCTTCTTGTTTAAAAGTACACAAATATGTGGAGGACGCGCGTCTTCGCTTTATCAGTTACCAAAACTTCACACTTACCTACGTACCGACTTGTTTTTATCTTATCCGGAACAAGTTTGTTTACATTTACAACAAAACGTTGAAACGTGACTCGCTTACCTGTGCCACCTTATCGTAGTGAACAGGCAATAAAATCGGAAATATGTAGTTTACGTAAATACCTCAAGTGCCAGTGTGGACGTGCTAAAATAATAAACCACTAAATGTGGCCAATGCAAAAAATAACTGATCAATTAAATAAGCTCATTTAAATCACTTACAGCCTAATGAAATGACGATTGGCTTAAATGTACACAAGCAGAGTGTGACATTGTGGATCGCGCATCGTTGCAATTATAAATAAAATGTATGCTCTTCCATTCACACTCACATAAGCCGGGAGCACTCTTATACGCGCGGGACACACACTAGCGAGCTCACGCACACATTGACGGCTCACTCACACCAACGCGCGATGGGAATGCATGCGGGGCGGTGCGGTGACTGCACTTGGCGCTTACAATAAACACAAACAAACAAAACGTTATAAACTAGCAAAACATAACTGAACGCTTCGCATACTTACACAAGTCATAAATTATTCCAAACAAACTAGTATAATTTTAAATTTCTTTGAATAGTAATAACAATTAAAACTTACCTAATAAAATATTCGTGATTATTATCACCAACTACTTTTCTATTACAAAAAAATCGAGCAGGTGCTAAGTCGCTCAACGGCTTTGTTTTGTAGTCACCTTTACAAACGACATATTGTTGATGGCTGCCTGCCTCTATACAAAACCAATAAGTAAATAATAATAAAGCGACCTGGCAACGAGATTGTATGAACAGCGAACAGGAAGTCTAAATTAAGGGTAGCAAAATTGTGAGACATTTTAACTGAATTTTACAACGTTGCTTGTTACATAGAACGCAAATTAAATTATTAAGTTTTGCTGATAGTTTTACACTAACGAGATGTAAGATCATGATTTGTAACAGTTCGTAAGTGATCGTGGGAAAAAACGTCAGTTCTGAACGGGCGAGGCGGTTGGGGGCGGATGCGTTCACTGAATATACCGCGCAATTGAAAAAGGACTAAGGAACCATGAGCTTCATACACCCCCATGGCTTATCTCCTTAGGAAAGGAATGCTTAGCACCACGTGCCCAATAGAGTCGAACGAATTCTTTTATACAGTTTTTTTCTTTCGGGCATTTGATTCCTCAACAGCCACGACAATAAAAGAAAGAAGGTAGACGTGGGTACACATCTGTGTGAACTATGGGATTGGAAGTATTGGAACGTAGTTTAGTCGACAAAGCAAAGAAGATGCATTAAATGAAATGCAAATAACACATTTTCATTAATGAATAGATGCCTTTCCGAAAGATAGAGTCAACTCGTACCGAAATGACTAATTTTAAACTGTTAATTCGATGTTTCGGTTCAATATCACCAGAAACAAACAAATTATTATCAGCGTCGCCGTAATAAAGCCCCATATTGACGTGACCGGGCCCACTTACCCCAAGCGGGCGACGGCCCGACCCTTCGCTTATTGTACCGTATTTACCCCGGAACGCTCCTCCATTTATAACCCTCGGAATCCGCTCCTTGAAGCATGATTCATTCTCTCCCGAGTCCCCAACTCGGTATCAATTGACAAGAATGAGACAGAAATCGAAATGTACATTCCAAAATTGACACTTTAAGATATTGTAATTGAATAACCAAGTGGTTTTCGCTTAATATGATTATAAAGTAATTTAGAGGCGCTTTCAATAGGCTTTATTCATGTAAGTCGTGACAAAATATTACAACCATCCCATTATAAAACTGACTTCATGTTCCCAATATGAACGACGACCGAGGAGCATAATTAATTTCAAATTACCGTACGTCAGTTGTTTGTAAACAGCATGACTCGACCAAGTGCACACGCTACGTTGATACCAATTGATACCTTCAAATACATGTTTGAAGATAAAAACACCAATGATCAGAACGTTAGTTTAAACAGTAATTGAACCTTAACACAGTCTGTCGCATTTATTCAATACGTCAATAGTTAATGCCAGCAATGTGCGCGCAAGCCACAATGTGAAGTGGTATTTAACAGGGGTGACCAACTGGCGTCGACACAGGGGCTCGCCACGGCTTCACACCGCCATGATAGTAATCTATACGCGGCTCACAATTAATGCCTTATTTAACACTCCACTTATAATAAAAATCATGTTAAATTAATGAGCGATTTAAATCAAGTTGAATGAAAACCGAAAACGGTGAGAACATGATAAGGTGAAGTTATAAATTCAAGCAAAGAAAGAACTGCAGTTAAACAAATGCAGCTCTTTAAATTATTTCCTAGCAATTGAATTCAACTACGTGATTATCGCCACTGCCAATTAACTAGGAATCCGACACGTCTGCGCAACGATCTAAAATTAACTGCAGCCTATGTATCAAAATACCTACGCGTTACTCACACATCTCTCAATACTATGCCAAACACCTTCTAGTTTCTCGAAATAGCGACATAGCCACTCCTTCATATTGATTTATCTAAACTAAACGGCCCGTGTGTCGAAGAACAGCTCGCCAGCATTTAAGAAATACTGCCAACTATGAAAGTATCTCGCCAAACTCCAGTGGAATTAAAGTCCCTCAGAGTACTTTTGAAACCAGACGGGTCGTCACAACGCTCTTGCAAAACGCTTATAAAAAATGAGTTCCAAGAATTGTCCCAAAAGAAATGGCCGAGACGACCGCGCCGCTCACATTCAAGATCCCAAATATTTTGAGCAGACCGTAAGTGATTATTCGGATGTGGTACCACTTAACAAAAAGTGCACCAGGATACAGAACTGAACACGTATTTTTTTGTAGGCTACACATTTTGGTCGGCAAAAGAAAAAAGCCAGACAAAACTATAAAAAGAAGTGTAAGGTCGAGCCGAGTTTACCTAAGGAAGGACCCTTGTAAATCATCTGCAGACTCGATGAATAGACCCAACGACTTGAGCGTTGTTGACTCGTGTGTTTATTGGTTGTCGCTCATTCCGATGATGCTACTAAGTATCTGTTAAGCTATTTACAAGAATACTTAAGTAGGAGTTGTGGAAAACCAACAATGGCCTGCTGCGATTTATAGTCGACGTAACGACTTATTTAGTAACTAATAAAAACTTATCTCGCAAATTTTAGCACTGCATAACTAAAACAAAAAATATATAGTATTTGATGACAAGTGAAGACATTCGTTAACAATTTCTGATACCCAGTTTGCGTGTGTGTGTTTGCGTGTTCATTAGAATAATTTTATAATAGCAACACAAAGAGGCAAAACTGTTGTGCACTACTACACAGAGATGCGGTGCAACAATGGGTAGCCCGTGCGAGTGTTTGTCGTGCATTTGTCGGGAATTATTAGGAAGGGCTCCGGGAAGGCTCGGGAATTCGCCCCAAAAGCGGTTCACATGAATCGAGCTCCCACTCTGGCTCTATACAAAAAATCAAACACATCCCGAGAGAAACACAGGGGTAACAACGCGTCACTATACGTCCATATTGATTTTTTCTCTCATTGTTCGTAAAATAATAAAATCTCGGCATGTATTAAAAAAAGATCTTACGTCGATAGGATTTGGGTTGAATATTGAATCTGAGTTTATTAATAATCGAAGCGTTAACGTGTGGAATGTTCGGCTCTGCAAGGCCGCTTGCAATAGAAACTATACTCGTATCGTGAGTGAAATAAAGTTAGCTGGACCGATTTCACATTTTAATAAGTACCTATGTGCGTTCTTGGCGCGGTTCTGTTGGTTTTGAAAATAATGTTCGTATTTCTATATAGACCGAAGTATTTTTATAGCTTTTCTTTTTCGGTGTATAAAAGTTTAAACTTTATCTTATGTTTGTTGTTTTGTTTGTTTATCAGCGGCTATGGGTGCGCCGGCGGTTCGGGCGCGATGAGCGGCGGGGGCGAGAACGCGCAGTTCGGCGCCACCGCCGCGATGGTCGCCGCGGCCACCACGGCTGCGATGCAGGACTCGCAGCCATTCTCGCAGGTAACAACACCCTTCGGCTACTATAAATCAAATCACATTCGTTTCACACAACCCGAAATCCAGTCAAGTTTTTTTTTAATCTTACGAAGCCGTCGATTTTATAGCAATGTTATTTAATTCCAGATGCAAAACATGACTATGGGAAACCCCCAGTATAGTGCGATGAACGGCTACGGTCAGCAGCGCACCCACAACCCTGGTATGACCGGAATGGGTATGGGCGGCAACGGCGGTATGAACGGCATGACTGGCATGGGCCAGATGGGCAACGCCGGTATGAACGGCATGAACCCAATGGCGCAAATGGCCAATATGGGTATGCACGCTAACATGATGTCCTCGCAAATGGGGCCTGGGCAAATGACCGGTTCGGCGAAGATGGGGCCGCAGTATCAGAGGCGGCACACGCCCTATCCCCAAGGACCAATGCTGATGAACCAGCGTAAGACGCAATACATGGCGGGTCAACCTACGTTCGGCCCTGGTCAGTATCCCGCGGGGTATGGCGGCCGACCGGGCTTCCAGGGACAATATCCCCCTCAGCAGCCGCTGGGACCGAGTGGGAATTTCGGAGCGGGAATGAGAGGAGGCATGAGGCAGACGACGCCGCCTTACTCTAACCAGGGGCAGTACTTTAACGGTGGTGTTCCTAACCAATTCCCGCAGCACCAAGGTGGCAACAACCAGTATGGTCAATACAGCGGTCAGTTTGCTCAGGAAGTGGCGATGAGGACTAACATGAGCTATCAGCACAGTCCTGTACCTGGGAACCCCACGCCCCCTTTAACGCCGGCCAGCAGTATGCCGCCATACATAAGCCCAAACTCAGCTGGTGAACAAAAGCCCCACTTTAACGAGCTCAAACAACCTATAGGCATGCAAAGTACGTATCTATATAACCACTTTTAATGTCAATACTAGTTCTAGAGTTAAAACTTGTACTAACGCAGTGTTTTTGGTTTCAGATGATGAGCTCCGGTTAACATTCCCTGTAAGAGATGGTATTATATTACCACCATTTAGATTAGAACATAATTTAGCAGTTAGCAATCATGTATTCCAATTAAAAGCCACGGTCCATTCAACGTTAATATGGAGGTAAATATTACATGCATTCCACGACGTTTACCATTTTCATAACAAAAGCAAATAAATATGAGCCTGATTCACAATATATCTCCATTTCAGATCGGACCTGGAGTTACAACTAAAATGCTTCCACCACGAAGATAGGCAGATGAACACGAACTGGCCGGCGAGTGTTCAAGTCTCCGTCAACGCAACACCTTTAATGATAGATAGAGGAGAGAACAAAACATCACACAAACCGCTGTACCTGAAAGAAGTCTGCCAGCCTGGCAGAAACACGATACAGATCACCGTGTCCGCCTGCTGTTGTGTAAGTGTCTTTATTATTTAAAACTGAGCAAACATTTGCCTTTTATTCTTGAAACACTTGTGACAATACGGTCCAAATCCAAAAGTTGTCATAACACACCTGTTCTTAAGACTTTGCGGCATATCTTGCAAATAATTTGGAAGCGATGTTAATTTACGCTTTTTTTGCAGTCGCATCTGTTCGTATTACAATTAGTCCACCGGCCGAGCGTGAGGAGTGTCCTGCAAGGTTTATTACGAAAGCGTCTGCTAACTGCCGATCATTGCATCGCTAAAATTAAGATGAACTTCAACCAATCGCCAGCTAACAGCAACAACGTCTCCAACAACCCGAATGACAGGGACAGCGTAGAACAAACGGCGTTAAAAGTTTCGTTAAAATGTCCAATAACGTTCAAGAAGATCACGCTACCTGCGCGAGGGCACGAATGCAAACATATACAGTGTTTCGACCTGGAATCTTATCTACAACTCAACTGTGAAAGAGGGTCGTGGAGATGTCCTGTTTGCAAGTAAGTATAAAATAAACTGCATTTTTCTTTTGTGGTAAATTAGTAATTAACTCATTACAGAATAACAAAAAGCTATACATTAAGAAATTCACCAATTACTTCTTTAATTACAGTAAACCAGCGCAGCTAGAAGGCTTAGAAGTCGACCAGTACATGTGGGGGATCCTCAATACTGCAAACAATTCAGACGTCGATGAGGTCACCATTGACGGCGGAGCGAATTGGAAGCCAGCTAAAAGTCCAACTAACGCTGGAATAAAGGTAAAAACAGATGCCAATCTCGAACAATGATGTATTTTTGTGAGGATTCCTCGATAAATCCAATCGAACGTTAGACATGGTCATTATTATACTTATCCGCAATTTTTTTTCAGGATGAAGACAGCAATGACAACAGCGTGGGTAAACGGGGCAAAGCGGTGTCACCCGGTTCAATGAACATGCCTACCATGAACAACTGGGACCAAGCTTTGTCGCCGTACCTACCTCCAGACATGAACACGATCGCTAGTGGCTCGATGATCTCCTCCTATAACCAGAGCACGCAGAACAGAAACGCGAACGGCAATCCAAACTACGACTTTGGGATGAGCAACGGTCCTGGAAGCAACGAGTACGCTGGAAACGGTCCGCTCTCGCATTTGAATGACAGCGTTAATTCGCTGGACCCATTAAATGCGATGGAAAAAAGTTTGAATGATCAGGTAAGTTATTTCGACTTTTAAAAAGTTCGTTCTTTACTTCTTAGTTCTCACTAAATACATGATCGTATAACATATGTCCCTCTATTTGTAACAGCAGAATAAAATGCGTTTATTTAATTTTTCTGCCACATTACAATTCACAAATTCTGAAAACAACACACTTTTTTGCCGAATATACTCGGTTGCAAAGAATGGTACAAATATGGCTCATATTCGTGCTGTTGCTTCGACTGTCTCTCTTCACCATAAATGACACTAACATTACCTTACAGATGCCACATACACCACATACGCCCCACACGCCGGGGTCGGCGCACACGCCGGGCGGCGGCGGCGGCGCGCACACCCCCGGCTCCTCGCACACGCCGGGTCCGCCGTCGGTCGGACACCACTCCCTCACCGACGTGGACATACCGTCGGACTTGAACTTCGATCCCGCGGCGGTCATCGACGGCGAGGGCACGGAAAATCTCAATGTAAGTTACATGATAATTCATTTAGATTCGGAAGATACATGGGACGCAAGAGTCCTGTGAGTGGACCAGAAAAAATTACCCAGCGATCGTGACTAAAAATATAGTTGTCGACAGGAATATTTATACCATCGATATCATGGTGAAGCTACGGTAGCCTAGTGGTTCAGTCATGCGGCTGTCAAGCGGCGGTCGTGCGTTCGAATCCCAGCTCTTACCAATGAGTTTTTCGGAATTTATGTACCTACGGAATATTTACCGTTAGCTTTTCGGTGAAGGAAATCATCGTGAGGAAACCGGTCTAATCCCAATAAGGTCTAGTTTTCCCCCTGGGTTGGAAGGTCAGATGGCAGTCGCTTCCGTAAAACTAGTGTCTATGCTAAATCTTGGTATTATAGGTGTCAAAGCGGACCCCGGGTTTCTTTAGGGCACAACCGGGAATAAAGCTAGGAGGATGACGATCATGGTAAAGAGGAGCTGCTGTTAGGATACAATCAGTTTCATCACCAGCCACTCCAGCCACCATCCTTGTTTTTGCAAGCACCTTTATCATAGAATCAAAGTACCCAGTTTGTAAAGAAATGAACTAACTAGTACCTAACTACAGGATATCTGTAAATGAAGACCACTTATAACTTCTAAACTCCTATGTGTCAGAGCTATGAAACAGAAAGTACAATGAGACATTCATTTTCCAGCTATTGCCGGAGACGAGTGTGGACCCGATGGAGTTATTGTCGTACTTGGACGCGCCGGCGCTAGGCGAGCTACTCGCCACGCCGCCGTCTTCCTCATCCTCCGCGGGCTCTCACCCTCCCCGTGTGCCTTCCTCCGACGACCTCCTGGCACTCTTCGAGTGAACACCCAGAATACTAGGACGCACCGAGCACGAATACTGATCTAACGGGAGTACTGCGGGAGAAATCACGCCTTCATTCCTTGCTGAAAAGGACCCGTACTCGTAGGTCTGTGCGGTCTGAGGACTAAAGCCAAGGCGTTAGCAAGGAATGGGAGCGTAGGTTGATTGTTACCTGTAACGAGTTAGAAGGAGAATGCAATTGGACTTATAACCTCGCTAGATCCTACCGTGGCAAACAATTTGATTGTGACACCATAAGATGCCTAATGCGACACGAGTTGTTGAATTTGGGTGTTTGGCGTAGGAAACCTATCCTTAATGTGGCAATTGTGTTTTCTATCAGAAATTGTATACTACTAGAATAAGAAGGTGCACCTCGTTATTACAGGACTTTAGTGTTTCGGTGTTCGCCTAGAGTGGCGTTGGTTCTACTCGTATTCATGCCAGCGGAGCCCGACATTGTGATACTAGATTTTAGTCCTTTCTCCATTCGTGAAAATGTTGTATGTCGCAAAACGTTGTCAATTTGCTCATCTAATTGCAAAGTTAACGAACGAGACTTTCATCTAATTCAGTTTTTTCGTAGGGATGCATCATGTTCAAGGGCATCATGTTATAAGCGATACATAGCGATTGTCTAAGCATTGACTGGAGTCTGCAATATTCAACATAGTCACCACGGTAGCATCGGTTGTTGAAACAATGATGCTGGAGATCGTTTAGTATATAGGTAAAGTATGTGAGGCGAGGCGTGGCCATATACACTTCGGTGTTTGAATGTATTATAGTTCCTCGCACCGCCGCACAATCGGTGGCGCATTTGAGCTCCTTATATTCTAAACTCTAGCATAAACTGTAACACAAATTTTCATTAATATTTAATTCAACTTATTCGACGCGGCATACCTAATTGTAATCGTTAAGAGTCTATAATTTGTGACCATCATTTTTGGATAGTTGAGGTGTAAATAGGGTTATGTGCTAGCTGTTTTGGTCTGGGGGGCCGCGCGGAGCGGCAGTGTACATATTATAGCGTAGTGGTCCACTCCGCCGTGAGGCATTCTGAATCTTATAGTTCCTATTGGATGCGGGCGAACTATAACGTTCAATTGCCATTTACTGTAAAGTATTCCTTGAAGTTTTTCGCATATTCTGCATTTTTTAAACGATAAGATAATATGATAGGATTCGTGAGTATAGTGCTACTCGCTTTATTGGGTGATATATGAGTTGTTTGAAATCAACAAATAAATGGTAACAAATTAGTTACAAAACTATATTGTAAATGTGAGTGCAAAAATGAACTCTGTTAAATTATTTTGCGTTATGTGAATCGAGAATGATAGAAATATATTTTAATTTCTATATAAATTGAACTGTATTATTTGTAAATATGAATCTAGTTAAGAATATTATATTACCTAGTTATACTTAGGAGAACATGGCAGATACTTATATGACGGCCAGTTTAGTATAGTATTACTAAATTTAAAAAAATCTACACATGGTTTTACATGTACATACGAAATACCATATGTATAAATAAACAAGCGTTCAGAGTGCAAATACTACACGTGCCTTCTGTGTGACACCCCAAGGCATCCTCGCACCGACTCGACACCGTGCAGTGCTCTGACACGCGCCCACACACATGCAAACAAACACCAACCGACCTTAGTCAATGCCGTCGACCTGTGCTCATCTAAGTTTTATTCGAGCCCTTATCGACTTCGACGTAGCAATATCCTATATCTAAATAGAGAAGCAATAATGAATTCTAATGACATTCTAAATCGTGTTGTCAAGTTGTATAGTTTAATTATAAATAAAGTTGTATTAAATTATAAAATTGAGATGAGCATGGTTGACAAGATCTTGTTTCACATATTTTCAAATGTTTAGTTGTGCTTGGGCGCCGTGGCACCGCGGGCGCTCACAGCGCAGGCGCGGGCCTCTAATGGCGCGAAAATTCTAAATGGAATTAAGTTCCCATAAAATATACAAGTACTCCATAATTAATTTAGATGTCAATTTTCAGAGATAACTTACTATTAGTAAATTTTTGATGAAACAGTTAATAAATATCTTAGAGTTTATATGTAAATCTGTCAATCCTTTCACTAACTTATGTAAAAATTGGTGATTTGCGCATCTTTACTTCAAGCTATGAATATGGACGCCTCTTAGAGTTAGTCATCTATTACGGAAAACAATAAAATTAGTATTATATACACGGCTGTGGTCAACTACTCACACACAAAGGAGCTCTATTGAACTTAACTTAATTGTTACATTAAATCTTACTAGTAAATGACAGAGCAAACATTTGATGACAATGTTGTATGGCTAGTTGATCACTGCTTTGACAATTAATGCATACTTTTAAGGGACCTTCAATTCCAGTTAGCTAGTTCTATTTATTGTAGTGAATACTGCTGTTGGGTGGATCATCACAAGGATTTTTGTGAGACCAAATAGCACTTTTTTTACACATTTACCTATTTTAGGTGATTAAATAACGAATTTGTTTGTATAAAATGGAAAATATCACAAAAAATGTATAGCATATCACATTTAAAAGGCAAGAAACCAGTTGAATGATCCACCCTAACAAGTCAATAATTACAATATATTTTGTTGAATATTAAACGAACAGCTGTGGAGTAGTAGACTTTGTGCTCTTGTACAAATGTAAGATGCAACATTTGGAAATAAGTGAAAGAAGATTTCTAAATAAGGTATTATGCGACCCATGACTCTAAGTTCATGCAAAGCCAAACTGTACTGTAGTTATACATTTTGAATTTAATGTGAACATTTTAGCAATCAGATTGAACCCACTGAACTTCATTTTGAAATGTGTAAAATGAAAATCATAACATTTTTATGTTATTGAAAATAAAATGAATCAAAAATTATGATTGATTTTTATTTCACTGTATCATGATCACCATCATATAAACCGAAAGACGTCCACTGCTTCACTTAGGCCTGGAGTAGCTATATTGTGTTGTATTTTAACACAAAACTTACTGGTCGCAAATTATCGATCGGAAAGCTTCTTCTCTGGCTACAAAATTATTTTGAAAACAAACTCGACAAAAAATGTTGCAAGAGCTTATGAGCTTAGTCCCGAATTAATGAAGAAGTCATCTTTTAAAATATAAGTACTATGCGAACACGAAGTTTACAAAAAAGTTTAAAAGCATGCTAACGTGCACTTACATAATAACCATTTTCCATATTGCAATCTTTACACATCAAATAAAGGATTACAAGAGAGATAACGAGATGAGAACAATGATTAAAAGCTCGTGTAAGAATAGAATAATAATGGTCTTATGATTTTGTTGTAATAACGACGACATTGACTTTGACACTTGACAGTGACAGTTTTGACAGGAAACAGAATAAACGAATAGAATGGCATTTCGAACACGGTCTATGTTGGCATTCCTGCTAAGAAGTATTTTTAAACCAATGATTACTGCAGAGTAGATAATATTCTTATCTACAACTACTGAAAACATTTCGTAATTCTACTCGACAATAGGTGGCGCTGTATGTCTTGATCATAACACAAATTAGGCTGTTTCAATCGATATAGCACCGAGCTAGATTTAATTTATTTTTGGTATTTACTTTACCCGTCATGTTATTTTTTATGACGTTGACACAATATTTGATTTCGCCAAGTTTTTTTTACTACAATTAACTGTCCACCGAACATGATGCTATCGTGGTGATGTGATATTTTACCTTACGTTTTGGTACATAATTGGGCAGTAAACTTGAACATTAAACCCATCGTGCTTGCTGGTTTGTAAGCTTTAGGTATCTTATATTATTATTTATTAATGCAATAGACTACATTTTACATGTTTACAAGATTAAATAAAATCTTTCACAAATCAAAAAGTTCGTAGGTACGTATACCGTGGTGTGGTTAATACTCGTACTAATAATTTCGAAGTACGACGACCTTTCATTTAAATATTAAGAACACAAGAAACGGGATAAACCTGTCCGATAATTTGAATCTCGAATTCACCATAAGGTGCTCAGAGAAATAATTTCTGAGAAAATTATAAGATGCAGTTCCGCTGGACCCAGGACCAGCAAGTTATTACCTGGGCTATTTATATAACAAAATAAAACTGAGCCTAAAGATACTACAACAGTCTTCTAAAAGCAAGAGATCGAGCTTTTGCTTGTACAATGAAAGTATGCGTAGTCCGTTAATGTTGCCAGTATTCATTGCATTATTCGAGGAACTAACTGACTGTGGTCCATTTCTCGAAGCCACAAGTGGCTATTTTACGGGTGTAAAACGGTAATACTGCTCAAATGGCCAGTCTTTATTGCACGGTTAGCACAAGCACAGAATAAGTAATAAATAGTACTACGTACAGAAGGTTCTCTAAAGTTCGTTAACAAATTCCCTGTTTAGGTACACCAAACGTGCCTAAATGTGGCCATCTCTTTCTATCGCATGCAACGCGCTCTTTCGGGGGCGGAGCCTTCGAGCTAGGGTTGCCGCCAGCTCGACCTATTAACTTATTCTCTACTTGTACTACCTATGTAATTTTAAGCAACTATGATTCTTCATTCATTGTTTTTTTTTTAATTGAGCGTGAACATTGTGTTATGTTTTAATACAAACTAAATTGATAGGTACCTACCTATGCAAAAATAGACTTCAATGTTCATCTGAATTTACCTGTATGGTTCGCTTCGCGATTAATTTGATAAGTTACGTAAATGAGTACCTTTATAAAATAATAATACATTTTAGCTGTTAAAACAAAGATTTTGAAGTATGTTAAGAATATGGGAACGTTCAGCCCTTTTTCTTTAAGTAGGTAGGAATTTACCTAGCTACCTTAGGTATATAAGATATATAGGTATCGAGTAGGCACCTGCAATTTCGGGCAGCAAGAGAAACGAATGTTCCTATTTTTGTCGTTATTCTTACAGCACGCTGCGATACAGTACGCTTTAGCTTTTTTTGGTTTAGGCACATGTACGAGGCGAATGACGGTGCAAAGCGAGAACGTGTGCGTCCCTTAGCGGCGCGAGCGCTATTAGTGAATAGACCGTCTAAAGACGTCTACTTGTAGCGGCGCGACGAAATCACAGAGTGAACCGCCCCTGGCACAAGGCCTGAATCACATCACACTGGCGAGAGTGGCGAGGCCCGCGGTGGCAGTCAATAGTAAATTTGACAGCTAATGTTTTCTTAAGTCTATGACGCGCTTTACTGGATGCGTAAGCGGCAGAGTCGGATGAAGGGGTCTATACATGTGATGATTTTGTCAGCCCCAATTTATCAGAAGATGACTAATTGCTATTGTCTGGAGACATGTTGCGCTGCTGATCCAATTGACAAACGAGTTGTACTGAGAAATTGCATGCACATGTGGTCGGATTGTTACATCTGTACGCCACGCCCAATTAATTATGACTTCGACATGTTGTACTGGCAAATTGTGGTAAAAACGTAATCTGTAGAACTTTTGACTAAGGGCACAGTGGTACACCTAGAAATTGTTCACAATAACCTAGAGACGCAGCTATAAGATGAAAAAATACAGCAAACATTCAATTCTTTCACTTTGAAGGCCGTAGTTGTAACA
Organism: Epinotia bilunana; assembly: GCA_947049275.1. NCBI lineage: Eukaryota > Metazoa > Arthropoda > Insecta > Lepidoptera > Tortricidae > Epinotia > Epinotia bilunana. The sequence goes on from OX346257.1 coordinate 10,563,047, forward strand.
AATTGATAGGTGTAGAAGAAAGCTTTATGGAAACTGGACGCCGCGACATACTCTCGATTTTTCTCGCACTATATCTCTTGTTCTAAGTGTTCTAATAAGAAAGAGAGGGATAATGTGAGAAAAATCGAGAGCTCGCGGGCCGTCTTGTGATAGCCATGCTGATCGTCTGGCCGAGTCGACTCGTGAGAAAAGCATTTTTTACAAATTCTTTGTACGGCAACAATTTTACTGCTACTTTTTATCTTTGCCGCCCTTTTCTTGTGACGACTCGAGAGTCAGACTCGAGATGCGGCTGTGTTGGTCAACAGATTGCATCAACTATTAACTCTCAGACATTCAGTCCCAGCCAGATAGTAGCAGTCATATTCTTTATTGCACCACAACATAAGAAAAACATGTTACAAGAGTACGTTCAATAAATAAAGGTAACAACAGGCAATCTTATCGCTTTAGAGCGATCTCTTCCAGACAACCTTTGGGTAGCAGGAAATTTTCAAGAAGAGTTGTAAACAGGTAGCGCAGAAACAAATCAAGAAAAGCTTACTAACACACATCACATTATATGATAACTACACACTCAAATACACTGAGGTAAAGATGAGCGTAGAAATTGCGTGTTGCAAGATTTGTAAGTTGCTGCACTGTGTTCGCGATAAAATAATAATGATACTTGAACAGTTATTTTTATTATTTTTCTTCAATTCACACAATGCAACTGATCAAGTAGAAGGAAGTTACATGAAATAAAACTCTTTAACTTCATTCTACTTTATATTTAAGAAGAATAATCAAAACCACTCAAAAATTTCAATTTTGGCGAGACATAATAAATTAACTTTTTAAGGATATTCTTCAATGTTAATAATATTAGTAGTGAGCACTTTAATTCTCTTAAAAAGTAAATTAAACAGACCAATTTATTATGGAACAGTTTCTTTTTTAGTTACCACATCAAGTATCAAGATTAGGACATTATATCAATTTAAGACGTTTGCCATATAAAAAGTTGCAATATAAATCTCAGGCTCAACTTTCTCTGGCCAGATTATAAAAAAGAAGGGGAAACACGAATATTCACACAAATGAGCTGGTAATTTTCTTGAGCTGGTAAATAATAATAGCCATAATTTCATACCTACCTACCTATACATAAAGTACCACTCCCGCAAGCTTACTTCAACTATCCCGTAATTTGAGGAATGTTCATTAACTGGCAACACTTCACACGCGCACGCGCAGCGATTAAAGCCTTCGGACACACACACGCGCACACACACAACGTGAAGTAAACACGTGCACTATAGTATAGCATAGACAGTCGATTAGTGGACGGGTCCAAGGCAGGTATCGCGCGGAACCTCGTCTACTGACCGGTCGAAAGACAACGATCGAACGAAACGCCTTCATAATAACGAACAATATCATAATGTATACGTAAATAAACTATAGTACTGATTCCCTAAGGACTTACAGTGTCGTGTGTGTTACAATTGAACAGGTATGTCTATTTTTATAGATTGAGTGCATAGCGGTATCACAAAACCAGAATTCTGGTTCCGATGCAATCGTCAAAAACATACAGTTTGTTTATTGGCTTTTAAATTACGTGTGGATATAATTTTCCTTTCTTTCGGCATGGTTAGAGTGGTGTACAAAAGGAGTTTGGTGAGTTTGACGCATTATTTTGGTTGATTTTAAAAATAATTAAGGTTTAACAGGTTAAGCTTGCTTCTTAGGCTCTATCGAGCTACTGATGTTATATCTAGCTCTTGATTTCATAGCACGTTTACTTAGTTTATAATTATAAGAGCCTGCACCTAATTGGGTACGTACCTACCTATATCATTACATTACGAATACGAACAATAATAAAATTGGGTCATCTATTAAGCACCTGAAATAACTTCGTTTATTAATATCTTCAATAGAAGCATTTTATGAATGTTTTAAAATCTTGTCATCAAATCTATTAATATTCATGACTCATTAATACAGTTATTTATACAGTTGTATTTATAGATATGTATTGGGAAGTAGCTATAGCTACGTGGAGTCTTAGTTTATTGTGTAAAGAAATTGCCCCTTACGGTACGGGTCAAAGTGCAGCAAAGTCAGGTACCTATCAGCAATCATCTACAAACTCCAACTCGGCTTGGCGTTAAGTTGGATATGAATATTCACTGCAATATAAAAAAAAAACTAAAATGCAATCGCTGCAGGGTTTTGTTTATCATTTACGGTAAGTAGGTATACTACTAAAGCAATAAACGAATTGAATTGAATTGAATTGAAAGTAGATCGCACGGAAATTAGATCAAATACCTAGATTGAGTTGATATACAGATACAGGCTAAAATACCTACCTACAGGTTACAGTAACGAAATCAAAAGCATAAATTTGTTTATGCTTTTGATTTTGTTACTGTAGCCGGTTACTAACCGATATGGAACTTGTTCTGAATTAAATGTTTTCATTCAACTCTCACATATCATATCAACAATCATCATCATTTCATTCTTTCATAGCAACAATTCAAAAGGGAGAAGGCAGAAAATAAGCCTAATGACGAAAATCCCGTACTTACAAATATCTCAAAAAATACGAAGCTACAACCGTTTTAATATTGCTGTTAGAGAGACAAAACGCTCGGGGATGTCGTGACGTCGTTATCCTCGAGCGTCATAGTAAATGACAATCGTTTCTTATGAAGGTGCGTTTTGCTCTATAAACTTTGGACAATTATAACTTTGTGGTTATTTCACCTCTTGCGTTGCTCTACTTGACTACATTTATAATCCTTTTTCGAGAAAATACCTACAAGAGCGTTTCTCAAAAAAAATGCCACTATTAGTAAGTAATTGTACTTCTAGGAATTTTACGTTAAGAGTCCGCAGTAGGGTTGCCAACTATTTTTGAGGGGGATATAGTATTTTCAATAAAAAACGTCAAAAACATAGTACACTGTAAAAAAATATAGTACAAACAACAACACTGTTAATTGACCATCCTGTGTTTATATAGAACCTTATTACAATGCACTTAAGGTGCACCGATGGTCAGTTAGCTGTGTTGTCGATAGTACTTGGCTGGGCATTGTTGCTATTTGTTAAAAATTCTCGGCAATTTGAAGTACTTCGTAAGGTCCCTCAAAATATAGTATTTTCGCGTACTATATATTTCTTCAGCAGTATATAGTACAAAGAGTCAAAATATAGTACAATAGTATATAATATAGTACGGTTGGCAACCCTAGTCCGCAGTAAGCTCGATTCTCCATACAAACATAGTTACGCTCTCATTTTAAAACTACGTGTGGGATTGTAACGAAACTCTGCATATACAATGACATGAGGTATATCTATGTCTGTAATTAGTTTATGTAGCTTCAGATACCATAGTAGAAAAAATACAGCGAATTTAAATTTTTCACACGGAACTTGTTTTTGCTGTATTTTATTTGTTTTATAAACTGGAACCATATAAACTAATTACAGACATAGATATACCTCATGTTATTGTATATCCAAAGTTTCGTCACAATCCAACAGGTAGTTTTAAAATGAGAGCGTAACTACGTTTGTATGGGAAGGTGAAATTCGGCCGAGCTTACTGCGGACTCTTAACTATTTCCACTCGGAATCAGGAGCTTTTTCGACCCTGGTAGGACAAAAACTGTCCCAAAAATATTTTTCCTATTGGGTTACCATTTACCTTATACTTTGTATGGTGGTAACACAATAGGAAAGTTCGAAAATGTATGGACATTTTGGGACACTTTATTTCCCCTATTGGGATGGAAAGACATCGTGATTTTGAGTAGAAATAACATATAAGTTGCAGAAAATCTCCGAAAAAATGTAGTGGCATTTTTTTCGAGAAATGCTCATAACATTTATTATTTTATTTAGTGTCTACAGTTCTTCACCCCTATTCAACATAGAGAAACAAACTGCAAACCATGCATTTGTCACACGAACTGAAAGAGACGCGGCAATGCCGGCAATGCCCATTCATAGCAAGTTACATTTTTATAAATTACATGGTGTGTATAATATAGCCTTTAGCTGTCAATCATAAGTAGGTACCCCCCATAACGTCGTCGTCGAAATATGTACAGCATATGTACCTATATACAAAACAGTGGCAACATATCTGACACGTCCTAACGGCCCTAGTAATAGAGTCTAGTCAGATATTTATGCGCGGTTTGTTCTGGCAGATATTAATCCTGTGATTGTTTTACACATTTTCTGCTTTTTGTAGTGACACCTAAGACTCGTTGATCGGACACTACCTGAGGTGTAACGTCTGTTTTAATTTAGTCTAGCAGGTATACCTTTAGGGCAGCTTAAGGGCTATTTGTTGACGCTCCAAAAATCCCAACCCTAACCCATCCAGCACTTTATTTAATTTTTATCCATTTTATTTTTTAAACATCCCAACCGTTTCGCGTTTTTCACATTTTTTCTCATCCCATTGTGCTTGTGTCACATATTTAACAGATTTAGTATATTAATTATTTATTTATTATGTGTATACGTTTGTATCGGCAGTATGTTGTGTTGCGTTCCGTGGGTCACGTACGGTGCTGTCTGAAAATCAGCGCTGTAGGTGTCTGTCTGACACCTTGGCATAATGCTGAGACAGCGACCGATTCACTGCCGCGAAGACATTATGTGTCAATTGTATTGTATTTGTACTCCCTTTGTCTCTGTGTGTCTTTTGTGTAGTGGATAAATGTCTTCTTTCTTTCTTTCTTTAAATACTATAAGGGAGCGCCACACTACCGGCGTCGTGCGACGTGCCAGTGTGCGCCACTATGCGGCACAAGCATATTCAGTACAAAAATGCTTGTAACGCACAGAGCCGCACACTAGTGGAATCCCGCCTTTATTATACAAAATTGTGCGTTGCGTCGACGCGGCGGGCGTGGACGCCAGTCGCAACGTACAATTTTGTATGGGAACGCTCACACGACGACGCGCTGGTAGTGTGGGGTCTAAGTATCCCATACCTAATGTATATAACATTAGAATTTTAGCGGTGAAAGTCGCCTAAATTTTTTCGTTTATCTAGGATATCAAAAGGAATTCTTTTACTAGTTATACTTATTTCAATCATTAAGTAATCTTATATGGAATAAGGTATAGATAAGGTAGGCAAGCGTTCGTATCTATTCTCCCAAATATAAATCTAAAAGGCATGGTGTTTGTGTATACCTTGATAAGGCGACCTCAGGTATGTCGAACAGAACAGGTACCTTCTAGGGCTGGGTTTCTTATCATTCTAACGGATGTATGACAAAGACAAAACAGTACAAAAAATCTTTTGTCATTTTCAAAACAGGTGCTGGGGCTCTACCTTTTCTTAAGGGGCTTCTAGGCGAGCTATACTTTACACGCTGCAGCCACACATGAAAATTGTGGCTTGTCTAGAAGCCCCTTCATTAACGTATGCATATTCATTTATTTAATAAGTAGGCTTCAGTTGTTTAGTAGATTGGAAAAAAGCACTTCATGATAGAGCATTTGTAGATAACCTAGGCTATACCGCGAAAATCTTTTGAATATGTATCTCTATCGCACTTGCATTATTCGAGTGATAGAGAAAGAAAGATATGATCTTCATATAAAATCTATAATGCAGGTGGGTAGGTAAGAATGTATTTACAGTGATGACTGCATAGGTATACATAGCATAAAAACAATATATTTTCGCTTTGACCACCTACGTAACCTAAGTTCATGGGTACTGATAAAGATCACATTTATGTTTGCTACGGTTTTATTGCCATAGGTGATTCGATTTCTTATACCTACCCAAGTGTATATATTTTCTATTACATATCGAACTACTCTGCGTACCAACTTAAATCACAATTGAAATATGGTAGATCTTTATCTCATCATCATCATATCAGCCGAAAGACGTCCACTGCTGGACATAGGCCTCCCCCAAAGAGTGCCAAAGTGACCGGTCCTGCGCCACCCGCATCCAGCGGACTCCAGCAACCTTTACCAGGTCATCAGTCCACCTTGCGGGGAGCCTACCCACGCCGCGCCTTCCTGTTCGTGGTCGCCACTCGAGAACCTTTCCCCCCCCAACGGCCATCTTTATCTACATACGAATAATGATGTGAGGCGAGGCGTAGTTTAAAAGAACACCACTCTAACTGGTTGCCTATTTTAGGCCAATTGTTTACAAAATGATCACAAAAGAGTCATATTTATCATAATCATATCAGCTGAAAGACATCCATTACTGGACATAGGCCTCTCCCAAAGAGAACAGAACAGAACTAACTAAGGTGCCGATATAGTCCTCCAATTGGCTAAACTTAAGTGGCAGTGGGCGCTGGGCGGGGCACATTACTCGTAGAACCGATGGCCATTGGGGCGGAAAGGTTCGCAAAAGTGTAAGACAAGTAAATTTACGTTTGACGTATCTCCACCAAATCCAATCTAAAGTACAAGTGTAACTGTCTCAACTCGCGACGCCATTTAAAAAAAAAACTGTGTCAACTCAAAACTCTCTATCACCTTTCTCGTTATTTAAGATGACTGTACATTGTAGTAGTTTAAAAAAACACTTTAGTACATGTATGCCCGAAATCACCACGAACACTTTAATTACTCAATGTGTTTATGCTCTACTGAGTCCACAATTTAATAATTCGGTCGAGCAAATCTGTTCGTTCATTACTTATAAAATATTGGTGGGAATTTGAAACTTGATCTTGGTACAATGTCATTAATAACTGTCTAAAAAGAAAATGTTCCTAAGTATTGGACGTTCGAATTACCTATCAGAAGCTTTCACTTATCTACCTAATCCTATAAATACTAATATTGTCTCATTTATGTCACTGAAGCGTATTTTCGATTTTTTTAGGATTCCGTACTTCAAATGAAAAAAACGGGACCCTTATAGGATCACTTTGTTTTCCGTCTCAGACCGATGGACAACAAATTGATCTGTTAATACCCTTTATCTAGGAAATGCCTGGTGTAGTGTTGCAATTAAAATCATATACTGAGACTACAGTCCCTTGACTGTGAAAAAATCAAACTTCTAAGTTAACCTAAAAAAATATACGGCAGTTTATGCCGGAAAAAACCGTATATGTCCACACTCAAGGGAGTCAAAATGTATAGGGTATTTTCTGTGGACCTAGAACTATGAAATTTGACAGGTATATAATATCGTCTTATACTACAACTATACATTTAAGTAATTTAGTACGCAACCCTCGGTGGGCGAGTCCGTCAAGGAGCTGTAGACCCTGAGTGTAATGGTTTTAATTTCAACTCGACCTCCACGCGTTCCCGAGATAAAGGGTCTTGACAGACAGACAGACAGTCGGACAACAAGGTGATCCTATAAGGGTTCCGTTTTTTTTTATACTGCTAGGAAGTGCGGCTTTACCGTTCATTTTTAAATGCGATTTCGTTTATTACAGAAACCGACCGAGATGGACTGGGTTCAAAAAATATATACCGTTGCTATAAACAATCAACCCACGGCAGTTACAAATATGTAGTTAATGGCTTTGTGCATGGCTACGCAACATGATTTTGCCCGCGAATTCGTCCGCGTTGATCTACAGTCTACATTCTTCTGCCCTCTATTTCACCCCCTTTCTGGGATAAAAACTATCTTATGCCCTTTCCCTTGGCTTCAAACCACATCCATACCAAGTTTCATTTCAATCGGTTCAGCGGTTTCAGCCTTAAAATGTAACGGACAGGCAGAGTTACTTTCGGATTTATAATATTGAGTATTAAGTGCATATGGCCACCTGCCTTTGCCTTGCCTTTTTACCTGAATATAACTTTCGAGAATAGGAGAAAACTTTTGTTTTTCTGTGTTTTCCTGTGTCTGTATGACCCATACGATTACGGAAACCTTTCCACGAATGATTTGAATACATATTGCTTTGTTATTAAGGGGATGCCTTGATTCGAGTCGAACACGCCCCTTAGACAAAGACACACTTATGTCTTCCGCGCACGAGAAATAGAGATGGAACACTCTTCGGGAATGGCTTTTTTGGACAAATTTCGAAAAATACCCAACTTAGAGAAGTTTTATTGAAATTTCATAAAGTGAGATTTTAGATGAGATAAAATACTATAGTATTAACTTGATTATGTCGTAAAATAATGTATCGATTGAGTAGGCTGAGTAAAAAAAGAAAAATACAGACCCAACTTTGGATTTTTTTTCTATCGAGGAAATTTTAAGCAATCATGTATCGGTAAAATCAGAAAAACAATCATATAGTCAAGAATCATATATCTGAAAATCAGACCTTATTGTTTCTTAATCTAGTCAGAACGGCGTTTCAAAGTACGCGATAATTTCCAATGCACCGCCTTAATTGCTTGTTGGTATCTCGTACGGGTATCGGATGACGTGTCAGCTGTCAATGTCAACCGCAAGAAATTAGTCACACTCGGGTCTTTCGTCGGCGATGCGATCAGCGATCAGTCCACTCCTTGCTTCTATGAGTTAGGTATATAAAAAGCTAGAAATAGGGAACAAAATGAATAATTTTGGGATAGGTAGGTATATGTCATCATCATATCAGCCGAAAACCGTCCACTGCAGGACATCGGCTTCCTCTAATGACTATATTGTGTATCCTGACAATTTGTGGCGTTCCATGCCTAAAGGGCCCTTATGGCCGTTTGCCATAAGGGCCCTTTAGGCATGGAACGCCACATTTTGTTGTTTGTTGTATGTACAAAATTTTACAATGTACAAAATGTTCATAGCTGAGATCGCAACTGTAGTATAATAGTGGACATGATAAATATTATAATTTGACGATTACGTACAGTTTTTGTCCCAATTAGGTTTAATCTTGATGTACCATTACAAACAATTGCAACTCGATAACTCATTTAACTACGGTTTGTGACGCGGTAAGTCACAAAACGGCCATTAAAACGTAACGAATCGTGCTTCGTGCGTTAAGATTCCGTTGAGCGAAGACATTTCGAAAGCGACAATCCCGACTGGTGATTATCTTTAGTCTTTGGACACCCAATGTTTGCGAATGGAAGTAAGAGCAAGGTTTTAAATGTAACAATACTAAGGCGAAATGACACTACTTACCTACCACGTCACCACTACGTAAGTACGTACCAGATTCTAAAAAGAATTTCACTGAATTTTTGTATATACACCTAGAGCTATACTCGCAAGTTTCTGGCTTTAAACTTACGCTCAAGAGTCGGGTCAAGCCTTTTAATAGCTCATTTGGGCGCGCTACAGGACTGCTGATTGCTCATTGTGTCCACGACGCATTAGAACTTGATCCCACAAGTCGTATACAATGTACCTACTCATAAGTACGATTCTCAACCGCGCCCGGCCGGAGCGTGACTGCGGCGCAACTTCGACGTTGTATAGCCCTGAGCGCATTTTCCAAGTTTCCAAAAGAATTTGAAGCTTTAAAACACGTTACAATTCATATTTGAATGGATTAGCGATCCGGTCGCCTCCTCGCGGACGTGGACGGCTGTGCTCGGCTGTCGTTGCATCTGGACAGAGCATCTGTCGCATCTAGGCTCCGTTCGGCTATTGCCTACCGGAGGCCCTACCGCGAAACGAAAACGAATTTCGTTCGTAGAGATGCGCAAAACGTGTCACTGAAGTGAAAGGAGCGATTCATATCTTCATGTCGTAAAGATATGTATCACTCTTTTCGTTCATTTCGTTCAATTCGCTCAGTTCATCTATAGACTCCTAACAGCTCTCGCTCAGTTGATCTGTGGACTCCTAACAGCTTTAAATCACTCACACACACAAGTATAAATGAGTGACTCACACATTGACATGTTTTTCTATCAGTAACGTAAGCGTGCACGCGTGAGTGCGAGATAGGTTTATAGCTTCGACTCGTAAGTGCGAAGAGCGCAACCCACTCGTACATCAGTTGCTCGGTTGAGTTGAGAGCGGAAGAGCGGGGGAAGGACGCATACTGAACTGACATAGTGAGTTAGTGAGTTGTTTCATCCTTCAGTGAACGAGTGAGCGAGTGACATAAACGAAAAGATGCAGTTCATTTGAATCTCTCACTCCTGAGTTACACACCTCTATTCGTTCGTGTATCTCCCTCTCTGTGGCACTTGCTAGTTCGAGCGACAGAGAGAGTGATACTCGAACGAAGTTCGTTTTCACTTCGCGGTAGCCCCTCAGCACACTTTTGAGACGCGGCCGGCTACCGTCGGGTGCTCGCGCATCCGTTGCGACCGGCCTGGCCCGTTCGGTGGGAATCGTATAATACAATATTGTGATTTGTGGCTTCTCAACTTGGCAACACCAGGCCTGATGTGCACCTACATTTAGGTCGTATAACGTGACCATAAAACCTACGATAGGTAGCAATACGAAATACTAATGATACCTACACCTTACTAAATTCGTTGTTAAAAGAATTTACTCAAGTATTTCGAAATGGAGTGCAATCGCGTATAGTGTCCTTTAAGTAACCTTTCAAAATACTCGGGTTAAACACCTGTAACACGGCATGAGAACTTTTAATTTTAAAAGTGCTTTTCATTTGTTTTTGCGTTGTAATCTTAATACTACGGCGTGCATTGAATTACAAGAGTTGATGCAATTTTAATTATGAAAATTGCATTATGTTTTTCTGGTTCATGTTTTGTTCCTGTTACTTAAGGTGGTTCGACGACCATACAAATTAGTTTGTCACGGGATACTTTGGGAAATCGATTATTCTCAAATTATTCTAGAAGTATACAAGTTTATTCTAGGAAATGGGGAATTTCGCGCAAATGGAATGCCAATTTATGAAAAACTAGCTTCCGCCCGCGACTTCGTCTGCGTGGACTCGGGATAAAAACTATCCTATATTTTAATCTAGGCTATAAACTATCTTCGTGCAAAATTTCACTCAAATCGGTTCAGCCGTTTAAGCGTGATTGAGTAACAAACATCCAAACATCTAAACTTTCGCATTTATAATATTAGTAGGATTGTTAAGTACATAAGTTTCTTAAAATATCACGCCGTTAGCCTGCGAATGTCAAAAGACGTTTTGTATGGTCGTTGAACCACCTTAATTTGAATGTTTGGTTGAATTTATCTCGTTGTGATAGAGATTTTTCTCGTTTGACAATCGCCAGTTCGATTCCATTGTGTTTAATTAGTACTTCACCAATATCGCTACCTTACAAGCTTGGACCTCAAACAATCGCTCGTTAAATCATTGTTAAAAAAATATCTACTGATTGTCTTCTCAACTTGTCTCTTCGACGTGTTGCAAACTAAACTTTATACCTAACGAGACATGGTAGCTTTTACATATTTAATTTTCACGAAATATGAGGTTGCGAAAGCAAGCAGTATTAATCCCGTACTAATCGGTCGTGGGAGTTCGTTACATGACATAATCGGTAGACTGGTTTTCTTGTCGCTTGCGTCTTCAGCCTTTTTTTGAACTATTGCGTGTGGCAAAGCTGGGCCTCGATTCAGTTCAGTTGAACTTTACATCCCAGTGTCATTTCATTGGCGCTCTCACTCTAACAAGTTAGCTCGGCATGTGTGCGCGAGCGCGCGAAAGAGATTTAAATGTGAATGAGATCGGAAGCGACGGGCAAAAATAGACCCTGCAGGAGAAATCGAGATGCGATTGTTGAACTAAAATCTGGGACCGCTTATACAAAGCCGAAAGGCTGCCACTCGCTGGCTTGTCTTCCAACTTCCATTTACTTACGTCTATACGCTCAGGATTCTAAAGCGAAGAATCTTGAGCGTAACGAGGGATTCAAGTGTTTACGCCCAAGACGGAAATAATGTTGCTACATAGTGACACATACTTTTCACACTATGAAGAAAATTAAAATTCTCTATTTTAGGGTTACAGTGAATCTTTTCTGAATAGCAGGATCAGGAAAGAAAAGTTGTAAACTTTTATGCCCCGTTTGAGGGCAATAATAGCCTTTTTCAGAAAAGTAGGCGTGAAAAATAAATATAAAACACATACTCTCGGGTTCCACTGCTCACAGAGCCAATAGTTATATAACTATTTACTTAATTATACTCTTTACTGCACCACGACATGGGAGAAACATGTTACAAAAATTGGCTTATTCCATAATGGTAACACACGATCTTTAAAGCGATCTCGTCCTGGCAACCTTTGGGTAGCAGGAAACATTTAAACTAGAATTGTAAAGGCAGTGCAGAAATACATTAAGAAGAGCGTACTAACACATCAATCTTACGAATAACTATAACTAAACTGCACACTTTGAAATACATACCTAATAAATATTCTAACATATATAGGTAAATAACAACTACGGTAGCCTAGTGGTTCTGGCATGCAACTGTCAAGCGGCGGTCGTGGGTTCGACTCCCGGGTCGTAGCAATGAGTTTTTCGGAACTTATGTACGGAATATTTACCGTTAGGTTTTCGGTGAAGGAAAGCATCGTGAGGAAACTATAAGGTCTAGTTTTCCCTCTTGGTTGGTAGGTCAGATGGCCGCCGCTTTCGTAAAACTAGTGCCTATGCCAAATCTTGGAATTAGGTGTCAAAGCGGACCCCGGGCTCCTTTAGGGGCACAACCGGGAACAACGCTAGGAGGATGATGATGAATTATTTAGGTACATAACTTTAATTAAAGGCATACATATATAGGACAGGTAATATTGTTTCAACAGATTCTTGAAAATGGGACGCGTCTTGTTTTGTTGTTGTTATGTTTATGTGTTTCCCTTCGCAATAACTTTCTTACAGTATAGTTAACTTTATCATACGGTCTGCTAATGAGAAAGATACAAAAAAGTAGCAGATACAGGAAAAACCTGAAGTTTAATTGGCTACCCATCCGCGCCATACTAACGTGCATTCTTCGCCAAACATAGCCATGCGAGTTACATGTCACCGAGACTTGAGATGCCGTCGTTTAGTGATATGCGGCATTACTTGCTGGTTTTACTAGGGGCTTATTTATGTACTAGCTGTACGGACAGCTCCGCCCGTGTATTGCAAATATCGCAGGCATAGCTGCGGGACAATTTATAGCCGGAAAGTCCATTCTGAACGTGAAATAATTCTTGAATGAAACTTTGTCCTGTCTGTTACCTTTTCACACTTAAACCGCTGAACCGATCGAGGTCAATTTTAGTACGGAGATGGTTTGAGACCCTGGGGGGCGGGAGTTTGTATTTATAGGTACGATATAAAAGAGTTCCACGTGGACGAACTCGCGGGCAGAAGCTAGTACTGTATATATAATGAACTTTGTCTAGGAAGTGATTCAAACGAGACCAGAACAGCTAAATAAGTTTCTGCCAAATTTCTAACGAGCCCAAACTCGATGGGGTTATGTGGTTTTATTACAGAGTTCCTATGGCCACCTTCCAGCTCCATCATCTGTAATATTGCATTGTCACGCGATTTGCATATTCGTGGAAAATTTCAGCTCAATCGGAAACCAGGAAGTGGATCAAATTTAACTTGCAAGATTTGATTACAGACAGACAGACAGACAACGGGACAGGTGAAAGTAAATAAAAGCTTGTAAAAAACGACATGTTACGCGAAAGACCACGTTGTATAAAACCTACTGCCGATAGTGCCGATAACGCAAACCTTTCCACTTGAAACCTAACCTCAATCTTGGTACAAGCGACATGAGAGAAACAATAGCTTCAATAGTACCTAGACCTTATCCCATTGTAACAAGGTTCACCAAGGGTCTGTTAGCTGTGACGATAGTACTTGACGTGTTTCCCATTCCAACTCCATTAACGTTAATGACCTATGCAATCAGTTCAGTTCAATCTAAGGAACTTTTTTTCGATGTAATACCTAGAAGCCTAAGCGTAGTAGGGGCTCTGTTAAGCACCGAGCCGACAGTCAATCTAAAACGACAGTAATCTGCGAATCAGAAACATCGGAGCTTGAGACGGGAATTCGAATATCGAAGTTAGAATTACGTACGGTCACCTGTCATCCCAATTAACCTCTTACTTTTTAAGGTTATATAATATATTACAAGTTGGACTAAGACGCATGAAATTTCAAAAGCTAAATAATGCTCGTAATTGTTTTTTTTTTTCACTTGGTTAGGAAATATGGGGAATATCAGGATGAATTGAACTAAAGGTAAAATATAAGATTAATCTTGGTGTTAGGTGCCAAAGAGACCCCTGGCTCCATCAGGATCATCATTTATTAATTGCAAACGATGGTGTAGATATAGCTGTAGCAGAATCCCATATAAAAACCAACGCACGAAAAAGCATTTTACCTAAGCCCTTGCCTAAAACCCGGTATCCGCATGTTCGAACTAAACGGCTGCCTGGCATCGTTTTTACACCCCGCCCCCAACCCTGCATTAGGCAATGGCTCCTATTCTACGGGGGCCATTTTGCACCGCTACATATACTTCTATGTTTTTTCGTTCGCTTTAAAAAACAAATTTTTGGATTCAACCAAAGTTACTAATCGTAATCAACAACCAGGAAACGAACGTGCTCGATCGAAGATTGACGAATAGGGATGGTGACACAATGCAGAATTTTCTCGAAAAAGGATTGAAAATGACACATGGAAAAATAAAGTAACACAAGACAGTAAATAATCACAAAGTTACGAGTGTCCAAAGGTTTAAGATGGTGTATATAGTCTGTCCCTTTTCCGCAAAACGCACCTACACGTGAAACGATTGTCATTTAGGTACTACTACTCTACGACGTAGACGCTAAGAACCCGTGACGGCACTGGTCTCAAGCGTTTTCTTTCTTTTGGAGCAATAATAAAATGAGCGGCCACAACCCTATTGTGCTGAAGACTGCTTGCCTGAAGATGGTTGCCATTTCATCACTTATCTTCGTGGATAAGACACACCCGTCACTCTCGCACTCGCATATTTGCCAGAAAGTGACGGATGTCGTATCCACACATCCACAGCGATCCACGCATCCAGTGATAAAATGGCCAACATGCTATGCTCGCTGAGGGTGTACCTGATGCCTTAGTAGGGGACCACATTAAGTATGCAGACCAGTGTACCGACACTTGGCCGCAGGACGTTGCACCCGGCTCGCTCCCTTCCTTACCAACTTATGACTGTCTCGTCTTTACTTATATGGATGCCGCTATAATCTGTTGCGTAGGTATTAACGGTGCTGGATACAACTCGCGTAAAATAATCTACAGGTACATACAAATATTACACAGAAAGAGTTAGTGAGTTTGAGTCGTTTGTGACTAAGTAAGTTTGTATTTCGAGGGAACTTATCCGATCTTTTACGGTGGCTTGGTCCGCGTCAATTGTAAAATGCGGGAGGACCCGCGTGAACAGCTAGTAACACAGGCCAAGTCTCGAAACTCTTCCACCGTAAAAAGTTGTAAGATATTTCGTAGAGCCAAGTCTCAGGCATTCTTATTGATCTTTATTTGCTTTGCCGGCAAAAGGGTGCCTACCCCCTTTTAGGGATAAAGGCGTGAATGTATGCGTGTATGTATGCGTGTATGTATGTATGTATTTACATAATACTTATCATACTTGAATGTTGCAGGCAATTTTATTACATGTATTTAATGTCTCAATTATTAGAGGCCAATGTTTATACAACAAGTAAAGAAAGAAAAGAAAGAAAGATACATTTATTCACAAACACACAGGACACACGTGTTAAACAATAAAATAATTAAAAAATAGAAAACAGATAAAACATGAAACAAGTGTGTCTCTGCGGCAGTGAACCGGACACTGGCTCAGCATTATGCTGAGGTGTCAGACACCTGCAGCGCTGATTTTCAGCCAGCACCGTCGGTGACTCACGGAAACGTCATACAAATGTAATAAATAAACTACCTACAGTTTTGGGACAGGCGAAAGAGGAAAGTGTACTAAAATTACAACGTACTTAAATTATAAATGCCAATGTATAACTCTGTGTCGGTCTGTTACATTTTCAAGCTTAAAACCGATATTATAGACCATTCCTCCGGTATAAACGCGGTGGAAAATTATGTGGGAGTGTAATAAATAACACTGCGCATGATAGCAAACAACCCTTAAGGCGATTAAAGAGTACGCCCACGCAGACGAAGTCGCGGGCAAAAGTATATCTTTTATGGCGGCTCGATCGATTATGCTAGGTTAGGCCAATTAATCCTCCATCCATCATCCTCCTAGCGTGACTCCCAGTTGTGCCCTAAAGGAGCTAGGGGTCCGCTTTCACATCTAATCCCAAGATTTGGCATAGGCACTAGTTTTACAATAGCGACTGTCATCCGACCTTCCAACCTAGAGGGAAAACTAGACCTTATTGGGATTAGACCGGTTTCCTCACGATGTTTTCCTTCACCGAAAAGCTAACGGTAAATAATCCGTACATAAATTCCGAAGAATTCATTGGTACGAGCCGGGATTCGAACCCTCGACCGCCGCTTGACAGCCACATGCCTGAACCACTAGGCTACCGTAGCTTCTCGTCAGTTAATCCTTGTTTTAAGTAGATCCATTAAAAGAGAGTCTAAAGTAATTTAGCTTCAATATTTCAAGTAAATAACTCGAGTTTGCGTCTAAATCTCATCTTGGTTCACCCTCACACGCACACCAAGCCTAACGTGCAAGATCAACGCCAAAATCAAACGCCAATTTGATTTCAATTGAGTATGTTTACTCAAATAGACCTGTGGGCTGTGCTGTATGGCACCACAAGCCATAGCCCGATGCGCTGCCTGTGCCCTGAATCTTCGATGAGGCCGCCAGTTAGAACGCCCTCATCTGTCAATCACGTACGTTTAAAATATTGGAACACTTGACACACTATCGCCGCAAAACATATCTAGCAAACCGTGTCAATCGCCATGGGAAGATTTTAACTACTACTGCTAAGTATTATTACCAGCGGGTCTGTGAGCTGTAAAACTCGCAAGCATGTCTTTAAAAAAAAACTTTTTGAAGTTCGAAAAAGTGAACCCTCTCACAAAATTTGACGAGAATCGTTTGAGAAATGCGACCTGTAGAGGAGAACAGCGGGACAGACACCGGATACCGGACAAACGATTTCCGGCCCAAGGTGAACCATAGAACATTGTTCGCTTCGCTCGCTCGTTCGATAAATGCGTTTGCTTGCACCTTTGTTAACGAAAATTTGTTAATAGGGCCCCAATCCCCATACGAACTTTGACCCCGTATTCCTCTTTGACGCTACTGAAAACGGACCTTAGACACTAATAACTATGGTATGGTAACCTAGTAGTTCAAACATGCAGCTGTTAAATTCAAATGGCGGTCGCGGGTACGAATCCCGATTCATATACCAATGAGTTTTACAGAGCTTTTGTACGTAATAATAACATTCTGTGCAGGAAAAGATAATAATTATCGTCGGAAATTGCGAAGAAATTGAATATAGTATGTGAAGTTCCGAAGATGATTACCTTGTATGACGTTCAGGATCAAAAGTAACTTTTATGACTTACTAGCTTCCGCCCGCGACTTCGTCTGCGTGGATCCGGGATAAAACTATCCTATATTTTAATCCAGTGTATAAAACATCTTCGTGCAAAATGTTATCCAAATCGATTGAGTAGTTTAAGCGTGATTGAGTAACTAACATCCAAACATACCAACATACAAACTTTCGCATTTATAATATTAGTAGGATTATATCCTTCTTCGTGATTTGATCTGTATTGATATTTTCATCTAGATCGTATTCTATTATTATTATTTATTTATTTTTCCCGCTCACGGGACAATGACGTCCCGGACCTTTGGGAGGCGTGCGTGGAGCTAGGTACCTATAAAGTACCAATTGAGCCAACACGTAGAGGCCCTTTGGACAATTTAATAAAATGCAAGGAGTACACCGAGCGGATGCTGTCCCTGCCCGTGTCATGGGACGCACACAGAGACAGCACCCGCTGAGGAGGATAGGGCCTATTGATGGTTGATGGAATCTGAATGAAACGGGTTATTGGGTGAAAATGATGGACTAGTGGCTGGGCTATTGGGTGAAACATCGGACGCCTGCCTAATAAAACTGTCTCACTTTTAATCTCTGGCAGACGGTGTCTCGCCAACTGCTAGATGGGCCCCTATTAATAGCGACATTAAAAATAGCCTAAGGGCAACACCGGTCAGAAAGCTGGGGGGAAGAGAGGTGGCACTGGACTTTAAACATATAGCCAACTCGCCACTTAGGTGTCCACATCAACCCTCGAGCAACAGCTCTTGCGACTCCACTCTGAACGGCCAGTAAAGGCAAGCCAGAGGCAGGGGGCCTGTCCAACCATCCACCCGGTCGGCTCAACCTGACCACAGGACACCCCCAGGGGTACTCAGGTACGTAGGGTCGCTACGCCCTAACAGCCCGCCACAAGCTGCCTTACGTTGACTGATTGCATCAGAAATCTGGTGGGCGATGGGGCCGTCACATCCCTAGCCTATATTTATTGTTAAAGATAATAGTGTAAGTATTATGGTTACAGTATACTGTTTGGTAACCTAAATAATAATGTTTCAATTTCATAATTGTAATTACCTTAGTATTTGTAAATATGGGCCATAGGTGCCTGAAATAAATGGTTATTATTATTATCGTGATAAAAACTTGAGTAGATTGCGATATACCCAGATTCTAAATTAATTCTAAATCAATAAATACTTAGACACAACTTCGACAACGCGTAGGTATAACTTGAGTGACAACTGTTCCGTTATTTCCTACAAATCGCCTCGCATACTAAGACCGATAGTACGTTTGCACCTCGCTTTCATAGGATTGTCGTCCTTGTGTCGATGCGAAAACTGGTTATAATCATATGAACGCAACTTGACAACCGATACGTTGTCTTTTTGGTGTCGTTGCATATCACGCGTTTTCTCATGTCCATGTAGATTCTGTAATTGCATTCATCATACCTTATTCTAATTTAGTTACAGAGTCGGTACTTATTTGAAACGTGATGATAGCGGACGAAATCGGTGGAGAGACGGTAAAAATAATCAGGACTATGATTTCCGGGATATAAACTATCCTATGTCCTTCGCCGGGACTCAACTCAAACTATCTCTATACCAAATTTCATCTAAATTGGTCGGTTTAACGATTTAAGCCTAAAGAGGTAACAGACAGACTAGACACACTTTCGCCGTATTTATAATATCGGACCGTTAAAATACTTCATTTGACGTTAGCTAGGTAATATGTACTAATAAAACAATGATATGGGCGGAACCGTCTTCGAGTTTTTCAAACACCAAATAATGGTTATGAACTAAACAAGTAATATACTTTTGTATGACCGTTTGTTTCATATTAAATAAATAAATAAAATAAAATAAACATATTTTTTTCGAGTTGCGTAAAAATGACGTAAACACAAATACGTTTTAAACAAAAAAAATAGGAAATTCGCAACGAGTGGCGATTAATTAAAACACGACTGAAGGGAGTGTTTTAATTTATCGTAAAAGTGCTCTTTCCGTGCATAGTGCGGGAAAGTAGCGCCATATGTACTGTAAACTTCATTACGGTAGAAGTGACACGTAAAAAGAGCTCTGGCGGCCATACATTTGATATGGCGCGCAGAGCTCTTTTTACGTGTGTCGACCTGTAAGTAAACTGGCACCATGTGATACAGGGAAAGAAACTGATCGCTTATTTCAGCAATCTTTCGCCTAAATGCTCCTCTACACAATCGGCCATCATGGCCGATCGTACAGGACGCAACTATGCGTTAGACCGAGAAAAAACATACTTCCGTCGCATTCTAACGCATAACTGTGTCCCTGTCCTGCGCCATGATGGCCCATTTTTGTAGCGGAGCCATAAGAACACCGGCCTGGCCAAAAAAATTGACGCGAATCCTCAACTACATAGCCCATACCTATGTAAAGTTGCAAAGAATAGGTAATTGATACAGGTTACTCGTACGGTTCCATAGTCAATCTAATGCTGGTTTACATAGTTAGACTTTGGACATGAAAAACAGTTTTTTCCCCGACCAATTTACTTCGTAATTATTTAAATCGTTGCTGCAAATTAAATCCGACAGCAAGCTCCATATGACCATAATGAAACTTGGAACCCGTCAACAGAACAAGTTGTTAATGAACCCATTAATTATGTACCGATACTTATCACTTATCTAGATCTGGATATGTAAATCTAAGGTCACATTACGGCACAAGCGTGATTTAATCCGGCTAGTCCATATTCATTTCTCATAATGTCGCCAACAAATTATCACCTGCCTTATTGGTGACAAATATCCATGCTAATAGATCGTATAGCTTGTTAAAAGTGTGATTAAACTAATTAAAACTGGAAACAGGATTGCGTTAATGTCCTCTCAACGGTTATTAGTCCATACATGGTCAAAATCCGGTGCCTTTGCAGAGTAATTAGATTTAGAACATGCGCTGACAGGGAAAGGCAAATATCGAAATGGAAATATACATTACTAGCTTCTGCCCGCGACTCCGTCCGCGTGGAACTCGTTTATATCGTTGCTCCATACAAACTTTCAGCCCCCATTTCACCGCCTTGGGGGATGATTTCCGGGTTAAAAAGTATCCTTTGTCCATTCCCGGGATTCAAACTAGCTCTATAGCAATTTTCATCTCACACACAGACACACAGACAGACAGACATACACACTTACGCATTTGTAATGTTATAAGTATGGATTACTAGGGTAAGTCGCAGAGGCGGTCTCTGTACCAACATATTTATTTATTTAGTTGTGTATTATTTTCTAGGATTGAAAAAGATAGGTTCTTTAAGTAGACTTATATCTTGAAAGTAAATGCCACAAGTGGACATCAGGAGTTTCAATACTACCTAAAGCAACGGGAAATTCATACGTGTGTCAGTTACGAGTAGGATATTAGAAAAAAAACACAATCATATTAATTAGTGAAGTAAATCAGTTACTTCACTAATTTTTCAGCCCGTTATCGACCTCTGCGGAGCGTTTCAGGACGTTTCAAACTGGTAATCGAAAGATACGTCCATCAAAATATTTTTGTTACCGTCATCTGTCTGTTTTTTATCTCCTCACGCGTAAACCGCTAACCCGATTGAGACGAAATTTAATATGGGGACAGTTTGAATCCGTTTTTCCTAGGATAGTTTTTATCGCTGAAATTATCCCCTGAGCTAGTGAAATGAAGGATGAAAGTTTGTATGGAGCTACGATATAAAAGAATTCCACGCGGTAGAGCTGGGCGTTTTTTGCCGTAAGCGTTTTCAAAAACACTTTCTCGTACAGTAACGGAAAAACGATGACAAGGAGCTACGATTAGAAGGCGACAGTCGCACGCAACGGTTGCAATGCAAAACGTGAAAACGCAACTCGAACCGTTTCGTTTCATTTCGTTTCGTTTGGCGACCGGCGACGGCGGCAACGCACGGAAAACTAGTTATTTTTGAAACTGTTTTTCAAAACAGTTTTGTGATTTAAAAAAAACGGTTACGTTTCGTTTCACGGAAAAGTCGAAACGACCCAGCTCTACCACGCGGACGGAGTCGCGGGCAAACGCTAGTATTTAATATTTGCCAATCAGTAAAGTGTGATCGATACGCCCGGCCCTTACATGAACTCAAACTAAAACGACGAATAACAATGCCATCAATTGTCTGAATTCTACTCAATTCGTTTAAATTCAATTAAGTTTTATTATTGTTTCTTTCAACTTCATTGCCTTTTTTAATCGGCGAAACGTTCGTAAGCGACTGTAATTAAAAATATGACTATCTTCAGTCTCATCTCCATCAACTTTCTTTTTGACATTCAAGTCGCTTCTATGTATATCGGTTAATGTATATATTTTTTACTTTCTCTGACATCTGCTCTATACAGCTTAACTTATGACCTTTACCAAACACCTACACAATTATTTCCGCATACAATTGAGACAGAGTTTACAATTAGCGCGTGTCTAAACCAATTGTACTTTGAAATGAAAGTCAAAGAATAGTTGTAGATGATGGGTTTACAAATAATGAATTAAGGAGCGGTCGTAAACCTTTAATTTTGTGGTGTCATGGCAAGTTATCAGTATCACAGATTCCTCTTAGACTAGAACGATAATCAATTCAAAACAAATTAACACTAAGTACCTATTACGTAAGCGCAATAGCATCCATACTAATCCATACTAATATTATAAATGCGAAAGTGTGTCTGTCTGTCTGTCTGTCTGTATGTTACCTCTTCACGCTAAAACCGCTGAACCGATTGAGATGAAATTTGGTATGGAGATAGTTTGAATGCCGGGGAAGGACATAGGATGGTTTTTATCCCGGAAATCATCCCCTGAGGGGGTGACATTGGGAATGAAAGTTTGTATCGAGCTAAGATATTTAATAAACGAGTTCCACGCGGACGGAGTCGCGGGCAGAAGCTAGTACCTAATAAATATCAATGAGAACGAATGAGTGAAGGAGATAGATAATTTAATTTCTGTAAACCAAGCAAGAAGTTGAAATTTCCAGTTTACAGTCCATTGAAATTTATGACGAATTCATATTTATGATGACGAAGATTGAATATTCATTCTATCTTGCGAACGAATTTACATACAAGCGACAGTTTCAATAGGTCAGCAAACTCACATTGCTATGCTACAGTTATGCAATTCAACCTTTGTCAAGTCTGCAAGCCTAGTACTTTCTACGTGATTATCACAAGGTTAATTACCATCAAGTCTGTTACTGTTCTATTACCATATTTGGGAACGTCATTTTTAGTAAAGTCAAGGGCACCAATATGTATTCACTCAAAGTTTGATAAATATATTAAATATGTATTCTACAACCTTATTGTGGCAGAAATAAGGTCTGCCTACATATTTTTAAGACTTTGTGGTGTATACGTATTGGTGCCCTTGACTGTACCAGGAAGCTCTTGTTTTAATTTCCATCTCATTTATGACACGTAATTAAAATAAGTAGGTAGGCTCGACTTCGTTTTTTGGGCTTCGTTGAATTTTAATGCGATAATAAATTGTTACTTTTCTCTAGATGCTGTAAAACCCTACAACGCCTAGAAGATATGCCAAGAAACGTAAGAAAACACATATATATGTCATCAAATATATCTGTACTATTCAATGTTCAAAAATATGTGAACTACACTTTAACACCTTGACAATAAAGTCTTGTGCCATCGTGTCTCTAAACGGATGAACCGATTTGAGTGCAGTTTTTTTTTACTATTAAAGCGATTGTCACCAAATAGGCAGGTTCACCCTATTACAGAACAACTTAGAAAAGTTAAAAAACCCCCGACATTTTCATTTCAAAGTCCAATATCTCAAAAACGGCATAAAACATAGCTAAGAACATTCGGGATCACATCAGCTTTCGAATAAAAAAAACCGAATTCAAATCGGTCCCTCCGTTTGGGAGCTACGATACCACAGACAGATACACAGATACACAGACACACAGACACGTTAAACTTATAACACCCCTCTCTTTGCGTCGGGGGTTAAAAGCAAGTATGGGTAGGTATACTATATTTCCTTATTAGTGTTTTGTATTTCCTTGATTAGTGATACTAAGTCTTTCCAAACGCTCTTAACCGGACTTAGAAGCTCAACAAATTAGCGTTTATAGAACTGCTTTTGAGTTTGACCGGTTATTTGCAATCCGGTTATTCACACTGCTGTTGCAGGTTTGACAGTCGTTTACGCCAAATACGTTCAGAGTTAAATATCTGCGTGTATAATGTTATAGTAATAGTACATTGTTTAACGAGGGGCGTAAGTGGAATATTGCGAACAAGAGTCTATCAGGCTTTTGATGACTCGAGTTTGCAATATTTTTACGCCCGTGTTATAGACAATGTTTTTCATCACATTTGCGAGGAAACAACATTTTAGATGAAATTAATACAAATCGTAATAAAAAACTGCGACATGTCAGTTGTCAATTTTGTTGAATTTGACGTGAGGCGCGTATGGCAAAGACCCTTCGGTATATAGCCACGATTTGAAAACACTTAAAAACATTTTACATAGACACTAAATAACTACATATTAAATCTGTAAATAATTCTGTTAAACATGTTTTAGTAGTGTTTTTAAGTTTAAATTTAAATACGTTTTCAGACAACTGCCGCATGAGTGACAGATACAATTTAAGAAAAAAACCATTACGCCCGTGGGCGTAACATAGGCTATTACAGCTCTGTATGTCTGCGCATTATGAAGCCCGTTTCGAGCAAGTGTGATGAAAATGATATTATGATAATTAATAAATGATTCGCGCTTAACAGGGTCACAACTCCCATCAAGTGTGTAAGAAAGTAATATGTTTAGTTTTTAATCGTTTAAATCCGATGGTTTCTACTTTATTACTTCAAATAAATCTACATAGATCACGCCCTTTTCTAATGATTTGCCAGGCGCATTAATGCTCTTCATGTATTTGCTTGAGGGAAAATGACTCTCGACTTAAGTAAAAGTAAATTGACTTATGTTCGCTGTCCGTGCATTTTTATTTTAAGCGATTGGGTCAATTCACCATATGCCTGTGTTGGATTGGATTTCAGTATTGTTTTTGTCGTTTTTCTATTGTTTGGCCCTCTCATCCTTGAGAGGAGGCCTAATGCATGGCGTAATGTTTGTGTAGATTCTAGAGCAGATTATGATCCTAAAATCAACTTTTTGATGCAAAGGAATGTTATTCCTTTTGGCGGTTGCCAGAGCTTAATCAGACGTCCAGCAGGGAGCAACTACTAAGCGGTTTTTTAGTATGCACTTTAGTAGGCTTTTCGGATGAGTAAGACATGTTTTCAACGAAATTCTACCAAATATATATATAAAATATAGGACTTGAATATATTATTGAGACATTAAACTTAAATATATTATTTATCACCCTCATTGCGAACAATCCTTACTTCGGTCACAATATAGTAAGAAATTATGTGACGTGCGCTTTTCGGTTGACAAATACTACCAAATTTACCAATAGTCCAATCAAAGGTACATTTCACCATATCATTGTTAGCTGTAGTGGTTACCATATTCTCTATAAAGATTACATTTGATAATGTTGAAATGCCGAAAATTTTATCTCACATAATTTCTACCCACTAGATCTATATAACATTGCTGGTAAGACTGGGGATATGTAACATGTATGTCTTCGTGTCTGTCATAATGTCTTCGTCAAGGTAATTCAACATAACATCTTATACCCATCCTTCCATGGGATTTCCTGTCAATTGAAGTGAGCTAAGTATGTGCAAATGCCTATCAACTTATGTCGTTTCAAACAAGAGCGTTTTAGAGCATTTATCAGTGAATGAAATAACCTTGCTTGTAGTAGAGAGGCGACATAACAAGGCGATAGGTAACAATGCACGTGGGCCCGTCTGACGGTCTTTGTCTTTAGGCTGGTTATAGATTCAGGCTAGCATTGCCTGCAGCTTTCGCTAGAAGTCGTAGGAAGCGTACCTGAACCGTCTGGATCAAACAGTTTTCCTTCCCGTCTATTTTGAAAAGGAATAATATATCATTAGTCTTTAAAAAAATCGGCACTTTTGCGAACAAGCGTAGCACGAAACTGTTTGGCGGTATCAAAACTTTCATCTTACATTATAGGAATACCTGTTAGACCCCTTTTTTAAAAGGTGTGTAAAGCAAGCATAAACTCAAGAATTTAATAGAGTAAATCGTTTTAAAACCAACTATATCGGTTACAAAATAATGGTAAATATCCCAACGCGTCATCACATTCTAGCCTATGTGTATTCTAGCTTGTGTGTTGTGACGGTTGAACAATGTTTAACACCACCTGAGTTTCGTTTGATATAAATGCACAATTGTTATTATTTGTTTAACTGTTTTATTTAACCGGTTTGTATTATTGAATTTCTTTTAAGTAACTAAAGATTTTACTGTACTAAAACTGTTGCCGCATTTGTGCAATACATGATAACAAGACACAACTTCCTTTCCACCATGAGAAATATTTCTTACGCAAGATGAACAATAACGTTATCTGCGCGTTTCAGGAAGCGAGACTAGCGTGACCATTACAATAAGACGATTCTCTGACCTACAGCTTACTTGTCAGTTTTCACACTTCGTTAGCGCCTCAATGTCAGGGTGACTAGTCAATGAGATGAGACTAGAATTGTAATCAAGTGAAGATGTAGGTACATATTTATCTTATGAGATGCACAGTGCACATGGACATCTCTCTGTGTGCGTAAATTCGAGATAATTCAGTGTCACAAATGAGACTACAGTGTAGGCTACATCTTCCCACTGAGGTACAAACCATCCGCTTTAGTGATGTGACATATCCATGAGAGTATTTATATTCACGTTTCGATCTTGTATTTTTATTTGAGACGACCGCCGGTTAAGCCTTGTAGGTGGGTAGTGACCTTGTCTACAAAACTGACGGTCCTGGGTTCAAATCCCGGACAAATATGTGTGTGATGAGCATGAATATTTGTTTCTGAGTCATAGAAGTTTTCTATGTGTTTTATTATTTATAATTTATAACTATATATCGTCGTCTAGTACTCCCTTAACTCAAGCCTTATTGAGCTTATTATGTCTAAGGAGCTAGTTCGATATGTGTAAGATTGTACCCTAATATTTATTTATATCGGTACAGTCAATTGCAAATGCACCGAAAACTCAATACGCGGATATAAGAGCCATGACACATATTTCTGAGTAGTATATATGTTTACATTTGATTGTACAACCTTCCAGTAAGCGTAAATCTGCATGCGGCAGATTCAGAGAACACCCGATTACACGCATTAGACAAATTACATAATTGAAACATGGAAACCTTACGTAACAACATTAACGTCATGCATGCGATGGAATCAATAATGATTGCATTGGCGGCTTCGTCGCAACTAAATCATTATTCGTGCTTGGACCACCCGGACTTGACATTATTGTTAATTAGTTGTATGATAAATTGACTGCGAATAAAATGAACTATTTAGACAATAGGACTAACAATCTGATTGTAATATGACATAACTAAACCGTGGATTATATTATAAATTGGTACATTGTTAGCATATATAGAAGTCTACCTAGAACTACAATCATAAGTAATACATGTCAGGCTGCCAGCATCTCTACAGGTGACAGGGGGAGTCTTTGTAGACCTAACGGCTGCCTATGACACTGTGAACATACAGCGGCTGCTTTCAAAAGTTGGCAAGACGACTGCGGACGCTGGGTTCATAAACATTCTCCGCGAACTACTCCATAACCGCAGATTCCAAGTCCATATGCAATCGGGAAAAAGCCGCTGGCGCTCACAGAAGAATGGACTCCCGCAGGGCAGTGTGCTTGCACCTATCCTATTTAACATCTACACAAACGACCAGCCAATCATGCCCAACACTCAACGTTTCCTATATGCAGACGATCTAGCACTCGGCACACAGAGCGATAATTTTGAGGACACTGAAAGGACACTGTCAACGGCCTTGGAGGGCCTCTCGAAATACTACGAAGAAAACTGTCTGAGGCCGAACCTTTCAAAAACTCAGTCGTGTGCATTCCATCTACGAAACCGGGACGCCATCGCCAATAGACAAGTTAATGTGTTGTGGAATGGTATTGTCATAGAACACTGTTCATGCCCGAAATTACATTTGATAGGACGCTATCGTTTAAGACCCACTGCGTCAAAACACGCCAAAAGGTCAACTCGCGCGACAGCCTGCTCCGAAGACTTGTCTCAACGCACTGGGGTGCCAGTGCACACACCCTTCGAAACATGGGCCTGGCACTCTGCTATTCAGCGGGTGAATACGCGTGCCCGGTGTGGCACCGCTCCACCCACGCAGGACAAGTAACCGCAGTACTCAATGACACCTGCAGAATAATCACTGGATGCCTCAAACCCACTCCGCTGAACAGGCTATACCCACTAGCAGGAATTGCCCCCCCGGAGACCCGCAGAGAGGTGGCGTGCAGTGTCGAGAAACGAAAACAGGAAGACGACTACGGCCACAAGCTACCACCGTCCCGTCTTAAGAGCCGTAAATTTTTTATAAGGCATACTACCGCTGCCAAGCTTCCCCCCTCTAGGAACAGACTCGCACACTGGCAGAAGACACGCGCTCCTTCCGACGACTTTGTCCGTCCTGCTGAAGCGCTTCCCGCAGGACACAAACAGCCATGGCCTACCTGGAGATCCTTAAACAGACTACGCTCCCAGGTAGGCCGCAGCAAGGAAAATCTCATAAAATGGGGTATCCTGAGTGGCTCAGACGCCCGGTGTGTGTGCGGGACGAATCCTCAAAGTATGGCGCATATGCTGTCCTGCCCGGCGTGCTCGTACACAATATGCTCTAGACAAGACCTCCGTGACGCAACAGACAGGGCGTTAGCCATCGCTAATTTCTGGTCCCGCACAATCTAACCACGGCTGAAATAGGAAACCATCGACACGAGAAGAAGAAGCATCTCTAGTAAGTACAATATCACGGGGGCCCTTTTTAACCCCCGACGCAAAGAGAGGGGTGTTATAAGTTTAACGTGTCTGTGTATCTGTGTATCTGTCTGTGGTATCGTAGCTCCCAAACGGATGGACCGATTTGCATGCGGTTTTTTTTTGTGTCATAGATAATTTTAACCCCAGTGTTCTTAGCCATGTTTCATGAAAATCTATTCAGCCGTTTGAAGAGCATCAGCTCTTTTCTAGTTGATGAGGGGATCTGACTAACTTCCTTATGTCTGATCGATTCGAAATTTGGTACCGTCTTACTTCAATGACATTGAAATTATATGATAAGGTAATCATGACCTGATCAGCCGTTTGAAGATCATCAGCTCTTTAATAGTTGATGAGGGGATCTGACTACCTTCCGTATATCCGATCGATTCGAAATTTGGTACCGTGTTACTTCAATGACATTGAAATTATATGGTAATGTAACCATGACCTTATCAGCCGTTTGGAGATCATCAGCTCTTTAATAGTTGATGAGGGGATCTGACTACCTTCCATATGTCCTACCGATTCGAAATTTGGTACCGTGTTACTTCAATGATATTGAAAGTATATGGTAAGGTAACCATAACCTGATCAGCCGTTTGAAGATCATCACTTTAAAAAGGACACAATAAAAGTAAAATTTTAAAATTTAAAAACCCCTGACACAAAAAATAAAATCCAAAAAGTAACAAATAATATTTTAAACTTATTATAATTATTATCGTCACATATATTATGTAAGTTCAAATATTTTTATTTTCCAAGCGTTGTCGCGTCGGGGGACCGTCGGGCGACTGAAGCGGTCCGCCGACTCGACGAGTGACTTTTTGGAGTTTATTTTTTGTGTCGGGGGGTTTTTAATTTTTTTAATTAGATACATAGTTTAAATGTTTAAGTTAGTTACTTTTTACTAAATAATTTGTTATTGTACATTGATTTATATCAGTTCACTATGTATATGTATATTTTGATGACAATCACTACATAGTATAAAACAAAGTCGCTTCCCGCTGTCTGTCCCTATGTATGCTTAGATCTTTAAAACTTCGCAACGGATTTTGATGCGGTTTTTTTTAATAGATTCAAAAATAGGAAGGTAGGTATAAGTATGTATAATATAGTACCAGTGCGAAGGCCGGGGCGGGTCGCTAGTAATTTTATAAATTACTTAGAAAATAAATAGATACTTTTAGATTTATCTGAATTATAGATATTATATTTAAATATAAATAAACGGGTTAAAAACCGTGATTTATATTGCATTAAAAAAAATATAAGTGCTGAATTCAAATGGTACTTGTCGAGTGTCATTGTTTGAAACGTACGTACATTCTTGGTCAAATCAAATGTCATCTAAGCGCAGTTTTGGAACAGTTGAAGAGCACGGATGATCACTACTAAAGTTTTTCAATTACATGCTAATTCTACTGTTTATGTATATTCTGAACAAACTACTTTGTAAGATTCCGTTGTACTCGTAATAT
This sequence comes from Epinotia bilunana, assembly GCA_947049275.1. Lineage (NCBI taxonomy): Eukaryota > Metazoa > Arthropoda > Insecta > Lepidoptera > Tortricidae > Epinotia > Epinotia bilunana. The sequence continues at coordinate 10,593,042 of OX346257.1, forward strand.
CTAGAAGCATTGCAAGGCGCCCTAGTTCTGTATGTGTGTCTGTGGCTGTGGCATCGTATAGCTCTCAAACGGATGAACCGATTGGAGTGCGTTTTTGTTACTGACTAAGTCGAAATGGTTCTTAGCTATCTATGTTTGTTGAACGAGCGAGCGAAGAGAACGAAGTACTCCGCTTTAACTTTGGCCAAAATTCTTTCGTATGTCCGACTGTTCGGCTGTTCTCCTGAACAGGTCGCTAGTCTCAAACGATTCTCGTAATTTAATTTAAATTCTGTGCTTTTTTTTAAAGCCTAGTGTGTTATAAAGAGCCACTAACCCTTATATTAGGGGTGTTATTTTTTTTTATTTTTGTTGTAATTCTTACTACAGTATATCCCCCTTATTCATAAAACTTAAAATGCCTCGGCTAAATAAAATGTGCTTTGTCCCTATCTAACGAACTCAAAAGTCAAAGTGACAGATACAAACGAAGTTTAACGCCATTTTAACAGGCTTGTAGAACGTTTACGAATACGGCCGTAAGAATACAGGAGAATATGACGACAATAGAATGTCCATACGTTTCAGCAAATATACTGACACCTAAGTGAAGCACTCCACATCCTTGAATTATCGAAAGGCGTTTATCAACCCGCCGTGTGTGTTGTTTTCACAACAGCCTGCCTTTCCTGGCATTCACAAACTGTGACAACTCGCCTCAGACAAACCACTATACTCCTGGCCACCGGTCACGTCTAGTTGTCACGACTCGCGGGCTCCCAATATACTAGGGGGAGCGATAAGCCTAGGGTAGAATAATTGTGAATGGCATGGACTAGGCCCCACACGCCTGGCCCAGATAGCTTCAAGTCGTCCGAGTTGTGAAACAACTTGAACATTTTGCAGGCCGTCATTTTGCTAAAGTAAATATATGTTGAATCCGCTCGTTGCTAATATACCGCATTCCCGAAATACCAGATTTTGCAAAATATCGGATTATCAATATATCACACTTTGGGCTTACCATATTCCCGTTACACCAGGTTATAAAGTTGAAAAGTACTCATAGAACTATGTACTTATATCGAATGTCCTATACTGCAAATTTGGTATATTGGTAATGTGATACATCAAGAATGTGGTATTTTGCAAAACGTGGTATTTTGCAAAACCTGGTATTTCGGGAATGCGATATATTAGCAACGAGCGGTTGAATCGACGGGTGAAAAGGGATTACGCTTGATTTCTCTTACAATAGGGGTGTAGACACTAAGTAAAATAATCAATAATGTCGTATTTTCTTGAAAAAGGATTAAAAATGTAGTCAAATGGAAAAAAAGCAACGCAAGAGGTTAAATTATCACAAAGTTATAATTGTCCAGTTTTAAGGAACACGTAACTTCATATGAATCGATTGTCATATTTAGTATGACGCTCGCAGATTGTGACGTCACTAACTGCGAGCGTTTTCTCTAACAAGCAATATTACTTAAAACTGTTGTAGCTTCGTAATTCTTCGAGATTACTGAATGGGATTTTCGTCACTAGGCATATTTTTTTGCCTTCTTTCTTTTGGAGTAATAATAGTTTTCGAGTCTACATCCGTATTGGATGTAATGAAAGCTTCTTGTCTGCTTAGCTCGAACGTAATGACGCATTTACACTAAATACTATACATACCTAAAAATCAGAGATTTGGTAGTCATCTCTTCATTTCATATATACATACCTAAAAATCAGAGATTTGGTAGTCGTCTCGCCATTGTACCTGCTCGTCAAGTATCCATAATATACCTTCTAATACTGATTCATAATAATATTATAAGCTAGCTTCTGCCCGCGACTCCGCGTGGAACTCGTTTATATCGCAGCTCCATACAAACTTTCACCCCCCCCCCCCCCATTTCACCCCCTTAGAGGATGATTTCGGGGATAAAAACTATCCTATGTCCTTCCCCGGGACAAACTATCTAATGGATGCGAAAGTGTGTCTATCTGTCTGTTACCTCTTCACGCTTAAATCGCTGAACCGATTTAAATGAAGATTGGTATAGAGATAGTTTGAGTACTTTGAGTCCCGGGGAAGGCAGAGGATAGTTGTAAGATCTAAGGGGGTGAAAGTTTATTTATTTATTTATTTAAACTTGATTGCACAAAAGAAAACTTATCGTACAAAAGGCGGACTTACTGCCAAATGGCATTCTCTACCAGTCAAACCTTAAGGCAAAGCGGAAAGGTTAGGAAGCTTTTTAGTTGTTATTTGCACTGCCCACAATCTTTGTGGGCAGTGCAAATAACAACTAAAAAGAATAATAACATTACGGTAGTCCTATATACAACATATTTACACAAATACATATACATAAATAAAATAAATACTCACATACACAAATAAATATATACTACGTGCATACTTACAAGCAAAATTTCAAATATGTAATCTTCAGTCTAATCGGATTAGCAAGCAAAGAAATCACGCACAGATTTCTTAAAAACGAATTTGCTCGGGGCTTTCCTGATCGCGGGGGGAAGGCCGTTGCAAAGACGAACCACCTGCACACTGAAAACCATGAAAGTGAAAGAAAGATTTGAGATATTCAGGGGAATGTGGATCATTGAGAATAGAAAATAAAGTGCAAAGCATGCGAGTATTTCGCTGTTGACGGATAGGAAGCCAGCCGGGCCGAGCCCGAAAAGAGGAGACGTGGTCGTATTTCCGCAGACAGAAAATGAAACGGATACAGTTATTGAGAAGTCGATCCAGCTTATCGAGAAGTTCTTCATTTAGATCCGGATAGCACACATTACCGTAGTCGATTATGGGTAAAATCAGCGTGTTTACAAGCAAAACCTTGGTGTGTATGGGCAAAAAGTGCTTGAGCTTGTTGAGAGAGTGGAGAGATCCCGTAATCTTGCGACTAATTTCCGCAACCTGTGTTCTCCAGCTCAGAGGACAGTCCAAGTGAACACCCAACTCTTTTACACTCTGACTGGTATAAGTGAAGATCAAGCTTGGAAAGTTGCCGAGAGCTACCGATGACAATGGCTTGACACTGACGGGTTAACAAATAGGCCGAACCTCTCAGACCACAGTTTTATGTGTAAAAGGTCCCGATTTAGCTTGTCAACGGTAGCCGTGATGTCAGTCACTTTACACTGATCGTAAAGTTGTAAGTCGTCAGCATACAGATGGTAAGCACAGCGAACAGCTCAGGGGTAATGAAGTTAATAAATGTGGAACATAGAAGAGGAGAGAGAATACCTCCTTGAGGTACACCAGTGGCAAGGTCGCACCTGTAGTCGCACCAGTCGGACAAGGCCCGGTTAACTCTGACCGCTTGCTGGCGGCCCCCAAGGTAAGCAAAGAACCAACTAAGAGCTGAAGGTAGCACGTTAAGATGCTGAAGCAGAGCAAGGAGGATTTCGTGGTCAACGGTATTGAATGCATTTGAAAAATCTATTAAGATGAGTACTGTGACCATTTGACCCTCCATGCCACTCCTAACATCTTCGGTCACCTTAAGAAGCGCAGTAAAAGTACTATGGCTAGGACGAAAACCGGATTGAAGGGGGCTCAACAGCTTATTAGAATGTATGTAGTGCGAAAGTTGCTTGTGAACCACCGCTTCAGCGATTTTCGACATAAAAGGGAGTATAGAAATAGGCCTAAAGTTGGGAAGAGAAGTAGGGGTGCTCGTTTTAGGTAAGGGACTAACGAAGGCTCTCCGCCAAAGGGCAGGGAACTCGCCGTTAAACAGAGAAGAGTTGATGATATGAGTAATCACAGGAAGAGCATAATCAAGAATCGTAACTATCATGTAGCGACTCACATCATCACATCCAACAGCTTTTGATTTGATGGCATTAACAATGTTCTTCACATCTTTAAAATTTCTCATTCTTCAAAGTTTGTATGGAGCTACGCTACGATATAAACGAGTTCCACGCGGACGGAGGCGCGGGCAGAAGCTAGTAATCAATAGAATCATACAAGGCTTGAAAGCGGTTACACGCGGCAACTTTATGCATCGATACAAATGCGCGTTTCACGAACGCGCGACACTTGCCATAGGGGTTACCTGGGACAATCAACTTCTTAGGGTTCCGTACCCAAAGGGTAAAACGGGACCCTATTACTAAGACTCCGCTGACCGTCTGTCACCAGGCTTCATCTTATGAACCGTCTGTTGCCGCTATAACAACAAATACTAAAAAAGACGAACAAAAACAACAACTTACAAAAGTTGAAAAACCCCCGACATTTTCATTTCAAAGTTCAATATCTCAAAAACTTCTGAACAGATTTTCATGAAACATAGCTAAGAACACTCGGGCTAAAATTATCTATCACACAAAAGAAACCGCATTCAAATTGGTCCATCCGTTTGGGAGCTACGATACCACAGACAGATACACAGACATGTTAAACTTATAACACCCCTTTCTTTGCTTCGGGGGTTAAAAAAGAATATTTAAGAGGGCTCCCATACAACAAACGTGTTTTTTTTGCCGTTTTTATAGATAATAGTACAGAACCCTTCGTGCGCGACTCCGACTCGCAGTTGTTTATTTTTTGTTGTTATTCAGTCCCGGCAAGCCAAGAGACAACAGTGACAGTTTTTTAGAAAAAATAGTTTTAAAGAGTGACCCAGGAGACGAAACCATGGCAACCCCACCTGTCTAAATCACCTGGGGGGCTATCACAACCGACGCCGCGCCGCGACGCGAGTCGAGACAGATCTACCCTTCTCTTTCTAATTTGCACGGTGCGAGTGAGACAGGAGACGCTCAGTCGCGCGCGAACCGACTGATCAGTGCCGCGATTGTAGCGTTGCCCAAAGGCGCAGTGTGTAACCGCTCTACATTTTGTCTATTTTTACCTTTTCACATATTTCTTTGGAGATAAACTATATTTAGTGGAGTGCGCATGGAACCGCTCTAAGATCTATCTTGAAATTGTGAACATTCACAACACAATCACAACTTGATGATGATCCTACTGCCTCCATTTGATTCCAGTCCAATTACATTGTACATGTACAAACGTTCCGATCGTGTGTTTAACCTAGTTACTTATTAATCGCAGTTTCTTTACGTTCCAAAACCGATATTACGTTTCAATGATCCAAGTAGGTACTCCGTGAAAGGTACACCGATTTAGAAATAACAAGCAGCCGCTATCTAGCGCTACCCATTCCTTTCATCTTGATACCGAGCGAGTAGGATAGCTGTCGATAAGTGAGTTATGGTTGCGAAATACTAAATAGATGCATTTCATGCGCGTAGTTATAGAAATTCGTGAGTTTTGTGATTGACAGTACGTAAGTGGTGTACGGGCTTGAAATCTGGAACATCGCTTAGTGTTTGAGTCTTTGAGTCGTGATCATGTTTAGGGTTTTCGAAACTGATTTATATTTTAATTTATCACTGTATGGCTTGTGCCATTTGGGGGCTCAGCTTCGTCATTCCTTCACCTTTATCAGGACAGCTTCGCATCTCATATCCCCGGACACTTTTTGAAGTGTAAAACTTCTTTAGCGGCGCTGTGCACTTTTTGGGATGGGGAAAAATCGTTACAGTACGAAAACTATATTGTATATATTTTAGTAAATTAATATACCTATTATAGCTAAGTCTGTGACGGGCTTAAACCGTGGCAGAGGAGCTTATTCGGAAACCGAAGATGTGTCCTGAGAAGCTATAAGCAACCTACTACAGACAGACTACAGGGGATTTACCACTTCATTTCTTACAATAGATCATTAGGAGCAGTTATCTTTTCTCTCATAACTAGCTTTCCAATGCAAAAAACATATTTTAACGTCTAAAATATCGAATCAAACGAAGATAAAATTTATTAAATCATACATTTGGAGCATAGCATTATTCACTGAAATATGGGCCTTGACCCCTATGTGGAGATATCAGAAGCGTTCAAGATGTGGTGTTGGAGGCGAATGGAGAAAAGTGGAGAGAGAGTAACCAATGAAGAAGTACTGAATAGAGTTGGGCAAACCAGGCAGTTAGTGAGAAACGTAGAAAATAGAAGAGGGAAGATGATTAGGGCACCTCATACGACATGACAAGTTCATACTCAATATAATTAGAGAAAAGATAGAAGGGAAGCGAGGAAGAGGAAGACCTAGAATATAGCATAGCGCAACTCAAAAAGAGAGTTGATGTTAGGTCGTATCGAGATGTCAAAGAGGTTGCCTGGGATCGGAGTAGATGGAGGGCCTACTTTAATCTACACCGACAAGAGCTGAGCTCTAAAATAAGAAGAAGAGAGAACATTTTCTCTTACCGCCGAAATGATCTTGAAAGCCCTTGACCATCTCTTCAAGTGAAGAAAGGCAATTTGTTGGGAAAAGGGACCTTAGCGCGTGAACGTCATATTTTGTTTTTGAGAGCGTAATGCAGTGCAGACACGTTCCACTTGCCTCAAATCGTTGGCTGTCCTGTCGCCAACATCGTCATCCTTCAGTCTGTAATCGCCTACTGCTTAGCAAAGGCTTCTCTTCATGTACTCCAGTCATCCCAGTTCTCTGTTGGTCTTATCCAGGGGCGACCCACGAGCTTCTTAATGTCGTTGACCCGTATTAGCGCCATCGCCGGGCCCTAGATTACTGATTTTTGACACTATTCGTTGCACTAGATTGTGAGATAGATATGAGAGTAGATGTAATGTATACTCGCACTTACTGCAGTTTATATCCATAAACATCACGATTATACTTCTTCTTATCGTCTTTAAAAAAATGGCTTCCATCAAAGTTAAGATGATTTCGCCAATCTCAAGTTTTCTTATAAAGCGACAGTGTTCGGTAGTTTGATCAGTCGTCAATAATGCAGTGCTAACCGCATCCTCGACGAAAGACCACGATTATACTTTAAATATGAATCCAATATCAGTGCGTACCTGGTGACGTCAGTTTGTTTTGAACACTATGATTTTCAGTATGTAGGGTTATTACGCTGGTTACGCGACCACCTTCGGTTAGCGACCACCTGAAGGAGAAGGTTTTTTCTATTGAAGATAACATCAATTCTACAGGCCCTATTGAGACAATTAGTTGTACATGCATCATTTTGTTGTTTTTGAATAGAAATCTACTAAAAAACCAAGAAAATATCCTTTCAGTTCACCAACTCAGCTAAGTGGTCGCCAACCGGCACATAAAATTAGGTGGTCGCTAACCGACGAAGTGACCCTATATTGTAGTCTTTGACTAAGATGACAGTTTAATTTTTTATGTAATTGTAGAGGGAGTATACCAGGTTTCATATAGGCTGGTATACACATTTTAATAAAGTGTAAAAAGGGTTTTTATACTTGAGATTATTTGTGTTGGCCAAGTTGCATCAATCAAAGTAGTCCATAGAAAAAGCAGCTCTACCGTCCAAGGTTGAAGATTCCAATCCCAATAACAGTTTTATAAAAAGTCGGCCACATTAAATACTCTCAACCATACATAGAGTGTGGCAAACGAAAGCGTGACCTGGACTTTTTAAAAGTGGCAACATTATTAATCTGTCAAGGCACGTCAAAGTCTTTTTCAGTATTGCTTATCCTTATTCCGAGGTATTTTGTGAACTCAACTATTTTGCATTTACATTCCTACTGCTCCATTTCAAGAGCTGTCAATTTAAGAAGAGTAATAATGACTGACGTTTATGTGTTGTATATTGTTGTATATGTCGATTTTAATTTCATTTAACTAATTTAGTGCAAATATTTGTTTGGTGTTACGAACGGAAATTGAACGGAAAGCGTTGAAATTAATAACGGAATATCTATTCGTGGAACATACAGGTTCGCATAATAAATGTTATATTAACCCGAGCAATTACATAAGTAGTACAAGAACACTTAAAGTAAACTATCTGAATCAACCATAATTACTGCTTACCATTTAGTTTGCATCAAATTGATATGTGTTGTGCTGCAAAATTATATAGAGCAAGTCCTATTATTGCGTTGATACATTTCCGCGCACTTTATCTGATCTTATTAAACCTACATTGCAAACAAGAACTTACTCAGTGAAGAATGTTAATGTATTACCATTAATTATGATCATATACAGTAATATATATATATGTTGTACTTACCGCGAGTTTGTCCGTCTGCACGGATTTTTCTCGCACTATCCGTCTCTCTCTTATCAGAACACTTAGAACAAGAGGTATAGTGCGAGAAAAATCGAGAGTATGTCGCGGCCGTCCCATGATAGACGTGCAGAAATAAGCGTGTCCACTTGCTCCTACTCGGTTCTCCTACTGGTAGGAGCATGAGGACCAATATGTCCTTATGCTCCTATCGTGACCTTATATGCAATTAGTACCTACACTTGAGTACAGAATAAAAAAAAATGCGACAGACTCGTGGTCCCACCATTTTGTCACACCACTTTAAAAAAGATAACTCCGTGTAGGTACGACGACGAGCGAAGCGAGGAGGAGTGTTAGGTGTACTGCGACCCTACGCCCGCGAGCCGAGCGAGCGAAGCGAGAGTGCCGCTGTAGCGGCCGGCGAAGCGCCAGAACCAAACAGTGTGGCTACGAGGAAAATAAATTCCTCGTGGTCACGCCAGTGTGGCAGAATGAAATATTTTTATACAATCAAAATTTTATAAAATCATCTTTAGTCGTTGTACGTGACTGTCCATTAGTAGAGCACGAGGATATGCTTACCTTATGCTCCTACCGGTAGCAAAGATAATATAACCACTACGTAACGATAGGAGCATAAGGACGTATTGGTCCTCGTGCTCCTACCAGCAGGAGAACCGAGTAGGAGCAAGTGGAAACGCTCGCAGAAATGATATCAAACTGCACGACTTGCCGCCGTGCCGCGACGCGAGTCGAGAATGATCCATCCTCCTCTTTCTATTTTGCACGGTGCGAGTGAGATGAGACAGGAGACGCTAAGTCGCGCGCGAAGCGACTGAGCAGCAAGCTTTGCTATACGTACACGGGCCTAGACTGACTCTCGCGCTGTATGAATTAGAAGTGGAGGTAAGATATTATTCTCGCGTCGCGTCGCGTTGCGGCGTCAGTTGTGCTAGCCTTGCAGGCGGCACAGTGGTTTTGACGTCGGCGGTCTATACTGCAACGGGACTAACTAATTTTTACTTAAAAACGTGTGAATCGTAAGCGTAATGAAGTAATTTTTATCCCAGATACTAAAAAGTTCACACTGCACTATAATGAGAATCATAATTTATGCGTATGAGTGTTTTGGCTAACTCTCCTCAACGGCATTCATTATTCTTTATTTCCTTGTATTCTACTATTTACTCCTTATAGTTCCTACCGTGCCCAGTTAAAATTGACTTCAAGAAATGCTGTGCATTTACATTAGGCCTGAATCACACTGGCGCGGCCTTCGGTGGCGGTTAATAGTAAATTTGACAGCTAATGACAAGTTTACTATTGACGGCCGCCGCGGGCCGCGGCCAGGCCGCGCCAGAGCGATGCGTGCTTTACGCTTTATAAAACCCTGTTTCTAACCATAGAGAAGGACCTAACCTGCCACGCCTAACCACATAAGTTAAGCCTGAATCACTCTGGCGCGGCCTGCGGTGGCGGTCAATAGTAGGTAAACTTGACAATAACTGTCAAGTTTACTATTATGGTGAGATTAGTGTGTGATTAAAAACCACCAGTTGGTTTTTTTTTTCAGAACAAAGACTACTTAATAAAGCCTCTTCTCAGTTACGCTAACCTATAATACCTAATTATCTGCCCTTGCATGTTGCGTCTCGCGATTTAAGTATTACCACGTAGGAATAAATGACAGTAGATACCACATACCGCGTCCCCATTGTCTCGAGCCATGGGAAACGCGTAACCCATCACTTTATGGGAAGGTGAACTTGTCATACTTATCGGCAAACCTAACTGTACCTTTAGCGTAGGGTTGTCGGCAGTCAGAAGGCGGTAACTATATAACTCGCCATTTATGATGGCATCAGGAGTGTGGTGTGGGGTGTGGGATACTTTGCGAGAGTTGAGTGACATAACGACTATACTTCTCTTTCTAAGCGAATTAGAAAGAGACTGATAGTCTATCTCGCCGCGACACAGCTCGCGGGCCGTCCTGTAATATCCCCAGCTGGTCGACTCAAAAGTCACTTTATGGAAAGGTTATACTTATTAGGTACTATTTACTGCCCGCGAGTCTGTCCGCGTGGAACATGTTTATATCGTAGCTCCGATGATTTCTTATCTCCTTCCCCGGGACTCAAACTATCTCTATACCTCATCTAAATTGGTTCCGCGGTTTATGAGTGAAGAGGTAACAGACAGACAGACACACACACTTTCGCATTCATAATATTAGTATCTATTAGATATCACATACCACTGTTAAAACTAAAAAAACATCATCAATTGTACAAGCTATATTAACTTCACATACAAACACTAACGTTTGTTTGCTTTGTATGTTGTTGATTAATTAAAGCTTGCCTAATGAAATGGGTGAATCAACTTTTTCGGACTTGTTAGAAGTCCCAGTTGTAACATTTTTTTCTATAAAACTCTCTCATATTGTCTCCCGGCTAACGGGACAGAAAAATAACAATGAATTGTTGATTGACCCAAATAACATATTCGACCCTCTTTAACAAGATTAATGATGAGGTAACTCCTCTGAACACACCTCAATTTTGTTGTTGGTTTTCAAATTATTTCCGTATAGTGCAGCAGAACTATATTTAAATTACCTCCACCAAAAACATTTTCTCCATCCTAAGGTCAACTCTACAAATATGTGATGTGAACATGTTTATTCATGACTTTGGTTGAAAGTGGCAACGCGTTTGCATGGCGATTACTGCCATGTAAACATTAAAACTTAGTTATTCATAAATATTTTTTACATGTTATTAATAACTTCGCTTCCTACCAATAAGTACTCAAGTGAATCCACAAACTCGTTAGCCGCTTTTGCGTTTAAATTTAAATGTTACTCTAACCAGCTTGCTGAAAAGTCGATTTTACATTATAGTCTTTTGTTAGATGCGAGCTTGCGAAAGTTATACAACGTAGAGGTGTAAAAACCGCGCAAGTGAAGGTTTCCAATTCAGTGCACTTTTGATTAGCGTTATGAATTTATGATTAGATTAGTTAGCTCGTCTAATTTGTTCTGCATAGCTTGCGTAAGCCTGATAAGGCGATTGCTCAGTATTTTGAGTAAGTGTTAACGTGGTGTTAACATATCCAAACGTAACAATAATATTTTACTGCGAATTTGTTCTATAAACTGACACGATGCGTGCTACTATCAATTCACCGCATCGAATTTGAAAATGGAATCCGTTAATATTTTGTTTTATTCTCGGTCCATCGTTCTTACTAACATAACAGCCAACAGACAGCAATTTAGGTTAACGGCCAGATCTTAATTTAACGTCGTTTTAATTGGTGTGTTGTTGTAGTTAGTACTAGATTGCAAGATCTGTAAAGTATCTATTTATTTAATTTATCTTTGCCAGCAAAATAAAGTGGACACTGTTTTCCTATAGGTATTTAAGGCTCAATGCTCTCAGTTCACTTTCACTTCATGTAACAGAATGTGATTAGTAACTGATATCACGCAAAAACTAAGTAACTGTAGAAACTAATGCAGATGTCATTATGGCCTTGTAAATCGAGAACAGCACAGATTCATTTCCTGCGGTGGAGCACGGAACAAGAACTGTCAGCAACTTGCACATAAGACAGTTCACGTTCAGTTTACACGCCACAGCGTAGGCTACGGACGCATTCACCCCGACATTGTACGTGACCTTTAACTTTTTAATTTTTAAAACAATTAGTCCCGTGCATGCACGCCTCTGCTTGAACCTGTCGGCGTTCAGTCAACGCCTTTGCCCGCTGTAAGAGAGACGTGTTACGCGCCGCGATTAAAAAGTTTGCAACGCAAACGTTACTTATCTGTGATTGCATTTGATTTTACACAGATAACATCTTGTGACGTGAGTTTGTTTTGTGGAATAGCGATACCAATGCAGTGTGGATAGTTGTTAGTTTTACAATTTCTACGATTTGTGGTTTTGGTTCAGTTCACTCTTAAGGTATTTAATATTAAGTTTGCCATTTGTATGGTACTATCGACAACACAGCTAACTGACCATCGGTACACCTTAAGTGCATTGTAATAAGGTTCTATATAAACACAGGATGGTCAGTTAACAGTGTTGTCGTTTGTACCTTATTTTACCCTATACTATTAAATGAGCAATATTTGTATGTATATAGATATGTATATAAATCTAACGATTTCAATTAAATTTGGAATATAGGGTTTTACGGGGGCGAAAATTGATCTAGCTAGGTCTCATGTCTTGGAAAATTCGTTTTCTCCGTAACGTCTCTATGTTGACCCGAGCAGAGCTTGGTCGCTCAGGGAATTTAATTTGATGTCCCATAAATCATAATGCAGCTCGGCATAGAAAATAAATTATTTTCCTTTGATTCGCCGAAAACATCAGTAGCAGCAGATATTAAAATACTGATTATTATTAATATAGATACAGACTGGGTATTAAATCTGTTTTAATTGAGTGTCATTAATAGTCAATACACGGATCTCATTTTAGAAAGATTGAACTGAACTCCCATAAGATGTAGAATTAAATTTGTTTATTAATAAGGAGATTGACCAGCTGTACTCGCCTTGATTAAGCGTTATAGTCTCGCATTAATCTCCATAATAATACACGACGATAATCAACACAACGCATAAAGCGAAGTTTTTAAAATAAAAATCTTTGTTTGTTTTTCTTGACTTCTTAATATTTTAGTAAAGTTAATTAATTATTGTCATAATTATCTTGCCCTTTACCATTCAGTGCGGGCAGCGCTCAATGCCTCTGGTTATTTTATTGTTGCCAATACTAATAATATTTATGTATTATATTAGGAAATGTATTTTCATTAGCTAACTATCCTTTTCATTTGTGGTTTTCTTGGTCAACTGCCTGCACATATAAACTTTTTGTTTAGCCCTGCGATTGACCGGAAGAGAATGCCTTAAGGCATTAAGTCCGCCATTTGTACTTTTTATCTGTGCAATAAAGTTTAAATAAATAAATAACAAAATGCATTATAGTAGGATAAAAGATATAAGTAGTTCCCAAGTCTTCAGTCGTTAATGATAAAAATGATATGTTAAATTTTTGGCCTTATTACCTTCGAGGGTGTAAAAATGTAAACAGTATCTTTCACGTCGACTGAGCAATAGAATTTATAAGACGCATGTGCGAAATGCACCAACGCAGGCTTTGGTATGTGAGATCCAGCGAGCGAACTTTGATAAGCATCTAAATTATAAAACGTTAAACGTTGTATGACTCTTTAAATACTACTCAGAACTCGATACTAATACTAATTACGAGTACTACCTTATAACAGGAAGTCACTTAAGTTTACGACCTTAAGGACTTAATCTCCTTCTATTATGCCTATTGGAAACTCCAGCTAACCCGTTTATCTTCCACAGACACAAATGAAACGACAATGCAGACAGCAAGAGAGTCAAGCAGGCAGCGACGGAGTAACAAGAGAAGGAACTCCAGAAAGAAGTCGCTGTCACCGTCGGACCTAAAATGTGTGCGGGATAAGCCAGACAACGGGCGTTCCCTCTCCGAAGGCGCCAAGGGGAAGCACAGGAAGAGTAACATCCGAAGGACTTTGACGCATCCCTTCACCCGCGCCGACGACATCCAGGATGCGACGATGATCGGTGTGTTCAATCGTGAAGTGAAGGCCCCGGTGCCTGAGAGTGATGAGTCCAACATCCCTCCGACGAGCAGCGACAGGGACACGGAGGACGACGCGCGTGTGTTGAAATCGGTGATTAACAGGTCCAGGTGGGACTCTGGAAGTGAGATGGACTCTTTAGTGTCGACTGTGGTGAGGCGCGCCTCGGCCCGACGACGCAGGATGCCAGCGAACCCACGTGAGTCGTTACATTATGTCCTGTCTTCCCATTATTCAGGAATTTATACCCCTCTGCTAATATGCCATAGACGGTGGAGGAATCGGTAATCGTTTATGTTCAGTGCCCGTTTCATGATGATGAATGTAAAATTGTAACTGGTACCATCATAAAACGGGCTACTGACATTGTAATCTGCATGGTTGCGGTCAAGTTCTGTACATGTGCGGTAAGAAAGACCTACAGGTAAATTCAATATATTAATCGCAACAAAATATGGAAGAACGTTATATTTAAAAAATGTCTTTTACAGATTACTGTCCAATTAATCTTGTACAAATTGTCGTTATAATGACCCCCTTCTATGGTAAGAAGCAATTATTTAACCGTGATTAAGGCAAGCAGCTTTCAAAGATAATGACTTAAGGATGCTGTTTGATGGGTTTCTGCCAAAGAGGTCATGGTTCGCAGTATGGTGGCTTAATATTAATGTGGCAAGCTCTCAGCACCTAATGTTAGTCTAACCGCAGCTTTCATAACTTTTGCCTGTTGCATGCGAAACTGTTTTGCTTTGGCGTGATTATTTTTTTAAAAGACAAGTATTTATTGTTGGCTATCAATGTTCTTTCAGTTGCAAATCAACTTTGACGGAACAGTGACGAATTGATTTTAAAATTGTAGGTACAAACGACAACACTGTTAACTGACCATCCTGTGTTTATATAGAACCTTATTACAATGCACTTAAGGTGCACCGATGGTCAGTTAGCTGTGTTGTCGATAGTACCTTGAGACAGGTTGTCTGCCTTGTGCCCAGCAGTGGGACCAGTATAGGCTGATTAATGTCACAGAAGTAAAATCAAAAATTTATGAATTCAGACCAAAATGCATTAGGTAGACTGTAGAGGATGAAAATCAGGATCGGTCTGAATCATTCGTTTCCAAGAATCACTAATTCTTTATTAATCATAATCATCCTGTTTAAATCATGTGTTGTGTCCTCGTTCGGATTTGCTAACTTTATTAAAGCAGCACGTCTAGCACACGACGGCCGCGACATACTCTCGATTTTTATCGCACTATACCTCTTCTTCTAAGTTTTCTAATAAGAGAGAGACTGATAGTGCGAGAAAAATCGAGAGAGCTCGCGCGCCGTCGCGTGCTAGCCGTGCAGGAAACTTAGCTAACCTACCTGAGCTATTAATTTCCTCTCACAATACCTGTTATGTAATAGTGTGCCTGCACTAAACATTACCGGTTGTCATAATCCCCGACAAGACAATGCGCAGTTGATACATAAACCTGTGTAAATAACTTGTAGAGTGTATATAGCTGTCTAAACTAACATCGTGAGGACATCGATCTAATCCCAATAAGATGGCAGTCGCTTTCGTAAAACTAGTTCACACGCCAAATCTTGGGATTAGATGCCAAAGCGGGCCTCGGGCGCGTTTAGGGCACTATCGGGAATAAGGCCAAGAGGATGATGATATAAACTGGCGAAATAGGTTAGTTTTACTGGGAATTTACCGGTCTTGGCCTTTGTTTTTTACCATAAAATGCGACTTACAGAAGGCTTTCAACCACCGGTAACGTAATTGCGTAACTTTGGAATATCTTCCGATGTGCTTGGGCGGCAATGCCTTCGATCTGGTTTACCGCCCTAGGTGAGATAACCCTAGAATGTTAATGTACCATTACAGTTCACTAAACCTCCGGTGCTAAATTGTCTGTTAGTGTTAATACTTCCGCTTTAAAGTAAACATACGATGACGCTGCCGCTGTGCGGCATATAATAATGCATAGATAATTATGACCATGATGTGCAGCTTGGTCCGGTGTTGCATTAAACGAACAGTGCCGTAGAATCGCATCTTAATTAGTCATGTTGAATGATCGGTAATGAAAATCAGTAAGATTCTTTGGGCACTAATTCTTGGCAGAAAACTCTATGGGCCCTTGAGGCCGAGGTGCTCAGAGAACAAAAATATAAACGAATTGAATTACTGTGTCGGCATCGGCACACATCTTGAATCAGAAAAATATATGAAAACAAGAAATTAACGCAGTATGCGTTCCATGTGCATTCATTTCCCTGCTTCTTCCACGTGGATGGGTTTACTAACTAAGCGATACCGAAGACTGAGTTTGCACAAGATTACAACTTGGAATAACCTTATGCCCATATTGAGATTTTTTGTTACAAAATAGAGTGGTGTTTAAAGTGTGTTAAGTGGGTGGTACTTCACATTCTTTAAATTTGGAATATTGGAGTCGCACGCCAATTGATAACGACGTAGCTTTAAGTAAATACATTTTAGGTTTAGGCATCTGCAGTGCTGGTATTCACAATGCTTACTTTACCTTACTGAAGGAACGCATAATGCATGAAGGAACCAGTAAGTTTGGCCTCTTATCACACAACGTGATCCTAAGATTTAATACGACTATCATGATTCATGATCAAGTCATCATTAAGTTATATTTATGATTTGTAGTTAGGTGAATCGAGCGAGACACTGTAAAGCACACTGAATAGTTAGTAGAGTGCCGGTGAAGCGACACTAGTGCATCTGTGTAAAAATGTTTAAACTTATGGTTTAATAACTATGTTTTCAGTGTAGTCTCTTATATAAAACGTCACGAGAAATTATATTATGATACTACAGAAAAAGTTACATAATGTTCACTCTTTTTTTTAACCTCTAATCAGCTACGAGTAGCTAATTGTTAAAAGTTACCTATTACATTAATCCGTTTCTTGTGACATTTAGATGTATGGCGCGAATGTCAAACTAAATTGTCAGACTTGTGTGACAGTTGACAGTGTATACAATAAATTACTTTAAAAAGAAAGTTTTAACCGACTTCAATTTAGTACTCCGCCAAGCCACGAGAACATTTTTTTTTCAATTTACCTCATGAACTGATTTCCGAGAGCAAATGCGTTGATTATTATAGAAAAAAAACCCAATCGCTGTATGTGACCCGATAATATTTGAGGACTTCCGTCAATTCGACAAGGATCACCCTTGGCATTTCATTAGTTGTTATTTCAACGGAATCTTATCAGAATCTGTGATATACTTTTGTACTTTTAAGTACATAATTGAGGAATTCCATAAGTCATCTGTGGTCTTCATCATCAATTCCACTCCACCAATTTATGATTTTCGGATGTAAATACACGAGTTATAATAGAAAATACCAAAATCACTACACGCGTGCCTAATATAATTGAGGAGTTCCCTCAATTCCTCATGGATCCCATCATCCAATTGAATTTTCAAAAAAATGGGACCCATCTGGAAGCATATACTTACAAACAAAAAAAACATTTTATGAATCGGCTCATCAATGACGGAGTTCTGAGGTAACAAACATTGAAAAAAAAAATACAACCGAAATGAGAACCTCCTCCTTTTTTTTGAAGTCGGTTAAAAATCGCAAGACTCACAGTTTCCGCACAATAGTATTGCAATGCCATCTACTGAACATTGGTGGAAATACTTCATACTCGTTGTTATGTGCAACATAACCGCGTTCACACAGCGTTGTTGCTAGCATTTGCCGTGTGCGCTAGATGGCGCTCATGTTAATATACAAGAATTTAAATTATGCTTCCAAATTAGTAAGTAAGAAGGTTAAAAATGATTTAGTACTTAATTTTATGAGTGGAAAAAACTACTTAACATGTAACATATAGGCTGTAATTACTTGCGAGAAATCAATTGGTCTGGCCAAATAGATGCTAACCTATATTTTCAATGATTAGACCATCAATACTGCGTTGCTAGCGATACCTTGTAATGTTCTATGGAACATAGTTAATTATGTTTGATTGCAAGTTTCGCAATTGGCCAATTCTTTTCAGTTTTATCGACCTTGCATAAATATTTAATGTTTAATTTTAACATGAGAAATAAATAAATGCCATGAGCAAACAAATCGGCTAAGAGTTAGTTTTAAGAATACTTTACTAGAATAAAAAACATTAACATGATTCTTATAAGGTAGAGTCTTGTTTGTTACTTCCCGACATATCTTAATTATGTCGCCATGTTTGTCTAGCTAGTCATAACATAAGGTATACAGAGTGGGCAATTAAAATGATTAATATAACTTGGTATTGAAGGTCATAAACCACTTAAGGTTTTGATTCTCATTCTTGTAACAATCGCGGAAATTTATGATTGCGCTTGAGGCATAGTAACCCAGAATATAAATAGTAGAGCTAACCGATAGCCTCATTTCTGAACTCCCAACATAGCCCTATCCATAGCCCTTTGGGTGACTTCGAGCCTTCTTATGAGGCCCATAGTAAGCGACCACGTTCAGTGCCATATGTCGTCACTGGCAACACGCCCTGGTCAAAGACTCTCGTCTTGAGTCACTGCTGAATATTGGACGAAAAGATGTGCCGTATAAGCTTCCTGAACGCTGCCCAGCCGAGTCGGATTCGACGATTGACCTCTTTCTCGAAGTTGGACCTACCTAACTGGATAGTCTGTTCTAGGTATACATAATCGTCTACAACTTCGAGCGTAAAGTGTCCGATTGTAATGGGAGTTGGTACTACATGGGCATTTGACATGATCTTCGTCTTATCCATGTTCATTCTTAGACCAACTCGCTCGGAAGCTTTACTGAGGTCATCGAGCATCGTACTTAAGTCCTCCATGGTCTCAGCCAAGACGGTATAGTTATCGTCAGCAAACCGAAGGTGAGTGATGTACTCGCCGTTGCGTTGATGCCTATAGCCTTCTCCAGTCCAGAGTTTTGAAAACGTCCGCCAGTGCAGCGGTGAACAGTTTTGGAAAAATAACATCTCCTTGCCTGAGTAGAGCAGAATCTTTGTGGCGATCTTAATTTATTTTATCAGGCTTAGCTCACACCATTGTTTTGATTATTACTTGATTGTGACCTGTTACTCGAGTATTTAAACTTAGCAGGGTTTATTGTAAGCAAATTACAAATCAAAAGTCAAACTCAAGCTGGCAAGTTAGCATGTTACTTTAGGGTCTACACATTAGCTATTATAGAACCCCACCAATATACACAACACCATGTCAATGTGTGAATATAAATTAAATCGTAAGAAATTATATTATTTTTGTATTACATTTTATTTTATTAGGGATCTTACGCTCTATTTACTTCTATATTTTTAATTTAATTACCTTTATTTCCGTCGTTTCCACGTGAGTTGCACCGGCCGTGGTCACTATTGGTCATACCTCCATGTGTGTGTGTGTGTGTGTAACAGTGTAACCTATGCCTTAGTCAAAGCGGAAATATCGGTGGCGCCGCGTGGGAGCCTATCTATATGTATGGTATGGTGGACAATAAGCGTTCTAAAGGCATTCATTTGCTTTACGGCGGAATTCAACTTCCTCATAAATAATTTGCCTGCAGGCATGCTACAAAAAGGACAGTTCTTTTTTTCTAAAATGTTGGGGTGGCGGCACTGAACCGAGTCCAGAGGGAAATTGTGTATTTTTTCGAACGGGCGTTAGAGCAACTCAACTGTCATTTTCCCATACAACAAATGATTTTTTATTTACGAAGCGTTACGCAATCGACCAGCAGAGGGGTGACCAGCAGAAGTTATTTGAATAGAAATAAATAATTTAATTAGTTGAAACTTTAAAGTGAGTTGTTTTCTATTTCTTAATACCGAAGAAGACGGAAAAAATATTCAGAACAATATCTCCATCTCTGTCGCTCTTTCCATAATATATAGGCACTTGCATTGCAAAATAGATGGTATGGGCATTTAAAAAAAAAACGTGTACCCAATTAGCGTGAGTTGTTAAATAAAAATTAAGTCTAATACAAACACAAAACTCTCTAACACAAAACTGACACCGAGTTAATTTTTATTTAACAACTCACGCTAAAACTATATCATTCGCAGCTCTATTAAATCCCTACAACTTACTACATCAAATGTAAAATTAATTGCCTAATAGTACTTAATAGTAAATATAAATATGGAAATTTTATGAGTATTAACTACAGTTACATCCCTTATAAGTGCTTACGACACACCTTTCATACAGTTTAAAACTTTAAACCTTTTTGCGTTTCCTGCATTAAAACACCGTCGTCCCCCGGATATTAAAGCATTAATACCGCTACTTTTTACTAACGAATTACACAACATTATGCTGCCTAAATTTCAACTCCCATCATCTGCAGTTAAAGTCTATTTTAGAATATCCTATTGAATCACATACGAACTCGCTAGCATTACACGCTTTACCTCAACATCACAAAGGCAAGCTGCGGTTTCGCGTCCTCTTTTAATTAATGGAATCGGAAAGAGACAGGTCATGCAATGCAGTCAACCTTCTTATAATACATGGCATACTGACACATATTTCCATTGAATAGGATTCAAATTTGTAAAATTACATTGGTCAGGGCATACGGAGGCGGACGGCGTTGAAGTCTTTTGTATGGGGACTGGTTTGAAGATTTTCTTTTTGCCTTTAAAGACTGAGTACTTATGCTAAAGACCATATTATATCACCACATATGACGAAGAAAGATAGACAAAACTAGGTTTACACCATTGCCATCAGAGCGTATTGTGGTTAACAATGTTATTATATGTCACATTCGAATATGTACTACAACTCGAATATAAATTAAAAAACAATGTATTATGATTAAAATTGTAATGAGGTAATGTATAACCATCAAGCTTCCATAAAGTTTTCATTTAGTATAAGTAGTTATAAAAACGTGTTTTCGTATAAATTCAGGGAAATATTTGTTAGTTCAAAAAAATAATTCTGCTAAGACATCCATCAGTATCTCTTATTCACCTTGTTAACGTAATTTGAATGTATTAGATATTTAGTTTTGGCCTGAAATAATCTTGGCAAGATTATAAAAAACTGTCATGCCTTAACTCTCATTTGAGAGCAAGCAGTACTAAGAGTTAAAATTCAGTTTTAAAATCCAAAACGAACTAGCCGTTATATGTATATTTGTATTCTGACGTAGTTTTGGTTTGGTCCATGATTGTCAGTCTACTCACGAATATGTCACAGTTCTGTTGTCAATTGTTTGGTCGAGTCAATTATCGTAAACATCGATTTAAAATATCCACCTAATATTTAACTAATCTGTACATAACAAAAGATGCTATTTTGTTCCTGTGAAAGTACAGTCAAGTGCAAAAATAGGTATCGATAATACTATCTCATAAATAAGTACTAAAACCTTAATCCGGTGACATAAGTTATGGGACATATTTATGAGTTGTGTGCACCCATATTTTTACACTTGACTGTACAAGGCAATATGCGTAAATTATTTCGAGTTCTAACGAAGATTCCAAATTCTAGATTGCTAAAATCTATCTGGGAATGAGGAGTAGTGTAATTGAAGCAATTGTATTCACATAACACAGGGTTTCTTCGCTATTCCTATTTATTCTTCTTCGCCCCACTACAGTGTAGTATCGTAGCCACGTTCATAAACGCTCATCTCACTTATATTAGCTGAAATGCCGTTCAAATTCGTTTGTCTTTGTCTGTCTCTTTGACATTTGTGTTTGTGGGAAACGGACAAAACGTATTTCATTTAACCCGACACGCGTCCTACAGTCTACACCAATATACAGAATTTTATTGAATTCTGAACCTACCTATATTTTAATAGTTATTTTTTTATTGCTTTTCTAACTGACATGACCCTCCACGGGTAAACGGAGTTTTTTTTAACCCCCGACGCAAAGAGGGGTGTTATAAGTTTAACGTGTCTGTGTGTCTGTGTATCTGTCTGTGGTATCGTAGGTCCCAAACTGATGGGCCGATTTGAATGCGGTTTTTTTTATTCGAAAGCTGTTGTGATCCCGAGTGTTCTTAGCCATGTTTCATGAAAATCTGTTTAGCCGTTTTTGAGATATTGGACTTTGAAATGAAAATGTCGGGCGTTTTTCAACTTTTCTAAGTTGTAGTTATTTGTTCTATCAGTAAGCGGGGTGAAGTTTGTGTCAATGGCATACACTGCGCCGGTGACTGCAGGATGAGGTCTGCTAAATTGGGAATACACCAGAGTTTTAGTGGAATTTACAAGTATGACGATTCAAATTGTAGATGGAGTGCCCGGAAGATAATAGGGTGAGCAAGCGGATATGTCAATTCCACTCCAATATGGTTGACTCGTTTATTCTGGCAAGACTTAAGAGTCCACAGCTCGATTCTCCATACAAACGTAGTTACGCTCTTATTTTAAAACTACGTGTTGGATTGTACCGAAACTGCATATACAATGACATGAGGTATATCTATGTCTGTAATTAGTTTGTGTAGCTTCAGATACCATGGTAGAAAAAATACAGCGAATTTAAGTTTTTCATACAAAACTTGTTTTTGCTCTATTTCGTTTGTTTTATAAACTGGAACCATATAAACTAATTACAGACATAGATATACCACATGTCATTGTATATGCAAAGTTTCGTCACAATCCAACACGTAGTTTTAAAATGAGAGCGTAACTACGTTTGTATGGGAAGTGAAATTCGGCCGAGCTTACTGCGGACTCTTAAATCTTCAATTGTAGCTGTTTCACTTGACATTTAGGACTAGTGGTTATAGAAAGTCATTTTCATTTCACGGCATTTACTAGTATCAGAAAGATATGGTATTTATTAGAGCCACTGAACCAATCCAATATAAAGTTTATTCCAAGATTAGTCCAAAGAAAAAGTCGTCTGTTCCCAGATTAAATCCTTACTCCAGTTTAAATAAATAAATATTTTATCAATAAGGGACAATCTAAACAATTGAATGGACTTGTTTCTGAGCCTTGGATGTTATTTTTGATCTTACAATAACTTACCAATATTTGAACCCGGGACCGTCAGCTTCCTAGGCAGGGAGACGGCAGGGTCGCTACCCACTAGGTTAAACCGATCGTCAAATCGGCTCGGCCCTTAGCTTCTAAGCTGTTCTCCAATGACACTAGGGTGGGTTGCACCAAACCGTCTCTAATTATAAGCGGTGTTCGTTAAAATCTGAATGTATGGAAAGTTTGACAAGTTTCTATGGGATGACTGCCGGCGCCATTTTTAACGTTGATCGGTCTGTAATCATAAGTTGGTGCAACTCGCCGTAAGTATAGTAGGCATCGCTCTTTAATTCTTCATCCGAGCCTCAATACCTCGGCTGCATACTCATCTCAAGGAGCTAGCACATGCTACCTAATCCCAAGTAATGGCGTAGGTATATTTGTATACTCATACAAGTTACGTGCTTAAATAATAGTGATTACATGTTCTAATGTTTCAACATTCTCATCAGTTTTTTAAGTGCTTTTTACACTCCTTACGCTTGTCGATTCGATTTCACGACCTCCAAGCAAGGTCTTTTCTACATAGTTATGGCAAAAAACACTAATAAAACACATTACAGTTTTTGTTACGTACAGTAGAGTTAGACAGACAACCTTTCAAATATATCTACACATGTGTCTTATGTCAGTAACAATAAAGTTACTGTATAGATATTTTTGAAAGGTTGTCTGTGTAGGTGTAGGAGAACTCGACTGTACCTACAGCCACAGAGTAAGATTTGAAGGTACAGTTAATATCACTTCGGGTTACTTACTTCAGGGTACTGTATGTGTGGGTGTCGTATAATACACCGCCTACGTTCACGCACAAACAAAAGAACAACTCTATGGTTTCCAAACGAGAACGTGTTCCATATACAAAACTTCTTCAACTTCGCTGTTTGGTCTAGTTCGCCAGTGCAAGTTCATTGTTCGTCTGCCGCTTGGGCGTGAATCGTCGTAAACGCCAGGCGCTTGGCGTTTTTTGTGGCAACATTTGGCCCTCGACCGAGCTGAGTTTTTGTCGAGTCGTTACCGGTCGCTTACGTCATTCTAGTCTTTGGCCGAGTTTTGTTGTTGGCGTTGGAATGAGTCACGTTGATACTGCACTGTCGATGTTGATATCGATAAATAAGTGTCTAATGTGCATTTTGCACTATAAAAGCTGAATAGGTCTACGGCGACCTAGAAATGATATTGAGTTGGTACCTATTCTACGACGATCTTAGTGACTCATACGCTACTATTTACATGTTAGGCACGATTCTCCCTATAAGTCAAACTATTAATAAAATTAATTCTCATAAACTTTTCTGCAACGATGGGAATTTATTATGAAAACTTGCTTCCCACGATCATGCTCGTGCGAAATTTCTATTATCTCATGAGATAAAATGAATCAGGTAAAACAGATTTCATAATCTAATCTCTATTAGGTATGTGTACAAGACATAAAAAATACTGCTAAGTATGGCAGTCCACGCGGAAAAAATATAATAACCATTAAAATGTAAGTGACGGAAAAGCTCGGTTTTTTGTTCCACAGCAGTAACGATACGTCCTTATCCCACTGGCTTCTAGTGCATTTTACAGCTGTAAGCATCTTACCCTACGGTTATTTTTGACGTAACGCAGCTCTTCACATCCCTAGAATATATCCAACTACCTATGTATTTTAACTTGGGCCAAAATTCGTTCATGACCCGGATGTCCCGCTGTATGCTGTTCCCCTCTACAAGTCGCATATGTCAACCGATTCTTGTGAAATTTTATGAGCAGGTTCATTAATTAGGTATGTATATGGTAGGTCAATTCGCTTTGTCGATATTAAAAAAATGATTTTAAAGTGCGATTTCTACCGCTCACGGAGCTAGCGGAGTTAGCTGACATCGATGTTTCAAACAATCGAGCTCTAGCACCGCCCTATAGCGCACGGCGAGCGCAACAGTCGGCCGGCCGGCTCCCTGCGCACATCCGTTTAGCGCTGCCCCGCGCACCACGAACCGACGAGCGATTTTCAAAATTTGAACCAAACCTTCCATATATGAAAACCGTGCTCTATAAAAAAACAATTGCCCTCTTTGGTCATCAGTTGTTTTTAGTGATTTCTTTTTAGCGTTTGAGACTGAACATTTTGTGAACGGCCAGTGTTTTAAGTGGTGTTTCAGTTTGCGTGTTGCGATTTTTTTTCTGTGAACCGTGAACTTTGACCGAAACGGGGGCCTTCAATGAAGCCGTATTCGGACTTTTTCACAAGCTAAAAGTAAGTAATAGGATATTGGATGAACGTTGTGTAATATGATTCTTAGAGTTAAGCCTATAAGTTACTTATCCAGGCACTTTTATGAAGCCCTAACAATGACTTTTTATTAATGATTTAGCCATTTCGACTTTTGCGAAACAAGCCTCCGTTTATTTGTTCTGAGACCACGACTTACTATGGCTTACTTATAATACATACTGTTACATACGTAAGAAATGTAATTACATATATGAATACAATGAAAACAGGTAAACACCGTGTGTTACCGTCCTCTTTCACGTAATGGTTAATCGCCAAGATTACTTAGCTTTGTTTAAGAAACTCATTACACAGTACAATACAAACGATTCCCATCACATTAATCAATTAAACTGGCGGACAACTCACACTAAGTTTATTGTAGTTTAAAAGTTACGGCCCTGTGAGCCTGCGACAGACCGACACCGGAGCTTTACCCTTATTCGGCTCATTGTCAGTCAGTACCTAAAACAAAAATCGTCTTTTCAGTGGACAATAGTTAAGGGCTTATGTATATATATATATATAATTAGTTTTTATCGCATAGAATTATAGAAGAGGCGACGCCGTTTATGCGGATTCAGAGTTCAACCGAAAATTAGGCTTTAAAAAGCCCTTAACTTTGGCAATGTCCACCGAAAAGACGCGAACCTAAATAATCTGACAATGACCCATTCATAAAACTTAACACACATATGTTAAATAAAATATGCTTTTTCCATTTGTCTTAAACACAAATGACAGATAAAGACAAACGAATTGTAACTTTAGCTAAAATAGTTATGATGAACAATTATGAATAAGGCCGTTAGTTTAGTATGGTCTCGTTGGCACGCTGTAGTTATGGACTCAAAGAATCTCTGAATATGCAGTCGGTATTAGTAAAGTTTGGCAGAATACCATTCATCATCCTAGCGTTATTCCTGGTTGCAGCCTAGGAACCCGGGATCAGCTTTGACGCTTAATCCCAAGATTTGGCAAAGGCACTAGTTTTACGACTGCCATCTTAACCTTCCAGCCCATATTGAAAGCGAGACCTTACTGGGATTAGACCGGTTTCCTCACGATGTTTGCCTTCACCGAAAAGCTAACGGTAATAAGAAAAATAAACTGTATCTAAAATAATAGCAATTTACTTGATTTTCCATATAACGATTAGGTATAGTATAGTACAAATTGCAGTGTGTCGACATACTTTTACGTCAATTATTATGAAGCTATTCGGCTGCCGCGAGCGAGGTCCGTCTTCAATTTTTTTTTGAGTATTTATGTTATTTAAATATAGGTAGTTGCTTACATACAAACATTTTTTCCTCTCCAAAAAACTGATTCGAATGGCATCGTAAATAAACCTTAGGTCACAAGCCTATTGTCTAGTGACTAGTGCATGGTGAAAGGTAAAAAGGGACTTCCTAGAAACAGTTCTACATTGTAATGCATAAAGCTCGTATTTGTACAAGATAAACCAGTTTTTTCGTGGAATTAAGTATTGAATTAAGTAGATCATAATGCGAGTGTTTCATCTGGAATTCAAGTATATAAGTACATTGAATTAAGTATATGCAGTACATATATTTACAGACAAGTAAGTAAACGTGGTAGGAAGTGTGAGTAAAGCATGGACAGACAACTAAAAAACCGGCCAAGTGCGACTCGGACTCACGCACGAAGGGTTCCGCACCATTATCTATAAAAACGGGGGAAAAACATGTTTTTTGTATGGGAGCCACTCATAATTACAGCACGGCTATCACAGGGCTGCGAGCTGTCCCGGAGACATAGACTATCCTTCTCTTTCTAAGCGTTCTAATTAAAAAGAGACTGATAGTAGATATCGAATTATAGCCCTCTCCCTCTAACGCATAGCTGCATCCTGCTCACGCGCCAACGTTGGCCCAATGTGTCCAGCGATCATAATATGGCGCCGGCAGCTGTCATCCCATAGAAAACAGTCAAAGTTCCTCTATTCCGATTGCCGCCGGTTTGA
The DNA here is from genome assembly GCA_947049275.1 of Epinotia bilunana. Lineage (NCBI taxonomy): Eukaryota > Metazoa > Arthropoda > Insecta > Lepidoptera > Tortricidae > Epinotia > Epinotia bilunana. The sequence continues at coordinate 10,620,087 of OX346257.1, forward strand.
AACAACCGAACATAATATATTTTACGTCACTCTGGGCGGTAAACGAGATTTACCGCCCATGGGCGCAGCGGCAAATCTCACTTCACACCCAGTGTGACCTGGGGAATTCACGAATTCGCCGCCCTAGGTAAGTAATGTACTATTAGAAGCTCTACTGGGTGACTTCGAAGTCATGATCAACAAGGACACTCAGGGCCGTATTCATAAACGTCCTACAAGATTGTTTTAATTGTAATATTCGTTTGTCCTTATCTGTCACTTTGACATTTGTGTTCGTAAGAAAGGGACAAAGCACATTTTATTTAGCAGAGGCATTTTAAGTTTTATGAATAAGGGGGTAAGTGTACAGTACTTAAATGCTGGTTGTAATCAACAACATTATCCATGAAAGCAACCACTAAATCCCAAAAATAAAAATAAAAATTCACTTTTGGTCATATTTAATCATGACCCCAAAATAACCTAGTTGAAGTCATCATCTCTACGTCTTTATCCAACGATTCAAGCAGCAGCGCTTAATGGCTATGTATAGCAGTAGTTATCTATGCGGGAGCGGCATTTGTCTTCCATGGGCATCGTATGCCACCCAGCACGTCTGTCATGCGACGGCCGCGACATACTCTCGATTTTTCTCGCACTAATATACCTCTTAATCTAAGTGTTCTAATAAGAAAGAGACGGATAGTGCGAGAAAAATCGAGTGAGCTCGCGCGCCGTCGCATGATAGCCGTGCTGGAAAAGTATACCCTAACATCTTCAGAGTTCTAATTCTAAAAACAGCTAACGCAAAGCCTGACCCGATCGTTTCAAGACGAGTATTGTTACACAAAGATCGTGCTTAGACGTGACCCCATGGCTTATCGCCGCTATTGTTGTTCTGAATTATTGCCCACCTAGTTTATTTGAGTAGGAAACGTTTTTTCGATAACATCAAGTACGATTCAGTTGAGGTGCGAGTTTACACTTGAGTTTTTTGTTGAGTATTGTGCTCGCTAGCGGGGCCTCTGCTCTTCCATCCGTTTATTTGGGCTTGTACTATAGTCCGACCGCTTAACTGAGTCCTCGCCTGAGCGGTTCGTATAAAGGGGGAGCGGGCGTCGTGCGGGAGGCGAACAGATTATATAATAGTTCTACCCGCACGCCGCTCGTTCCCCCGTTATACCCCCCCGGCGCGCCGCGCAGGCGAGGACTCATTTAAGCCGTGTCGGACTATAAACGCATCCGGAAAATCTGCTTCACCACTGTATTTCGGATGCATGTAATTCCAGTCTTAGAATCGTTAAGTACGGTTCTTGCTTGTAAAATATTGACTAAATGTCGCTTATTACAAATTCATTCCAGAAAGAACTTTAAGTTGTTCATGTCGGTTGTAGTCGTGATCATTTCGAAATATTAGTGTAACATTATTTCACTTGTTCTCCATACATAACTAAGTTACATTATAGTCCAGTCGTGACAACTTGTATGGAAAAAATGACAATTATGGAAATAATTTATAATAGCTTATTTTTTATGTGTAACGGATATATTATCAATTAAACAGTTACCCAGCGACAGAATCCGACAAAATTTCAGACGTAAAAAAAATATTAAGATATATGTTTGTCTTTATTTAGGTTCATTTACATTTGCCCTATAGTAATAAAAAAAAAAGTAAAAAAAAAAAGTATAATAAATCATACAAAAACGACATTGCATGCTTCATTTAAATCTACATAATTACTTCCGGGTGGAAAGTTTGTCGGATTCTTGAATAAAGCATCTTAGAATAGCATTTTCAAATGAAATCAACAAAAGTAACGCTATTATAAATGAATGTTTTCAAAACCGTATTTTTCCTGGAGTATTATTGGCATGCCCCTTTCACCATTTTGTTCGTATTTCGAAAGATTTCCTATTTCTGGGCGGTCTGTTCTTCGGGCTTCTGAAGCTACCTAACGAACGTGCTATGCGAATTTGGGAGGACTGGTAATAGGGCTTGGTTATGTACGTGGTATAAGGCCATTATTTATGCATTCAGATATCTAGCTATCACCTTGTCACGTGACAAAAAACCGTTCCGCAAACATTATTAAAAAATATTCCATTTAAGTTTAGTCTATTTAAGTCGATTTAAATGAATACGTACTCCCCAAGGTAATCCTTCACTCAAGTTAACAAAGTGTGGCTTTATCAAATTGAAAATCAACGACTTTGCAAATAATAATTTTAATTAGAACCACAAAATTTCGAAATCGGAAACCCCAAGTGTTTATTTGGTAATTTGGTGTTGCAACGTGGAACACAAACCCCATGGCTCAGAACTATCGGAGTCATCGGAGCCCATGGCTCAGAACTATCGGAGTCATCGGAGCGTGGCCACACCTGCCCGTGCGCACTGGATCAATATGGAATTCGAAAGCTTATCTAAGTCGCGCCGCTAATTAGGACCAATAAAAAGTAATCCACCAGCATTAACTAATCCGTGACAGCTATACCCTGATTGAGAAGTCGAGCGATTTGTGATACCTATCGTCGGTAATACTAAGACTGCAGTGCCGTGTACAAAGTGTAGTTACAAACAAACTCATCCTCTTCTTCGTAAAACTCATTTCTAATAGCTTTTGTCTCTTTTAGACAATTGTCAAAGTAACAATATAGCTAGAGACAAACGGCTATTAATTCAAATAAGTTTAACAGGCGTTTATGAATAAAGGCATAGGTCTTGGTACAGTCACCAGTATCATATCTGCGACAATAGAGCGCGCATGACGTGTCAGATATTGTTGCCGGCTTTGTTACGGCAAATATCAATGCTGGTGACACAGTATAGGAACAGTAGATAAACTTCGAACAAAGGTACATCGCACGGCTGCACACATGCGCGCGTGTTCGGTACGCACACACACATAGCCTTCGGGAATGATGGAAAATGCTTCAATCGGGGCCGCGCCGTTGCCGTTTTTCGCTCGCTCTCACTCGCCACGTCAAAGGAAGCCGCCTCGTAGGTATGAAGACAGTGAACCGCCAGTGCCACGATATCAAACGGAGCCGAATAGGCTTGTAACTAAGCACCTACCAACCGAGTGCAGTTTAGCAACTATTATACTTACTAGGAAATATTTTAGGCATAGTATAGTGCTATTAAAATATTCTATGAAGTGGGAAACTAAAAACACATATACCTAACTATCTTTAATATTATTACTTTGTGTATACAATATTGTCTATTAAACTGTAACAGAAATACTTTGCATACGTGACACAGCCCTGCATATCGAGCGAAAGTAGGTAACGAACGCTCCTAACCGGCCTCTGATTAACTACTGTATTATTCTTCTATACTGTGGTTGGGGACTGTGCAACTTTGGCCACGTGATGTCAACGCCATAATTAGCTGGGACAGCTTCGATTAAAAGGCTTGAATTTTGAATTGTCGTGCCAGCAAGCGTAGAATGTTTGCCATATTATCACTATAGCTGTGGATAAAACTTCCGTCACGTTCTGACGAGTATGCGAGTGCGAGAGTGACGGATGTCTTATCCACAACGATAAGTGATAAAAAGGCAACCATCATGCTACGCACGAGATTCTGCGATCACCGAAGATAGCTTCTACAAAGTTTATCATTTGTCACTCATGCATGAGTCATGTGACATGTCGTATTCCAGTGTCACTACTACTCTATACTTGACAGCGTCTATGTCTGCGTATGTATGTGTATGTGTCTATGTCTATGTGTTGATACACATAGATAAAGGCACACGCGTTCTGATTTATTGCCAATAAATGCTTAAAGGTAAAGGTGACCAAAAAATGTGCGCATTTACCTTGGTCTCCTTTACCTTTATGCATTTATTTTGAGGGGTTTTTTCTCTATGCAGCTCGACCGAGGCTTGCACCCGTGTTTTTATTTAGCAAGTTTAGGGTTACATTTGTGATATTATGATGTGTTACACTTGCATAAAAATGCATTTATTTGAATGTTGACGGCAGCGTTCAACATTGTGTGGAGGTAATTTAGTGTGAAACAGGGTAGAGTTCCCCACAACCTTGTTTCGTCGCGGTTTAACGCGGTTTCCGGTCTATAGAGAGGTCCCTGCACTTTTTACAATGTTGCAGGTGAAAATAATCAAGTCATCTTAGTCGCAAGCACGCTTTTACACAGCAAACGTTCGTTGCGCACAAATCATTTACACCAAATTTCATCTACATGAGTAAAATATAACAAACAGAGAAATACAATCAGTTTATTGTCTTACTTACATGATGGACATACGGGTGTATTCCACTTTTCCAAGATCTTTGTCCAATGTGCATTGCGTCTCATTCACTCTTTGAGCAAAATGTGAGATGCAAATACACATTGGACAAAGATCTTGGACAAGTAGAATACCACCCTAAAGAGCGAATAAGTGGCCCATCTAAACGTTTAATACAGTGACCGAGCATTTTACCTGTAAATCCGGTGTGACAATAACTAAATGCGTTATGGTTACGAAACCATACAAAATTGAGTAGGAACTTGAAAAAAGAAATACCTCGAACGGTCTTTGCTCGGCAATTTTAAACTAAGATTGTGGCGTAACGAAACAACTTATTCATAGCTAGCCCTTTTTTAGCCCCTAGTTTAAGAAATGATTATTTAAGTGCGTTATCCTTTATTAATTAATACTAATAGTTATATACGTTATTGACACAATGCAAGACCAGGTTTAAAGGCTTTTTAGGTGCGGTTGCGTCGGCCGAATTTGTACAAAAGTTGGCCTTTTTAGTTGGTCGACTATTACTTGGTAACCTGTTATGCCTACTTAGCCGTGATAATTTTCTTTTTAAATTCATTATATGTACTACTACCACGATTTTTTTCCCATCCACAGTAGTACCCATTTAGCCGGCACGGGTGGGGTTAGGGGGACACACGACTCAAACAAAAATTAGGGCTTTAAAGCCCAATATCTCGTAAACGAATCATTGAGTAGAAAAAGGGTTTTGAGAAACCCATAATATTTTTGAACAAGCTACCCAACGATACCCAATACTATGGGCGTAACTAGAAAAAAAATTACATTCCCACTTTGGGTGTAGGGGAGGTACCTTAAAAGAATTTCTACTGTTTTGTCGGCGTGATTGATTTATATACCAATGCCGAATTACAGTTTTCTAGTAGTAAGTTACTGAGCTAAGTCGAAGACGGACAGACGGACGGAGTTGTGTTTGGACTTGGGTTCCTTTGTTGACTACGGAACCCTCAAAAGTACCTATTGTCAGTCGCGAGCTGCTAACTGCTGCAAAGCTATTCTTCCACCACAGAAAAAGACGACTTTTGTTTTACTCAATCTTTATGACTTATAACCCATTCGTACTTTTTATGTTATTTTTAATTTAACCTTTAATTTGCACTTCAAATCATGGCTCTCTGTGAGAATCATACGATTTCCAAGCAAAGATTTCAATCTCACCGCATCATAGTAGACACGGAGTGATCTCGCGTGTGCTTCAAGCATATCCGACTCGCGGCATTATACTTAGCTGACCATGGTTTTTGTTGATAGAATCAAGATTCTACACGGGTTAATGACCTTTGTTTGACAATAGCGGGACATCATACAGCATAATGATGATAATTTCTGAGTACTGTTATACATGCCCTTAGTATATTGACACATTAAAATTTTTCCGTTGTCAAATATCAGGTAGCATCGTTTCATTTTCGCGGGCGACTGTATTTAACAATATGACATTAATATTTTTTATTTCGAACAAACGTCAGGTTTCATCAAATAATTATCATGTAACATACCTGTATCATTACAAACCACTGCCAAGGTCATTAACCAACCCTTAAAAAGTTATTAGTTTTTATTACCAGTAATTAAATTGTTATTTTATGACTATTGGAAAGGCGTTGTGCCGAAGCTTCATGTTGGCTGATCGCCCAACTCAGAACGTGGTTGTATATTTAGTACTAGCTGCCCCCTGCTTCGCCCGCGTAAAGTCGCGGGATACCTAATATATAGCCTAACTATCCTGTGCCCTACCCCGGGATTCAAACTATCTCCATACCAAATTTCATATAAATCGGTTCAGCGGTTCAAGCGTGAAAAGGTAACAGACAGGCAGACGAACTTTTGCATTTACAAAATTAGTATGGATATTATATTTATACACTAGCTTCTGCCCGCGACTCCGTCCGCGTGGAACTCGTTTATATCGCAGCTCCATACAAACCTTCACCCACTTAGGGAATGATTTCCGGGATAGAAACTATCCTATGTCCTTCCCTGGGACTCTTAACTATCTCTTATACCAAAATTCACCTAAATCGGTTCAGCGGTTTAAGCTAGAAGAGGTAACAGACAGACAGACAGACAGACAGACACACTCGCATTTATAATATTAGTATCGATATTGGTATGGAATTAGTATGGATATAGTAATATAGTATAGAATAGTATTGATGTCCACCCAGAAAGTCCGTTCTAAACGCAGGTGAAAAAAACTCATTTTTTTTATCGACATAAGATCCAGAAATTACCCAAACCCCTACTACATATACGTACAAAGCCTAACAGACTTTTCCTCTTTATAATGTTTACCAACATTAACCTATTAATTAGTATAGATATCTGATGCACTTACAAGATAACCGGTAATGTGACACTTTAGATATAGACTTGGATCTATCATCATGTAATGTTAATTGTACCTACTTATAGTTTTAATCCTGTCAAAGAGATCCGCATTGTAAGAGATTTACGCCACTTTTCAAATAAGCATCGAGGCCCAATGTAAAAGTGGGGATGCAGTCCGTCGAATCAGAAGCCAGTCCCCCAGTCAGTGGGAGATTAAATAATTGGTCAATATGTTCATCGGGGAATCCCGAAAAAAAAATTCAAGGTAAAGGGTCTAACACCCAAAAAATCAATACAAAAAGATCAAGAACGCTAACTAACCACAAGCCTTGATCTTCACGTTTCGGCTGCACACATCAACATCACTTTTCAACCTCACGTCTCACAAATTTATTGTCAAGTGTACCTAAACACTGAAGCAATAAAGTTCTTTTTTTAATACGCGTTTGGCAAGTAAGCACATATTTAGTTCGTTGCCGGTCCATCCGTCTTCTTTCGTGCGATATCACTTGGAACATTTTTTTTCTTACTTGAAATGCAGCCTTATTGCAACTGAGGATGTTGCTTGGTTCGGTACTTGATGTTGGCGGCTTTTACTAGCTGGTATACGATTTTATGAGGTAGACATTCGGATTCTGACGCGAAACGGTCACTGACACTTCATTAAAGTTAGCACGAGATACGCTCGGCTAGTTTTTATGCTGTGTTAAAAATACAGAACCCGGAAATAATTCTGCAATGAGTAAAAAAAAACATAAGGTTTCGACTTAGACCTTAGACCCGCCATAGACGGACTGCTTAGAGCAAGTTAGACCCGTCATAGACGGACTGCCTATAGCAGTCGAGGCCTCATTTAGTATGACGACGGCTCTCGTGCCGTTGGTCTCGACTGCTCTGAGCAGTCCGTCTATGGCCCGCGTAACAAACGATTTGGCGGCGGGATTCCTTTCAGCGCAATCACTAAAGTTTATCTTGGTACCTATTTGAATATACCATGCACCTATTTGAATATACCTAATAGGGAGGCTGTTACAGTGGACGCAATCCGTTACTGCTATCTCATAAAGATCTGTTTTTTACTTAGTATAAAGTTCAAAATCGACTAGCAAAATGAGGATTATCTTCCAAGTCATCCCGCGAACTACCTACTTCAGCCTGCGTAGTTATTGTTACCTAAGGCAGTTCTTATAAACAGTAGTTGGTATAAGCATCAGATGATCTTCGCCTTTGTATATACAGTGCCCTAATGCAGTGCAGTGTACACACAATACTAATAATCAATCTTAAATCATTACAATATGTCTGAATATGTTTTCTTTAAGGAAAGTGAAAAGATGTAATAGATAGAAAATCGCTTTGGTAGAGCCTCCTCAGCTAAATTTTATCAGGAACTGAGGGCTGTTTCGGCCTGGGACCGATCGATGGAGGCATATTGCCATTAAGGGGATACCTTGATTCGAGTCGAACACGCCCCCTAGACAAAGACACGCTTATGCCTTCCGCGCACGAGAAAAAGAGAAGGTGAGATTATAGATGAGATAAAATACTACAGTAATAACTAATAACTTGATTGTGTCGTAAAATAATGTATCGTTTGAGTAGGCTGAGTAAAAAAAAGGAAAGTAAGTAAAATCAGAAAAACAATCATATAGTCAAGAATCATATATCTGAAAATCAGACCTTATTGTTTCTTAATCTAGTCAGAACGGCGTTTCAAAGCACGGGATAATTTCCAATGCACCGCCTTAAGAAGGTTCCAGTGACCACGATCGGCGGTCATGAGGGACCGATTGGCGAATGATAGATTTGTAAATAATACACTACTGTTTAAGTTCAGTTGGAAACACGCGATATAACCTTGTTTGGATACTCGCATATGGTTGTGACCGTGATTTCTCGAAGGTCCCGTCACGCACGACCACGAAGATCTCTTATATCATGGAAAAAACGTTGATAATTAAGATCAGATCGGTTTCAATTCTAACGTATACTCACTGCTTACACGCTTTATAAAATTATACCCAACAGTCCACGTAATTAGTAGCCTTACGTTGTCAGTTGCATTTTATAGCTTAACGAAAGTTTTCATCTCCACATTGTTGCAAATTTCACGACTGAACAAACATGAAACTATCAATTTAACACGCCATAATTACCCTCGAATTACAGCCAATAATGCGCCTTTTGCCGTATCGGAGGGAGATTACAATGAAGATAGAAGTCTTAGCGCGATGCGTTTTGATTTGATTAAAAATAAGCTTCAACATCGTCACCCTCCTAACGTTATTCCCGGTTGTGCCCCTAAAGGAGCTCGAGGTCCGCTTTGACACTTAATCCCAAGATTTGGCAATAGCCACTAGTTTTACGAAAGCGACTGCCATCTGACCTTCAAACCCAGAGTGACAACTAGACCTTATTGGGATTAGACCGGTTTCCTCACGATGTTTTCCTTCACTGAAAAGCTAACGGTAAAGATTCCGTACATAAGTTGCGAAAAACTCATTGGTACGAGCCGGGATTCGACCCGACGACCGCCGCTGGACAGCCGCATGCCTGAACCACTAGGCTACCGTAGGTTTTTTTTTATGAAAAATATGTTTATCTTTTCTAATTTTCTGTACGCATTCTTAGTTATTACCTATATTACTACTAACTAGTAGGATCGTCACATCACTGCGGAAACAAATAACAATGTACCCTTAGGTATATAAAAATGACATAAATGCGGGTAGGTAATTCGACTATTGTATATCATGCCATTATTGAAAATTACATAATTACACAACTGGTCATTAGAATTTCTTTATATGGTGGTATATATATGTATGTTTCACGTCTCATCTTCTTCTGTGTAATTCTTGATTTTTTGGCGTTGTCTCGTCTACGTTTCATTCCTAATTGAGATCCAATAAATTACCATATACCATACAAATATACAACCATTATTAATAGAGGTAATCAATAATTGTCACGCATGCAAGAAACGAATTATGGGAACATATCATTATTTTATAAACTCAAAGATGTAACTTTTAATTTTGCTACTAAGCAGGAAACAAGTATGCATGCAAATCAATCAGTTATCTAATATCTTTCTTACATATAGAGAACAATTACATTAGTAATCGTAGGGTCAGTATACAATACATGCATTTCTAAAACAATCACAAACACGACACGACTTTGTTCCGGTCGCAATCGAGACGGCTGGTCCTTGGTGTTCGGAGGGCAGGAGGCTTTGTTTGGAAGCTGGGGCGACGTCTAAGAGACCAGGGCTGCGACCCTCGTTCTGGCTCTTATCTGGTCCAACAAATATCGCTGGCAGTTCGGCGGGGCAATGCAGCCTGTATTTATGGCACCTTTGGACCAGATGGGAGCCGTTCACAAAATATATTTATAGTTCATTTTCTTTCTTGGTTTTCTATGCTGTTATCTTATTTTCTAGTTTTAGTTTTAATTTAGTTTTCTTATTATTCTCTTAGTGGTTAGTCTTAGTTTATAATTATTATTTAATATGTTTTGTGTGTTTCTAACCAATAATCTTATTTGTAATAAAGTATTTTTTCATCACAAGCATAATCAAATTATAAACTGGTAGAAAAGAATCCGACGAAAGAACAAAGGTAATCAACGTCAGTCACTTCACATGGTCATAAAATATTACTTCTGCAGTGCATTGTAACTCGGAAAGGCTTTTGTCATGGACACAAGCAATTCTGTACACATGTTCTGGTATAATTAGATAATTTAACAGAACCCTGAGTGACGGCATACAATACATAGTGGTACAGTCACGAACTTGAATTTAAGACCCACTTAAAGTTGACAATCCTGTCAAATTGTATAGGAACCCAATTTTTTTTTTTTGAAAAGGATTCTAAATTAAAGAACGCGACCGTACATATATACGAGTATATTATACTCGTTTATATAGTAGCTCCATACAAACATTTAACCCCATTTCACCCCCTTAGGGGATGATTTCCGGGAAAAAAACTATCCTATGTCCTTTCCCAGAAGTCAAACTTCATCTATATCGGTTCAGCGGTTTATTTAACTGTGAAGAGGTAACAGAGAGACAGACACCTTCGCATTTATAATATTAGTATGGATACGTATACAGCGATCCATGCCGTAGCCGGCGACGGCGACCCTTGCAGCTAGGGCCCTTGGTACCTGCACGGCTATCATGCGACGGCGCGCGAGCTCTCTCGAATCTCGATTTTTCTCGCACTATCCGTCTCTTTCTTATTAGAACACTTAAAACAAGAGATATAGTGCGAGAAAAATCGAGAGTATGTAGCGGCCGTCGTATGATAGACGTGCTTGTTGCGGGCGTGAGCCCTGACTGACATATGGCTTGCGAAACCGAACTTACTCGGTCGCTTGAAGCGCGGTAGACATACGAGTAGTAGGTACTCCAGGAAAAATACGGTTTTGAAAAACATTAATTTACAATACCGTTTTATTTGTTGATTTCAGTTTATAATATTACTAACTGATGCCCGCGGCTTCGCCCGCGTGGTTATATGAAAATGTAACATATTTAATTTTCCCGCGGGAATTAGACTTTTCCCGCTGGAAAAAAGTAGCCTATGTCACTCTTCAGCTTCTAAACTATCTCCATACAAAAAATCACATCAATACGACGCTCCGTTGCGACGTGAAAGAAGGACAAACATACACACTTTCGCATTTATAATATTAGTAAGGATTCTAAGATGCTTTATTCAAGAATCCGACAAACTTTCCACCCGGAAGTAATTATTTAGATTTAAATGAAGCATGCATTGTCTTTTTTTGTATGATTTATCTTGAAAATTAATAGAGCAAATGTAAATGACCCAAAATAAAGACAAAAATATTTATTCATATTTTTTCTGCCTTTACAGAAGCTAGCTAATTTATCATTTTTTTGATGTCTGTTGTCGGATTCCGTCGCTGGGTAACTATTTAATTGATAATATATCCATTACACATTAAAAATAAGCTATTATAATTTATTTCCAAAATTTACTTTTTATCCACACAAGTTGTCAGTTCATTGACTGGACTATAGGTATATTAGTAGTAGGAAGTTCGAAAGTACGGAAAGATGACTGCCTGGACCATTGTATTAAGGGCGGTGTACTTTACTGACCGGTAAAAGTTAAATATGGCGCCGGCAGTTGTCAGTTAATAGGGAACTGTCAAACTTAAAATAAAAAGAGATATGAACGGACGTAACTAACGATAATTACAATAGTTAACAATAAATCTGTAAATTATAATCGCCATTTATTTCATCTCTTACTTATAGCTTATTTATCTTCCTTCCCCGATCACGTTGACAGCTCAGTGAGTCACGCGGCGAATCTCTTCGTACCCATGACCTGAGGATGTATAATATATTATACTTGGTTTATACTACGGGTATTAACGGCAGGTATGGAAACGCCGGAGTGGTTTTAGTGGGTAGACTCCCTCCCCCTTCTGTTTAAATACAGTTGGCTGGAGGGTGAGAGTCCCACATACCCCCCCATTATAGCTTCCCCGGCTGGGGGGATGCGTAAGGGCATTTCCACTCCGTCAAAAAAAAAAAAAGGCAAGAAATAACGAAGTAAACAAGCAAAATGATTAATCTTTGTCTAAAATTTTTGGGTATTTATGTTCTTTAATTGTAGTTGCGCCCATACAAACATTTGTTCCTCTCCAAAAACTGGTTCGAATGACATCATAAAAAAATGTTAGTCATCATCCCTATTAAGGATATAGGATTTGTATTTAATTTGCGCATTTCCGCCGATTCTTGCATACACTTCATCTTCCTTGTTAAGAGTCCGCAGTAAGCTCGATTCTCCATATAAACGTAGTTACGCTCTCATTTTAAAACTACGTGTTGGATTGTAACGAAACTTTGCATATACAATGACATGAGATATACCTATGTCTGTAATTAGTTTATATGGTTCCAGTTTATAAAACTAACGAAATACAGCAAAAACAAGTTTTGTATGAAAAACTTAAATTCGCTGTATTTTTTTACTATGGTATCTGAAGCTACATAAACTAATTACAGACATAGATATACTTCATGTCATTGTATATGAAAAGTTTCGTTACAATACAACACGTAGTTTTAAAATGAGAGCGTAACTACGTTTGTATGGAGAATCGAGCTTACTGCGGACCCTTAAAACGACTGATGAACTGAACTGAGTTCTTGGAAAAAAGGTTACTGAATTTTCACCTCGAGCTCGGTTTTCCTTTATGTTTAATGCAGTTAATCGACACCTACAGCGTTAACAGATGCAGCAGAACTGTTAACATCTGATATCTGAGGCCACATGTCAGACCAAAACCGCTGCGCGCGGGCAGCGGCCTCGCTGCCTCCTATCGTCCCACGTCTCTTAGGCAAGGAGCCTTGAGCCAACGTGCAGTGTTCACTTTCATTGTCCGAGCATTTGGTTACAATGCCCTCAAATAGGACATTACCGACTAATACGGCACGCTTGGAGATTAATTATCTTTGACTTAGTTGCGTAGGGCTGACCATGCTCGTGATACTGTTATGCTTTTGCTAATTTGTCATTAGTTATGGGGCTTCTGGGAGTTGTGGGGAAAGTGACGTGACCTTGACATGACATGGTGTTAGCCAGGCCATCAGCACGGCTATCAAGAGACGGCGCGCGAGCTCTCTCGATTTTTCTCGCACTATATCTCTCTTTCTAAGTTTTCTAATAAGAGAGAGAGACGGATAGCGCGAGAAAAATCGAAAGAGCTCGCGCGCCGTCTTGTGATAGCCGTGCAGATAGATCGACTAAACACGTTAACTGGACAACTTTCGCTCAAAATAATCATTTTTCCAGCTGGTTTTTTTGCATAGTCAGCAACTACTCGTTAAGGCAATTCACGTGTCATTTAGGACCATGACCACCTTCCGTCTCCATCATCAGACCAGCTTAATGTCCGATTTCAATGTGTATACCTACAGAACTTAACTCGATTGGACTTGATTAGACTGGAGTCATTGACTTGCAGATTTCAGGTACCAAGAGAAAATGAATTGAAGCTTGTAAATAATTAGGCTGATATGTTCGTAAGTCATAGTTTTGTCAATGTTAACTATATGCAACCGTTTATTTTTTGCGCAACAATTTAACCCTGATCTCCTTATATCGAAGATGCACACATTCTCAAGGCTCCATTGTATTAATACTAGTGTTAGAGTTTTTTTTATTACTGAATGGAGATTATCCGATAAACCATATTCTAAAAACCATTTTGCTTGGATTAACACTAAGATGAAAGAGAAAGTGAGGCTTGGTGATAGTATCAAAGTCACTACTAGCTTCAATTCCTCGCACTCAACTTAGTGCATCCAGAACGAAGTACAGAAAATATAGGCTGTCTATAAGTTATAAGCCATTTGCTGCTTTCCACTCTAGCTCCTCATTTTGTGGTCCCGTGGGGATTGCAAACCACCATCCTACATGATTTGCTTTAGCTTGTCTTCCAACCCTGAATATAAGCAAGCACACAAACGTTACACCTATCTCGATAAAGCCCTAGTTGGTTTAAATCGGAGGGTGTGTACTCGTTACCAGCGAGGTATAATGGCTGGTCTTGTTAGGTGTTTATGTAAATGTGAAAGCGTGCCTTAGGCTCAAGCTGGTTTGATTTCCCGAAAGTCGGTTTACATTTGTGTCTTGTCAATTATCCTACCACCTCGTGTTGGTTAACTCGTGCTATACTGAATTAGTTTGCACGTTCGACTATACAATCAGCTAAGCCCAATCTCTATTGGATGTCGTGACTGTAATCATAAAAGGGAATTCAGGATTTTCTTGACATCTCTTGATAACAACGATTTTGTAACATCGCCTTGTTGCCACCGGTGATCTGTATTTTTTCCTATTCGAAGTGTATTAAGTGTTGAAAAATTGAACTTTGTTATATGATTAACTTCGTCATATCATCGATGTCAGATAATTAACTACTTTAAAAAGTAGAAAAACCCGCGACATTTTCTACAAAGTTCAATATCTCAAAACCGGCTGAACCGATTTCGTTGAAACGCAGCTAAGAACCATCTCAATCACGTCAGCTTTCGGACATAAAAAACCGCATTAAAATCGGTCCATTCGTTGAGGTGTTACGATGTCACAGACAGACACACAGATAGATAGATAGATTTATTTATTGGTACTGATCATACCTACACTGTCAACATTTGTTAAGAATTATAATTATGCTCTAAATATGCGAGTGTTTGTGTATTTTAGTAAAACCACGCGAACCGAGGTTTATAGACTTATATGTATCATCCTTGGAATCATTACTCGTAGAGTACATACATCTGAATGTCAGACAATTTTGTCAGAGAGAGACGAGACGAGAGACCCACCAACCGAAGTTTAGCATCCCGTTGAAGTCTACTGTATTGAGATAAAGCGTGGCTGTTTCCTCTCTTTTAGAAATGAAGCTGTGTCCAGGCCCCTATTTCACCAACTTGACAATTGTCACCTGACAACGACAATTCTCCGTACATTGCTGATTCCACAAGTAACCTAGCAACCACTTTAACTTCTAGAACAAGCAATGAATGGCGAATTGTCAGTGTCAGGTGACAATTGTCAAGCTGGTGAAATAGGGGCCTGGAATTTGCGTCCTTCAATATATTTTACTTATAATATGATAATACGACAAAAACAAGCAACGGCCAGGCAATCCACATTTTTAATATTTTACCCACTAAAGTGAGAATACCACTACCTATAACCTTTCATGAAAACGACTGCCCTACATTTATCGAAAGTAAATCTCCATGGCATGGCAGATGCACTGTATAGTTTCCAATTTTTGCAGGAATGTAACAGTTTCTTATAGTTAAAATTTTTCAGATTCATCATTCGAATGTACAATTCTACATCGGATACAAAAGTGTCACGTTCGTGTTGAGAATGAGTTTAAAATTCCGCTCATAATGCTCCATCCAGTCACGTAGTGCTTAATGAATGATGTGCTGCCATCTTACCTAGTTGTACGAGCCGTAGGTAGGATACTTATGTAAATGTAAATACATTGCCAAATATGCGTATGTTGTTGTAAGTCATCTGGGTCGGGTTGCGTCTTCAAAAACAATCTTTGACGACAGCGCGCTTGGGAATTTCTGGTATCGCCAATGTCCATGGGCGTCGGTGTCTGTTTAGCAGGCAGGCCGTATGCTTGTTTGCCGCCATCGTAGTATTAAAAAAATCAGATTTATGTACACACTAGCTACTGCCCGCGACTCCGTCCGCGTGGAACTCGTTTATATCGTAGCTCCATACAAACTTTCACCCCCACTTCATCCCCTTGGGGGGGTGATTTCCGGGATAAAACTATCCTATGTCCTTTCCCAGGACTCAAACTGTCTCTATACCAAATTTCATGCAAATCAGTTCAGCGGTTTAAGCGTGAAGAGGTAACAGACAGACAGACAGACAGACACACTTTCGCATTTGTAATATTAGTAAGGATTTTTGTATTCATAATGTATGTATATGTATACGATGTCGAGGACAGAGTGGAGAAGTAAGACGAGGAAAGCATGACCCCACCACCACGAGGGACAGAGAGAACGTATGTGTATATAGATTTCACACGTCTGGTGCAAATGCATATCAGAATAGTATCTTAAAAAATGGTTTACGTTTTGTCAGCTTTTTTTTTAAAAAAAAGGTTGGTGATTATTACGACTATCCGACGTTTGTTAGTCTGGCAAATGCAAGTTGAAATGCTGTGGATACATTTTGAACGCTTTCAGAATTAGAATGACAGTCATGAAATAAAAGCCTACAAATATCCTAGATTTTCCGTCCGTCTTTAATAAGGTCAAATAGAATTGTGGCCACCTCGAGTAATTCTGAAGCTGGAATAAATGTGCTTATCTTATACGGCATTTAAAGTCATGTCCAACAACTATAATATACGCCAAATAGCATTGCCAACTATATTTACTACAACTATACTTAATGTAGACATATTTAACTGCTCCATAGGCTCTTTAAAAATGTATTTAAAACGTGGAGTAAGTAATCTTATGTAGTTTGTCAGTGTTAAATTCATATTTATTGCAGTCATTCGTATGATGTGTCTTATTCTAAATCAGTGTTTTCAAACTGTGGGTCGCGACCCCCAAGGGGCCGCGAAGTCTTCTAAAGGGGGTCGCGGCTATTTATATTTTTACAGTTAAAGTGCTGTAAGTTTTTTGAATAGCGTAGGGTGGGGGGTCGCAAAATATTTTTTTCTGTACTAAGGGGGCCGCGGCATGAAAAAGATTGAAAAACACTGTTCTAAATTATTGGAAGCATAACATGTTTTACCACGTCTACTTCGTAAATCCTGTGAAACAATGTAACTCTTAAATCTTTTGGGTAAACTTAAACTCAAGTCTAGATAGGTACCTTGTTTATATCGTGCTACATTGCATCGTATATAAATGTTTTTGCATTTAATAACGGAAACTATAGCTCTAGAGTTAGAGAAAAAACTGTAACAATGCTTTGTGTGTGACTGTCTGTTTCATATTTACATAAATAAATATAGTACATTACGTACCTAGGGCGGTGAATTCGTGAATGGCCCAGATCGCAGGTGTTTGTTGCCCGAACCGAAGGTGAGGGCCATAAATATGCGACATGGGAATTACCGCCCGTGGTAAGTACACAATTTTACGTCTTCATCTGGCCACAATGCGAGTTTTACCGTACGCGCAGCGTGCAGTAAAACTGGTTGGTTTTGCTAACGCTACATACGTGTTAAAACATTCGAGTCATGCGCGATATCCGTTTCCACCGTTCTCCAATTGGTTGAACAACTGATACGCTGTTATGGTATGGAGACAGACAGTCGTCGTGTAACGAGATAAGTATGGAAACAATGGGGCAGATTAAGGGCCTGGCCTTTTGTGTTGCGGTACTTGTGAAAGACTGGCAAACAAATAAGTTTTTCATCAAAACTGAACATTTTGTCAAAAAAAACAGTTTTGATGAAAATGTTTTTTTCCCGAAAGGGCGGTCAAAATATCAGATATGGTTGAGTAGTTTTAGCAAATTTTAACATAATTTTAACACAGCAGCATAAAAAATAACCCGCTTAAGAGAGCTGTGCGAGGATGCGTTGCGAGGTTTCTTCATACATTTGAACGTCGTAAGCTAGGCCTTGCGAAGTTCAAATGTATGAAGAAACCTCGCACAGCTGTGGTGGAAACGCAGCCTAAATGTGTGTCGGACCACGCAAAACGATGGGTTCCGTATCTTCCAATAGCTAACCCACATTAGAAATCACTATCCTATACCGCGAGTAAAAAAGTCTTATCTTCATACGAAAGTCACGGGACATACGGCCTTTTTCGGTGAGATAGGAAATTTTTCAGCAATAACTCAAAAACCTTTGAACAATTAAGTGGTCTGTGTCTGGGTCCCTCAAAAAACACCTTTTTACGACTCGTCGACTATAATCTTTAAATTAGAACCTCGCAAACCATAACGCAATTGAATACATTTATTCTGATGAAAAAGTTTATGGTCTATGGACAATCGAAATAATAATTATTCAATTGTACGCAGAACTAAAATGAATATTGACCAATCACGAGTCTCGATTTACAGAAAGACATCAACGCGTTTTTAAAAAAGCGGTTGGCTGCACTTCGTTTCAGCAGGGCGATTTTCAATAGATACCAAGTTTGTTTAATAAATTATTAATTCCGTTGACTCGTAGAAAAAGTATTGTATACAATTGTTATATAATTAGCTTTTTAAGTCTCGTACCTTAATTAGACTACTCAGCAAGCTTCGTGGCCTAAACGTGGTACTCGGTACTCGACTGAAACAGCATACCTTATATAACGATTGTATAAAATACTATTTAGGTCTCGTACCTTAATTAGGCCACTCAGCAAGCTTCGTGGCCTAAACGTGGTACTCGACTGAAAAAGCAAAAAATATTATATAACGATTGCATAAAATACTATTTTACCACACCGCGCGGAGGACACGCCTTAACCTTATATGTGTAGGTATAGGCGACAACCGACAAGCGAGACTTCACACGTGTTGTCAAGCGACTATGGAAAGGCGAAAGGTTCTGAGTGTGTCCAATCCAGCTCCACTTCCATTTACTTACAGTCATCTTCCTCGCACTCAATCATAAGATTTGGCGTAGGCACTAGTTTTACTAAAGCGACTCCCATTTGTACTTCTAACCCAGAGAGGAAACAAGATCTTGTTAGGATTAGGCCGGTTTCCGCACGATGTTTTCCCTTACTACGTTAAATATCAAATTGTATTTCGTACTTTTTTTTGAAAAACCTCGTGTAGGTACGAGCCGGCGTTCGATCCCACGACCTCCAGACTGAAAGTCGCGTGCTGTACCGCCCGGCTACAGTGGCACTTTCCATTTAGCTAGTGTATTTTAAACATTTTAAACCATTAATAGGTAATGGTGAAAATGTGTGTAGGTACATAATAAAGTAGGAAGTAAACATTCCGTATCAACATACAATAGTGCATATTGTATAGGCCGACGATCGGTATAAATTACAACCCGGCAATACCTAAAGGCGATTATAACAATTTAATTTCACTATCTCCAGCATGTCTGTCGCACCGTCCCTATCTAGGAAACAGAGAAAATCGTGTCTCGAAACACTCAGGGCCGGCGTGGTTGGACGAGGAAGTATTCTCAGACCATCGACTTTATTACGATTGCAATTCTGATAATGTTGAAGTTGAACCGAGCTGTTTATGTAGCTAGTGTATATTCAGGGAAATAACTCTACAACGGCGGACTTATATAGTATTTATGGATCGACGGATAACTTTGCTTGGAAATTTTACATTTCATTCATTATCTATTATAACCTACCTGAGCATTTCTAGAAAAGTTTGTACCAATTAAGTTCGTCAATAAAGTCACTTTTAATTTTACTCCTTTGTTTTGGTACTTATTTAATTTTCGATTATATTCTGTTATTACTCATACATTCTTAATTCTGAAGAATCTGAAAACATTGTATCAGAAATTAATAAATCACTTAGCAAAATCAACATTTTTCGTCCTTTTAATAATTATGGTTCCCGGTACCCCGGCAGTTTACTAACTGTTGTTAATCGTACCACCATGCATTTTAAAACATTTTATAACATAATATAGGTATATTAAGTATACCCTAAAAATATATATTAAAGATTTATTTATTTATTATCTCTTGAGGACCATAGTACGAGAAAGAGCGCGCGAGGCCTGCGACGTAGCGGGCAAATTGTGCTTGCTTTTGTAGCAGAAATTAATAAATCACTTAGCAAAATCAACATTTTTCGTCCTTTTAATAATTATGGTTCCCGGTACCCCGGCAGTTTACTAACTGTTGTTAATCGTACCACCATGCATTTTAAAACATTTTATAACATAATATAGGTATATTAAGTATACCCTAAAAATATATATTAAAGATTTATTTATTTATTATCTCTTGAGGACCATAGTACGAGAAAGAGCGCGCGAGGCCTGCGACGTAGCGGGCAAATTGTGCTACAAAAGCAATACTTACTTAAAGTATTCAGAAACATAAATTTACACTCAATACTCTCTACTATGTACATTTTTATAAAATAAAATTGCATTTCTGCCTTTCTCGACACATGACAACTATTGAATAGGTAACGGATAATTAGCGTTCAAACACATCAAACCGCATCTTGCCGCGCGGGGCCAACAACACAACACTACAGGGTCCGTAGGCCCAATAATCCGCGTTCACGTATTTATCTCTCTCTTTATACATGGGTTAAAAAGAGACAGAGAGAGTGGACGCGGGCCGTATATTATACGGACCCTGATGCTGTAACCGGACCCAAACTAGACATTTCGCGTGATTGCGAATATCGACCGCCTCGCAATAGGCCCTCATCTCGATAGGTTCGTGTAGCATGTCGCTTTCAACTCACGACGCGCGACCACCCATCCGTGGTGCTTTCTACGATACCATTTGCATGATTGCGATCGCCATGGCATTCCGCGGTGGATCAACTTGAGAGGGCGCTTCCAGGGTTATTGGCTTGATGGTGATATTTTATTGACTGATAGGTACTTAGACATGCGGTACGAAATGTTTTTCAGGCTTTTACGAATTGGGATGGAATTTAATGGATATGGATTCAGATGGACTGAGATCCGAAGGAGTAGATAGGATCCCATTAAAACATTCCATGTAAAAAAGAGGCCAAGTCTTGAAACTCTTCCACCGTAAAAAGTTGTGAGATATTTTGTAGTAAGTACCAAGTCTCAGGCATTCTTATTAATCTTTATTTGCTTGCTAAATACAATTCTGCAACTTGTCAATCACACAGCTTTACTGCATTTATGGGTTTTTGCATACCTAAAACTATGTAGTATTGTGTGATTGCCAAGACACAAAAGGAAGAGTTTCGAGACTTGGCCTCTTTTTTTACATGGAATGTTTTTATGGGATCTCACTTATTTTTGTAGGTTATTGTGTTATCAATACATACAAATTATGAATGCAGTCCCATTCATGCTTTTTAAGTTTTGGTCCCATCCACTGCAAATTTAACTTCGTAATATACATATGGGATTACAAAGTTATTTTTTCAGTTGCTGTATCTAGGAAACTGGACCGAAATTGCAAAATATTTTAGTTTTCCCTTGATTTATACAATAAACACTAATTGTAATCTAAATTTGAAGCTCTATGTCTGCTAGAAGTGCCTTAGACTTTTGATGATCGGTCAGTGAGTCAGTCAGTCAGTCAGTCAGTCAGTGACAAAATTAGGAAACTTTGCCTAGTTATAATTGTTAAACTAACTGTTCAAATTGAACGAAATTCATTCATTAAATTCAAAAAATTACTTACCATGTTTATTCTGCCTGCTTGGTTACTGAAAATTCAGGCTTCTAGTTTTATCCTCAACTAACTTCACCTACCAAGAACTACGAATATACCTACGCCTTGAATAAGATTCGTAACAATTCCGTAATTGCAATTTTAATAAAATAGTGGCAATAAAAAACTTGAAACAAGAAAGCATGGTCATTATTCAAGTGTGAAATGGTGGCCGCGCAATTTAGGCTGTCACCCAAATGTGGTGAAATCAAATTGAAAAAATGTCGTCATTAAAAAGTTATCACCTAAAAAATGAGCGCTCCGTGGAACCGCCCGATGCACTCTGTATCTTGCGTTACCTGTTCCCTTTACCAATTACCATCACTTAATACAACTGTAACAGTCCAATTTTCATGTTCTGTACTATTAACAAGTGCTAATAAAAAAGGGTATTTCTGTTTAAGAGAAAACTTGCGGCATAATAACATTAAAAGCGTAATGTGAAAAGTTGTGAGATGTGAACACGAAGTGGCCTTTAAAAATATTCGCCTACTGATTTCTTCACTCTACAAGCGTCTAGAGAGATATTGCTCGTAAGTTACGAGTAGGCGCTTTGTAAATATATTAATGAATGTGGGCATAAAAATGCTAAACACTTCATTAATAACAATTTTGGTTCATAAATGAGACTAAATTATGATTTGTGTCTTTCGATATATGTAGTCTATGTATTGGGGTTTCCTATGCTTTATTATTAGATCTTTACTACTTAGTTTGTTATGATTTTGAGTAGAGCTAAATGCACTGTATAAGATGCTAACTTATTAGTTATTACTAGTTATTAGTGAAGCGCTCATAGCCTAGCGGCGCCTGCGAGTCGGAAACGATAACGCAGGTTAAGCATAGATGGCAGCGGTCAGTCTTTGGATGGGTGACCGCCTGATGTTTGAGTGGTTAATATAAATGAGCGCTCTTTGTAAGGCACGCTAAGCAGTTGATCCCGGCTGCTGTATATGACAGTAGTCGTTAATTGAGGCCTTCGGGCGGCTTAAGAACTTCTAACAGTCGAGTTGCCCACTCACCTGACAAAGGGGGGACAACTGTTACTCGCGTCCGCAGGAGCTACCTGCCACAACCCTGCAACTGCAGGGGCACCTGGGTGGTACTAAAGAGTGACAAACTTAAATAGGCCAAAATAATGTATGCCATACGATTAAATATATAAAACTAGTTATTAGTTACCAATGTTCCTTAGGAGTCCCCTTAAGAATATACTTAACGTTAATAATGATTATGATCGTTTTTGGGTAGTAAGGAAAACAAGTGTACTACGTAAATCACCTGTTAGGTACCTATGAGATAAACAGTAGTCAGTGAATATTACCTCTTTATTCATCTTATGCATTTTTTTTTACTATTCCTGAACTGAATAAAGGAATTAATAGAAAAATAATTGTCAAATCCACATGATGGTTGGTTCAGCATATGAAAGCAATATATATATATATATATATATATATACCTATATATTACTTATATGTAGTGGTATATGACAGTAGAGGACAGGTAAAAAAAAAAACACTTCGTTAGAGATGTAGTAAAACGTTAATGTTTTCGTTACTTAAGAGTCCGCAGTAAGCTCGGCCGAATTTCACTTTCCCATACAAACGGAGTTTCGTTCTCATTTTACAACTACGTGTTGGATTGTGACGAAACTGCATATACAATGAGATGAGGTATATCTATGTCGGTAATTAGTTTATATAGCTCCAGTTTATAAAACAAACGAAATACAGCAAAAACAAGTTTTGTATGAAAAAACACGTAGTTTTAAAATGAGAGCGTAGCTACGTTTGTATTGAGAATCGAGCTTACTGCGGACTCTTAAGTTAGTTCTTTAGTTAGCATCAGCACTTAATATTCAGTTATATATTTTTTATATTAACTAGCCTGACTAACTAAACGTCCTCTAGACGTCTTATGGGTACTAACCAGTGATCGGAATTAGGTGAGCCAAAATACCTATTCTTCGCAAGAGGACATAATGTAAAGTGGTTGCAACCGGGTAGGAAAACAGAATTTTCTCTTAAATACCGGGTATTCGTTATTTTTCCGGGTACCAGTCGTAATGTTCAACATATATGTTTTTACTTATAGAACGGGATGTTTAATGTTAATCTAAAAGTTATAACCATTTCATACTTTTTCCTTCCCTTTTTACTGCAAACTAACATAAACAATCCCGTACTATTAGTAAAAATATGTATGTTTAACATTACGACTACTTATAGTACCCGGACAAATATCGATTACCCGGTATTAAAGAAAAAAAATATTTTTCTACCCGGTTGTATCCACTCTACATTATGTCCTGTTGCGAATAATAGGTATTTTGGCTCACCTAATTCCGATCACTGGTACTAACTAAAACCTGTATGTACCAATTTTCTAAACACATTGGCAGATAATTAACCAGTTTTTTATTATGTTTTCAGAGTGGGGCGTCAGCAGCGAACCGGGCGAGGCGAGCGAGCCGGAGGCCGGTCGCATGCGTCCCGAGGACTACCGCCTCGTGTTCCTCAGCTCCGACTCGTCGTGCCGCGAGGACACGGAGGACTCGTCGTCCAGCGCCTCCTCCGCCGCGCCGCTCGCGCCCGACGACTGCGACTGGGACTACTTCGAGCCCGGCGCGGCGGCGCAGCCCACCCCAGCACCCAGACACGTACCCCAGGCCTGCCCGCGCACCTGCTCCTGCGGTGCTGAACCTAGAATAGTCGCCGTCCCGGTCCCCGTCCCCGTACCCGTCCCCGCCGCCCTCTGGCCCGCCCTACTAGCCTTCCCACAACACCCACCGACGCCACACTGGAACACCTACCCCGGCTTTCCACCCCTCGATGCGGCAGCTCTCGCCCGACTCACGACGGCCGCCGCTGTCGCCGTCACCGCCGCCGCTACCGCCACCGCCAACGCTCTGCCACAAACGAAAACGCTCGAAATGACCACCGTAGAAAGGACCGATAAAGCTATACAGTCTGAAACGACACAAGCGCCGGAATCTCGCGATAACGATACCACTGATAACATTATTGAGCGGCCAGTCGAATGTGAAACGTCAGACGAAATCAAGGTGATTGCTAAACAGGACTTATCAGTATTGTCGGAGCCCCCTGACGCGATGCCCGAACATTTGAACGCTGAGAAAGCGTTTATATCGTCGAACGAGTCTGGCGATTCCAGTGATTCTGATGCGGGTGTGGAGCGCCGCAGCTATGATCTGACTAGCGGCGCGCCGGAGGAGCCGGCCACGACCGACGAGGACTCCGACGACTCCGGGGGCGGAGGGGGACAGTTCTCGCGAGTGTTCGTCGTCAACCCCGCCGACTCCTCCTCCGACATGGAAGACAACGCCGACAGCAGCGGCATTGACTGTGATGATTCCTACGATAAAAAGTCTGATAGTTTAGAAATCATTGCCGTCGAAGTGGTTATGCAAAATGATGTCAATGTCAACCGGGAAGACGAAAGCAATAACCAAAACGAGGATAATAACGTCGTGCTTCTAGAATCAGTTAGCTTTAACGAAGATGTTCCTGTTATTCCCTACGGAAGCGGCGACGAAAACTGTGAAACAAGAAAATCCAATTTTATGAGGTTTTGTAACGAAAACATGCTCCGTAGCGAAACCTGCGAGGAATTTAATAGCTTTAATTCATCGTGTAGTACGGATTATAACACTTTAGATAGCAACGAACATAAAGATAATGATAGCAATAGTAGTATTAGTCCATCAGAAAACAACGAGTGCGATTCGCTGGACGATACAGAAAGTGATATGAAAGTAAAAGTCTCCGTCGAGTTGCCTAATCAGAAAAACAACAATGCGAAATTAATTTCTAACGAAATTTCGCACGGGTTGATGTCGAGATTGGCGCCGTCGCCCGAACCTACTGATAACGCAAGTTTGCCGCCTGTTGAAAAAATAGACTTGTTTAAAGGTATTGAACGCACGCTCAGTGCACTATTGAAGAAAGAATTACTGGAAGAGCAAGAGGAGAAACTGCACGGCGCGGGGCCGGTTTGTTTAGAGGCGGGGGGCGCGGGCGCACCTGCCGCGGACGCAGTGTCAACAGTTTGCCGCTCGCGCACGGCCGGTACGGACGGCTCCGCGCGCTTCACTAGCCGCGTTATGATAACACACGATCGCGTCTCCGTCGTCACGTCGGATACAACGCGCCTCATGCGCGATATAACAGTGCACCATACCAACTCGGTAAACGAAACCGACCCCAACGCGAGCTCGCAGCAAGACGATAATGACGAACGAATGTCCGACGACGAAGCGACACAGCCTTCGGGCGGCGTGACGGTTGTTAGCAATGCCGACACTCTCTCGGCAGTTGTGTGCCTCGAGGAGGGGCTCGCCGACGACGACTCTTGGGTCGAGGACGTCAGCCACGACGAGGACGAGGTCACCTCGCCCTCCGACTCGGACTCGGGGGATGAAGCGACCTTACCCACACGGGGAGAAGAGTTTTCATACTGTCGGCGTTCCTTAGATTTCACTTTACACACAATCGTCGAGGAAAGCTGCGAAGAAAGTGAACCGGAACACACAACGAAAAAACCGCGACCCATATCGGCTACCGAGTTGGAAAAATATTTCTTTTTCGGTCTCGGTGATGGTAGAAATATTCGAGATGACGAAGAGCCTATGTCGGAAACGTCGAGTGTGTGCAGTGAGGGTGCTGAATCCATTGTTGATAACGAGCAACCGGAGAGAAGTGGTGACAACGACGAGCTAGTGTCGTCACGGTTGGAAAAATATTTTTTGTCTGGATTTATGGGATTCAATCAAGAAAGGCGCGATTCTGATGGTTCGGGTAGCGTTGGTAGTGACAGTGAGGGAAGACAGAGTCCAGAGCAAAGGCGGAAACGACTTGTACGAGCCCGGGGTACCCCGCGGTCACACTCATCGTCGTTAGATAACTTACTGACAGGAGAAGAGCCGTCTCAGGACGCTCAGGAAGTCTCAGATGGATCGAGTACCGAAACTGATGACCGACACGACTCTTCGGAAAGGCTGGATTCACAAGGTGAATCTAAAAGGAAAAAGCAAAGTAAAAAAACTAGAGGTTCCCCAGCGGACGAACGCCGCTTGTCAACAGAGTTCGCGGAGGAAACTCGAGACGATACTAGATCTGTTTCGGAGGGCGAAGACGGCAGGTTAACGCCCCGGCCCGAATTTCCTCCGCTTGGATCTGAACTATCTGAATCTAAAAAACAAACGAGCCGGGATAGCGGCTTCGTGGGCAGTTGCGATGATCTTTTAAGGAACGGCGATTCAAGCTCAGATTTTACCCGATCTCACGAACCTAAAGTAGAATTAGAGGAGATTATCGAGGAAATAAGACCCGACATCGACGAACGTGTAGAGGGTCCCCCTTCGTCCCGTCCTCCGCCCACACCCCTAATACGTAAGGATAGCTTTAATAACTGGTCATCGGATGAAGAAACGAATCTTATGATGACGAAAATGCGCCAATTCTTCAAGCAAATGATAAATTCAGCGAATGTTCGCGCGTCAACACCGCAATCATCAAACTCTGAAAGTTCCCGCCCGCCGAAACCGCCTCAATTATTGTACTTTGAAAGCGAACTAACCCGCCTTATGAAGACTGTACCTGGCATTCGGGACGAAGAAGTGCGCGAAATAGTGGAATATTTGTCAAGCGAGGACACGTGGAGCGATTCTTATGATTCGTCTGACTACGCCGGCTCTGATTTAGAAGGGACGGCAGCGAATCGTTCGGCCTTGAGGAAACAGATATCGGAGAGTTGCCGCGAGATAATTGATGAATTTGATCGTGGAAATGGCGAGGGTGGGTCACTGGAGCGCGACGCCGCCGGTGCGTACCAACGCCTGGCGGCGACGCTCGGCCGCGCGGGCGAGGGTTCACCGCCCCTTTTCGGGAAGGTGATGCGGCATATAGGTGGTAGGCTAGTGGCGTTAATGCATGAAGTGTCTGGTGGTGTGCCGAGTACGGACGATGATAGTGCGTCGGAGCCGGGTGCGTTGGCCCGGAGTCGCTCCCATGATATCCTGGAAGCGGCCGCCAGCCGTGGAAGTGTCGCGAGTGATAGTGAAAGGTTTTCGTGGCGTGGTAGTTTTGAGTCTGCGTTGCTCGCAGCGGACTCACGAGGGACTCTTGGTGGTGGTGGTTGTGAGGCGCGGCGGTCGCCGGCCGGCGCTGAGCTGGCGGCGCAGAAGTCACACTCGAGGAGTTGTGGTGCCATTGGTGGGAGCGAAGATCGCCTGTGGCGAGGAAGGCGGCGAGCGTCGGCGCCTGATGCTGAGGTAATTATTTCTAGAACCTTATTTTAAATGTATGCATTAGTTTAAGTTGAGCAAGTAAACGAACCTAAATTTGATACTCTTTACGTATCCGAAACCATACTAGTGCCGTATTATCCACGTAGATAAGTACGTCCATAGACAAACAACACGAATACTGATGTTTAAGCGGATGTGAACAACCATAAAAAGTGGTCCAAGTGTAATCGATCTTAAAAAAGCCTTAAGTACTTTTATAGTGTTTTTATGATCGATTACACATGGGCCACTTTTAAGGTAAACTTTTTACTTTACTGCCTAGTTTACCTATTAACTAAAATTACACGTTTATTCGGTTTCTATACATGTAAATAGCTTTGAACCAGAACTGAGCCATGTTTCACAACAACACCGGCAAATAATCGATTACACTTGGGCCACTTTTAAGGTAACCTTTTTTAGTTAAACTGCTTAGTTTACCTACTAACTAAAATTACACGTTTATTCGGTTTCTATACATGTAAATAGCTTTGAACCAGAACTGAGCCATGTTCCACAACAACACCGGCAAATAATCATTAAACGGCATAAAAAACAATCACCACCACGTATAGAGGGGTTACGCAACAATACCTTTGGTACGTGAAATGTCTAAGTGTCAATGTCAGTGTGTAACATAAACGTGACGTAGGTATCTATTACTGTGAAGATACTGTTCCAACCGCTAAGCCTATGAAGGGCGAAATTCAACCTAATTTCATATTACAGTCAGCAGCAGACGTACGCTACGCAAAATAACACGCACAAAATGATCTAGACAGTTCTTATTCTCTTGGTATTAAGGTCGTGTGTAGGTCATTTTCAGAATTTGGCCCGCTTTGCTACTTTTGCTGCTGTCACCCTATAGAAAACAGAATGTCATTTTGCTCATATTCGGAGCAGACCCACTGGGGAAGTGCGTCCACGTTAGAGAAGACCGTAGCGCTAATAACATTTTGCTGTCTACTGTAGTCGCAAGCGTCCAATAGGCCGTATGCTTGTTTGTCAGGTATTACACAGTTATTTCTATTCGAAATCTTTAAAAGTTTAAGTAGCCAAGTTTAAGTTTCCTTTTCTATTTTCTATTTTCCAATGTATCTCCACTTCTCTAGTTATACATATTGCAAATTATGCGATATAATGTAACGGCCATGTCACAAATTGGCAATGTCACGAGCCGTTATTAAACACTGGAATCGTACCCTGGTACCGATCGATACCGGCCAATCTATAATAATCTCTAATTCATGAGTACTTTCACACGTCACATATATCTTAGTCGATTTGATATATTGAGTGTGTTTAAAACGTATATCAAATTCATATAACGCGCTGCTAGCCGATAAGGCTGCGGATATTGCCATGGAAATAGTTATTTTAGTTTATATGCAAGCTCCAGTAACTCGTTAGTGGCGTAAAAATCGGCATATGACTCATTCTGTATTACACCGTTTGGAAAAATCATAAAACTTTGAATCATCGCACAATAGTAAACCTAAAAATCATACCCTTGAAGTCTTTGAATGTGAAAGTTATTTTATTTATTTGAGTCTTCTGATTTTGGTAAAAGGATAAAAATGACTTGGCGGACTTTAATCCTATAACGTGATTACGAGAACTTGTCAGTTCATAACAATAAACAATACATGAATTCATTTATTCATTAAATGTACTTTTTATGACTCGACTTGCTTCCGCTCGCGACTTCGTCTGCGTGGATCCGGGATAAAAACTATCCTATATTTGAATCTAGGCTATAAACTATCTTCGTGCAAAATTTCATCCAAATCGGTTAAGCCGTTTAAGCGTGATTGAGTAACAAACATCCAAACGTGCTTTAATTTTCTTACTAATTTTTATAACTAAAGTGATCGTGTTTTGCAGGTTTCTGTAAATTGACACATGCAATCGTTTACAGTCCCGTAAATCTGTTTAATGCAAATTATATTTCGCCATCATACGCCATCATACGCCATCATACTCATTCATATCAGCCGAAAGACGTCCACTGCTGAACATAGGCCTCCCCCAAAGAGTGCCACAATAACCGGTCCTTCGACCGGCGACCTTTACCAAACATATAATATTTCGCCAACCACACTTGTATTTCCGAACCGAAAAGTTTCTAGTCTACCTGCAGAGGTCATTAACCACACTTATTACATTATTCGGTAATAGTTATTAAGATAGCATTCGAGATTGTTAAAAATGAGAAATTACCTATTGCGGCGTGGGTAACAGGGTAACAGGGTAACAATACAATACAATGTACCTTTTAATTTCTTAGCGATCATCATAGATAGTGATGGTTGTTATACTTGTGACAAGTGTTTGGTTTACATTCTTGTCAAATATTTACATAACAATTGCTTCTGGTCACAATATTATTATATGATGTTTAACTAATACGGTACTTGCGACTCATACTTTCTCGTGTTCATTCACGAATTTGTTTCTAAATGAATAGTACCTGCTGTGTGATTACTGATTAGTTTCCAAAACAATTAAGTTTATTTACCTAGTCATTCAAGTAACACTTTGATGATTGAGACTAATTAATTGTGCAATATATTTAATTAAAGCATCGATGACTAATTGAATTTTGATGACTAAATGGTCATGATGCCCCGATGGCTATCAGCTTATCGTAATGGAGTGGAAAATAAACACATAGCTTTGTAAGTATGTTTGGATTTCTTTTTCACGCAAAATCCCTACTAATGCAAAACCTATCTGCCAAAAGGAAAACTGTTATATTTAAGAAACTTATTAATACAGCACATTATTTTATACAGCCAGACAGACAGGCGACCATGACAAAACGGTACGAGTTCCCTTTATTTTTGCTATTTTATCTACGGGACCTTAAATGTAGGTAGCGAAGCGGCTCTTAATAATATGTGAATCGGACATTTAAGGTCTTAGAAATTATAATTTACACGACAATGACATCAATCAATGGAATAATTACCCATTATAAATTATCTTCATCTTCCGCGTAGCAATCTTCGTAAATTACTTCGTAACTTTCACCACGTCTTGAACGTTAGATTTATAGTCAGAAACGCAATTATTCTGTAGTTATAAAACGGCACTGAAGAATGAACTTATAAAAATGTATATTATGTAAACCACGGGCTAATAAACTAAACGTTCCGTAAGTTGGTTGCTTCACAGTACAAAATGCACAGATGGGCATAAAATTACATAATTGTGCAGCAATTGATACATCTTCATGTTCATTCACATGCTTAGTTTATTGTACACTGGTTTCGTATAGCAACCATTCCCTTACGGACGATATTTCATTGCATCTTGTTATCCATTGATTATCTAACTAAACACGTACCCCTGATGATATTTTTTCTGTCATTTATCACCACAGACTAAAAATACGCGTCGAGGCCAATCATTAAGTACCTAAATAAACATTTATGTTTTGCAATACTTAAACTTAAGTCAATGCTAAAAATTTACATTGTGACCTCTTGTAATCCTAGGCAAAAATCCACAGTAGGTTTACTACGACGGTGGCAAACAGACACCTTTCTGATGATAAGCAGACACAGTAACCTACGGACGCTTGCGACTACAAAGGTTTGGAAGACCATTCTATGATTTGAGGATTCGTTGTGTTGACAGCAAGAGAACCGCAAGTCCCTCGCTCAGCTCGTGCTCTCAACGGAGCGCATGCTCTGGAGCTCTGGCCACTTAACTCGTACCACATAAGTACCTTAAGGGGATGCCTTGATTCAAGTCGAACACGCTCCCTAGACAGAGACACGCTTATGCCTTCCACACACGAGAAAAGTTTTATTTAAATTTCATAAAGTGAGATTTTAGATGAGATAAAATACTATAGTATTAACTTGATTGTGTCGTAAAATAATGTATCGTTTGAGTATTTTTTTTCTATCGAGGAAATTTTAAGCAATCATGTATCAGTAAAATCAGATAAACAATCAGACCTTATTCTTTCTTAATCTAGTCAGAACGGCGTTTCAAAGCACGCGATAATGTCCAATGCAAAGCCTTAAGAGCAAGGAGTGGTGTTATGGAGGTGGTCTTCCGTAAGACTGAGGTTTAGGCCTCTAAATATGAGCGTGATGACATTCTGTTGTACCCTCTCTATCTACTACAGTACGATTACTGTTAGTTAATCACTGACAGATGGATTGCCTTCATTTAATTTTCAACTTTAAGGTACAAGTTGGAACCCGACCGCAGACAGCAGCAGCAGACAACGTGTCGCAACGACGCTATCGGTTTCTATGAATTTCTATGACGGCGACGTGTCGCTGTCTACGGAAGGTATTTCATAGAAATACATAGAAACCAGTAGTGTCGCTGCGTCACGTCGTCTGCTGCTGTTGTCTGCGGTCGGGTTCCAACTTGTACCTTAAATCTTATACAAACAAGTTTCTGTCAAAAAAATCATTTTTAGTACAAGCTTTTATTGCCGACTGTACTTTTCTGTATACCATCATCAACTACTCATTGAGACGATTCTAACGAGCCCAAACTCAAAGGGGTTACGTCGGTTAAGTACTGAATTCCCATGGCCACCTTCCGTCTCCATCATCAGATCAGCTCGATGGTACCATTATATTGAATTGTCATCAAAACTATACTTATACCCGAAATTTCAGCTCAATCGGTCACCGAGAAGTGGGTCAAATTTAACTTGCAAGATTTGATTACAGACAGACAGACAGACAACGGGACAGGTGAAACTAAATAAAAGCTTTAAATAAAAAGTTATTACTAAATCGGTAGATGTGGGTAACAGTATTCTGAAAAATGCTTTATCTGTATGAAATTAAAGTTGAAAATTAAATGAAGGCAATCCATCGGTCAGTGGTTAACTAACAGTAATCCTACTGTACCTCTACGTCTAATATAGTTTGTGCAAATTTGATGATGGTTACTATGGGTAGATTGTGATTGTATAGATGCCAGAATCCTAAGAATCCTCAGAGCGTACATACATACATATAATCACGCCTCTTTCCCAGAGGGGTAGGCAGAGATCACGGATCTCCATTTGCTACGATCCTGACAAACCACTTTCGCTTCACTCACTTTCATAACATTTCTCATACATGCTCGTCGGTTTTGGGGTACTTTTGACCTGCTGGCCTTTTAGTAAGATTTCTCCAATTTGATCGGAAAAAGTTCGCCTAGGTCTTCCCCTTCCACTCTTCTTATATACACTCTCTTCGTTAATCTTCTTTCATCCATCCTCTACATGCCCAAACCACCTTAACATACCCTTCTCAATTTTCGTGACTATATCTCCATCAATTCCACACTTATCTCTTATAACACTGTTTCTGACTCTATCACTCAATTTCACTCCATACATACTTACTCCTCAGAGCGTCATCCTACTAATATTATAAATGCGAAAGTTTACATGTTTGGATGTTTGTTACTCAATCACGCTTAAACGGCTGAACCGATTTGAATGAAATTTTGCACGAAGATAGTTTATAGCCTGGATTAAAATATAGGATAGTTTTTATCCCGGGTCCACGCGGACGAAGTCGCGGGCGGAAGCTAGTAGCTAATAATGCACATATAGCGTTTGAGGTAGGGTCATTCATTATGCTGGTTACGCGACCACCTGTTTTTTTCTATTGAAGATAACAGCAATTCTACAAACCCTGTGAGACAGTTAGAGCGGGTTGCACCAAACCGTTTGCAATCGTAAGCGGTGTTCGTTACAATCTGAACGTATGGAAAGTTTGACAGCTTTCTATGGACTGACAGCTGCCGGCGCCATATTTAACGTTGATCGGTCTGTAATCGTAAGTTGGTGCAACCCGCCCTTAGTCGTAACATGCATTTTTTGGTAGTTTTAGAATAGAAATCTACTTACTAAAATAACGAGAAAATATCCTTTCAGTTCACCGACTCAGCTAAGTGGTCGCTAACCGGCAAATGAAATTAGGTGGTCGCTAATCGGCGAAATGACCCTAATTCCTGTAGTTGTGAAATGGAAAATAAATGTGAAGGTGTTTTTTTTTATACAACGACGGTGGCAAACAAGCGTACGGCCCGCCTGATGGTAAACGGATACCGCAGCCTATATAGACGCATGCAACTCCAAAGGAGTAACATGGGCGTTGCCGACCTTTGATATGTTTGAGGATTCGCCGTGTTGACAGCTGAAGGAACAAATTCCCTGGATCTCAACACAACGCATCCTCGGGAGCTCTGGCGACCTGGCTCACCTCCAGGAACGCAACACTACTACAGAGCAAGCCTACATATTAAAATTATTCTTCCAGTCCGAGGAAGAGCAGCGCGCCGGTTCCCTCCCACGCCTACCCTCCATCGCCGGCACCGCCGCGCCCGCCGGTCCGGTCAAGTCGGCGCGGTACCGCGCGCCTGGCTTCCGCACCGCGACGCGAGCAGCGTCCGCGCCGGGACTGCACGCGCCGCGCCGGCGCCGACCGCCGCCGAGCGCGCAACCGTCGCCCGCCGCGCCGGCGTCGGCGCCTAGCTTGCAAGGTATGTCGTATTATTTTATACCAGTATTTTGACAAACTAGCGGACTGCAAACCTTACAACGTGTTCACACTTTGAGGGACTAATGCGGATCGTCCATCGTCAATACAGTGCATCCCTGGATGCTCCAGGGACCTTATATGGCTGCAGTCTTCTGTAAAGTAAAGGTAGACCCCTGGTTGCAAAAAATATGTTTCTAATACCTTATGAGTCAAAAGCGAAACGACTTCTCAATCGATGTTGTAATTTAGTTAATTCCATTTTGAACGCATAGGGTCATTACGCTGGTTACGCGACCACCTTCGGTTAGCGACCACCTGAAGAAGGTTTTTTCTATTAAAGATAACTTCAATTCTTCAGACCCTATTGAGACAATTAGTTGTACATGCATTTTTTTGTTGTTTTAGAATATAAATCTACTAAAAAACCGAGAAAATATCCTTTCAGTTCACCAACTCAGCTATAAGTGGTCGCCAACTGGAACATGAAGTTAGGTGGTCGCTAACCGGCGAAATGACCCTATAAAAGGTACCTACCGACGGGCTTGAAATATGCGGTGTAGCTCCCATTGATACTAACATAAATTTCTACGATAACAACAAGCAAAACACAGTTATTCGACGCATAACAAGCTACTATTTCATCTACGGCAGTATACTTGACACCATTGCTGTTAACCTAAAATATTGAATAAAGTTACAATTCAGCATTACTTACAAATTGAATACAATTACGCTACATTCTTTGCAGTCACGTACTTACTTGTACGAGTATTTACACTATTTGCCAACCGTCGGCTACGATGCCGGCTTGATTGGAGGCTGCAGACGCGGTAGGTTAGGTTCCTATACCGTAACGAATGTTTTATGCTAATACTTTTAGTTAACGCGAAGCATGCTGCATAAGCAATGACTAAGCTAGAAGAATTGCTCGAAGTGCCGTTTCAAATGCTTTGACTCGTTCTTTAAGGATGAAACTTGCCGAATTGAAGTTAGTTAGATAAAGGTCGTATCAAGAATTGGGAATACGAAAGGTCATGCTTTGGGAAGACCTTAACGCCTAAGTTGCTCCCTGAACTGACTAAACTTAATCCAGATTCCTACCTTATCCTAGCCTCAGTGGAGGTCAGGTGGCTTCAGTTCAGCCCTACGCATATATGAATGATGTTTAAGATACCTACCTAATTGAAATTTTCAACGGACATTCTGTTGCGTAGTTGTTTCTGGATTTATTTACACCGAACAAATGATTAATACGCACGTGGCGCCGTGATTGTGGAATTATCTGATAGTAAACATTGATAACGCGGTACAGACAAATTGCCATCCAATGATTTACGAACGGTACAAAGTTTAGAGTAATCGTGCACCAATTATGTCTGTATGACCATAGACAAACGTTTATAGCATAGGCACGAGTAGATGCAGTTTCTTATCTCACAGGCATCCCTTCTAGTTTCAAACGTTCTCTCTGCCTCACTTAAACAAAAGCAAGTTCGTTTCGTTTTGCTTTATCTAGAACACCAAGCACTTATACTGCCCGCATACTGTGTCGCCAAGTCTGTTTAAGCAGACTGGCTAAGGAGGTCAAGCCTCCTCTACGTTCGACGTTGTTTTTGCAATTGATATCTTTATGCACGGACGGCGATCGGACGAAACGTGGAAAGAAATAATATAAAATGCTGTGAAACCTTCAATGGAATTCCTAACGTTTTTGTCGCTCTGTGAAGGTTAGCTATTAAGTGATAGGCCTCTTAAATTCTATTAAGAAAGCGGTTTCTTCACTCTTTGGCAAAAGATGGCGCGGTCTGGTGGCGTCGGACAATGTTTTCCCTTACCTGAAATGAGTAGGAAAGTAGGAATACTAACAAGATTTGGAGAAACACTTATGACATGAATCTCCTAAGTAACGTTTATCTTTGTTAATACAAGCAAACGGATGTACGAATACAAAATGCGTGGGAATTTAGTAGATAAATCACATCCCTCTTTTAATTTAGGTTACAATATAAATTAGGTACCTATAACTACTTTGTTTTATACGTACAAACTATACGTATTTGAATCATGCGAGAGGTTCTTGGATTATGTAAATTTTACAAAATAAATTTAGCCTACTGTACTTATATTGTTGCTACTAGACACTACACAGTATTACAATCACTTTTAACTGAACTAGATAATAGGTTAACTTCTCAAAACTGCAATTTGCGTATCATTATAAGTCAACCATGTCAACAGACTGCAATTTTTCCCACAGTTATAATGGCATTATACTTTTTAAAGATAAATAAAAACCTAAAGACAAACCAGCAAGAGCTATATTTGAATGGCTGTTTAAATATATAGTTTAAATCGTAAATGTTCAACCCACTTAGCATTGCACAAATGCACAGGCTTATTGAAACTAAGTAAACGTTACAATTTCCATGGATTTCTTTAAAAACACTTCAATTGAAAGAAATGACGTAAAATATTCTGCAATCCACTCTGTTTAATATTACCTACTTTCAATTGCATACCTTTATGCAGTTTTTAACTATTGCACACAGTCGACTAAATCTTTAACTGATCTTATAAGAATCAATTTATACGGATTATAAGCGTACAGTGTAATGAATTGATACATGAATGTAACCTTCTGCTACTGTTATACGTTTTGATTTTGTGTTGTTACATACTACTAGAAAGTTTTTACTTTGTATGATATATTTTAGAAAAAAACATAGTAGGTAAAATGGCATCAAAAATTATCAACAAAACCGCTTTAGTATTGACGAGTTTTAAGTTGATATTCCTACGTCAGAACTATAGATATATTAATGACACAAACGCTTATTGGTCGTTTAATCCTTTATCTGCGTTTGCACGAGGAATTTTTTTTTTTTTAAAAAGGTTTTATTTTTTTATTCAAAAGCGCACCGTTTTCGATATTAGCATGTTGTTTATGCAATTCTATATGCAAAATCTACATATAACTGTTCGTTATTGGCCTCTCTAACAACACACGAGAGATTTTTATTTTTATCTCATTTTTACAAAAGTTACGTCCGTACGTAATCCGTTTAGCCGTTTTTGCGTGATTTAGTTTCTACTAACATTATAATTATAAATGCGAATGTTTTTGATTCTTCAAATGCGAACCATATAGGAGGTCGGAGCGGACAGTCCAGACGCTCTGTCAACGCCCTCAGGATGCTGAGGTTGACTCCTCGCTCTCGTCTTAGTAATGAGGCTATTATTTCTCACATTGTCCAAACATACCCGACGCGCTGCTAAAGTCTCAACAGCATCTTTGCCTAAACTCATATAAGATTAGGTCCCTTGCGTAAAACTTACCCACAGAGTACAGCAGGTCGATCACGTAAAGCATTGTACGCTCGTTAGGTAGATCTAAACGTCAAATTTTATATGGAAAAATTACAGTTAAACTGTCGTAACGCGCGTACGAAACGTTACGTGATGAGCCCTCTGGTATAAAATGTCTGACAATATGCTTTGAATAACGTCAGTTGTGTGTTACATTACACCGTGCGAATCTGCGGGCAATGATAGTGTTCCTTAAGTATTTCCCAACATGTGAATTGTGTTACACACTAATTAATCCATTCGTTATTCAGCGCAGAATACTGTGACATATTTCAGGACATTAGTTATTTGGTATTGAACTTAAAAAAGAGTAGAGAAGAAACTTGTTTGTATAGAAGTGCGAATACTAGGAGGCATGGCTTGTGTGTAAAAATGAGGTCTGTGAAAAATACCGAATGTTGTAAATTACTGTTGGCTAATAATCATAATATATATATATATATATATATATATATGCGAGACTGTGTCTATCTGTATGTTACCTCTTCACGCTTAAACCGCTAAACCGACCGATTGTTATGAAATTTAGTATAGAGATATGTACCCCGTGTGTTGAATCCCGGGGAAGAACATAAAATAGTTTTTATCCCGGAAATCATTCGGTGGTGAAATGGGGGGTGAAAGTTTGTATGGATCTACGAAATAAACTAGTCGCGGGCAGAAGCTAGTTCGTAATATTAGTTGCTTATCAGTGACGCTACCAAAACTAAGGTACGTTGTCGATCAAGCGTACGTCTGCAACGGCGTCAACCCCAAGCCTAATTCCGACGCGCACGCAGATCGTTCCAATATCTCGATGACAACTGTAATCGATTATCTTACGCTCAGAACAATCAAAGCAAGGAGTCTGTCTTTCCCCGGGTTCAACAAACCTTTCGCAAGGCTCCACGCGCCAGTTGCCAGTCACGGACCGCGCTTTTGCGTCGGTCTAACATTTTTGGAAACCATAATGTCTTTAATTGGATGGCTTAATTAGAGATTACTATTTCGTTCTGGTACCAGCATCATAGATAAAATTGATTTTTTTTTTACGCGGTAGTAATATTTATAATTTGACACGTAATAGTGCTCTCGTGACCCTATTTGCAGAATATATGTTTTATTTGATTTACTGATACTTCACGAATCGTGTATCTTACAGTAAATACTTTCAACAGTTGTTTAGGTAGGTACTCTACAGTTAAACGCCCTTGACGTCCTTTTTATTGCTTAACAAGGCATAGAATTAAAACCATATACGCTCATACGCTTTGTTGTACGACACAATGCCGCATCGTCGAGTGAAAGTCAATCACACGGCTACGTGCTGTATTGTCTAAAGCCAGATATTGCCCTAGAAATAAGACAATATTAGAAAATCACGCACCTTATTATATATTCAATAATGGCTATCCATTGTAACGTCACGCATTGTGTAAGCGTAACCAGGTTAAACAGTAGAGCATGCCTACGTCCTGTATAACTTGGGGTAAAAGACATGCTCTAGTAACAACTCTACGTAGCTGGAGAAGGCTAACGGTATATTATATCTCTTGGCAAACAAGCACCTGTTTCAAATGGGTATGAAGCAGGACGCAACTTGCCGGTTCTGCCAGGAGACAGAGGAAACAGCAATGCACATTCTCTGCTCCTGCGGAACACTCATGCACAAAAGAAGTATCTACCTAGGGCGGCACATCGTGCACCCAGAAGAGGTACAACATATCACCGCCCAAAGAATCTGGAATTTCCTGGAGGCAACGGGTCTAACTGTGAAATCTAAACTAAGGGCTGCCACAATAGATCACTTGCTGGTCGAAGCGGCATATAAAGGCCCACAATACCACACGATAATAATAATATATCTCTTGGCAATTCTCCAAGAAAACCATTCACTCTCAAGCCTTGGAATCTAAATGAAAGCACCAGATAAGGTTACAGATGACTTTCCTCCCGCGAACGGCTGCAGGTGGAACGCAGCGCGCGTTTGAGGCCCCTTAAGCCTGCTCTATACAGTGGGCCATCACGACCCATCGTACAGGACGCAACTATGCGTTAGACGGAGAAAGACATCGCCGCGCCATAAGCCATCTGACACCACTACCCTCTCTACACGCTGGCTCATCCTAGTGGGCCATTAGGATGAGCCATCTTGTAGAGGAGCCATAAACTCGCAGTAGTCGCAGTCGTACCCGCTTACTATGGGCTACGGTAACTACTAACCTTTCGCACCGAATTGCAACCAGGAGTGTTTAAGTTTAAAAAAAAAAGTATGTCTATTAAGTAGTCTATAGAATACTTGTTTAACCATGCTATTACCCACGCTTCAGCCGCCTTGCACTGTTTAAACAACAGCATTTCAATATTGATAAGCCAGTTTCGTAATGTATAACAGGTCGGCACCAAATATTGATACCACTTGTCAGGTTATACGTAATAAGTAACACCTTTCGAAAAGTTCAAACCCGTTGTGAGATAATGCTTCCCGCTTGCTCAAACGTTTGGACAGGGGGTTACGAATGTCACATTGGCATGCTGTCTGCGTTTTGTAGAATAGTTAGAGCATCAGAGTAGGCGTTATATATACTCCTAGAAATATGTAATACAAATTAATAAAATATTCGATCAATAAATTGCAATAATGACGGGAACCGCTGTCTTTGAAAGTTATTTTATTATATCAGTACAAATCTCATTTTTATATGCAATCTGTAAAACATTGGCGTTAAGTTATTTGTACCTTTGTAGAATATCTTGATAGATCAACGTTTTTAAACATCTTCATATCTTTTAAGTATTTTAAAACATTAAAACTGGACAAGTCTACCGCTCCGTTAATTTCTGACTTTCCTATTATAAGTAAAGAACAAGATTCGTTTATGGGTTTTATATGTTGGATAGGCACGATTTTTTATATGTAGGTGTCGAAACACATTTACTAGTACGTCTCAAAAACATTGAATGCTATGTTATAGCAAAACGTTGAGTTCGTCCTTTTAAAAACCTCGTATGTTACTTCGCTACGCGTAATCGTGCTATCCAAATGATGTAAGGCATGAGAGGAAATGAGGGCAGGGGCCTTGTACCAATCTCCTTCATTCGTTATGATACTTGTATAAGCCATTCGTTAAACCTACGCACTTAAAACAGATTGTCCGATTTGCCAAACAAGTCTCTCCTTGGTTCATCAAAGTAATGTGACGGGTTAGTTAAATGCTTTAAATGTGGGTTTTAATCACTGTTGCGAATAATGTCCACGGTCTTCTGAAATGGACTGTAAAGTCACTTGAACCTTTTGCATTTAAGTCTGCAAAACTGGTAATATTCTTACGTCAATGCATATTTTACTGTCGCTTGTTTTCCGATTGGCATTTTAGTTGCATACGCGCTCCGACACGTTCAAGATGGAATTCCAGCGATATTTTATCCTAGGTAGGCGTAAAATATGTAACTAATCATCCACAGGTGTTAGTGTTACCACTTTCTTAGTAAAACTCAATGTTTAAATTAAGTAATTCGTAAAAGGTCAAAAAGTGGTATATTTCTTTGAAGCGGTTGGTTAGCGTAAGAACCAGTTTGCCCATGATATCATCTTACTTTTTGTATAGTGCTCATGGCGATGGCGGTCTCGTTTTATGGTCGGTCTTTTACTAAGGTCAACTAACCCCACCCCACTGGTTCTGTGTATTTGCAAATGTTCTCTCATCATATATGTATTTATAAAAATAAAAAAACAAATGAATACCCGTATGATGCTGACTAACGATACCAGCATAGCATTCGTATAAATAAACAACAGTAGATCATGTTTAC
Source organism: Epinotia bilunana (assembly GCA_947049275.1). Lineage (NCBI taxonomy): Eukaryota > Metazoa > Arthropoda > Insecta > Lepidoptera > Tortricidae > Epinotia > Epinotia bilunana. Next base: position 10,661,613 of record OX346257.1, read on the forward strand.
ATTTTTGCTTATATGCAGATATAATAAAAAAAAACTCTTCATTCCAAAAACGTGTTTCAGTGTTTTTGTATGACAGTTAGACAATGTTGTGTTGTGTGGCGGTGTAAGTGCATTCCTGTGTTAAATCCTACTCCAATACTCTGAAGTGTTGCTTGTAAGGCTTAGGACCTTTGTAATCTTTTAATATATTCAATCGTGATGTAATGCTAATAATAGGTACACGTTTATCATTTATCAGCCTTGAGACTTCGCCATGCCTTGACTTTATAAAACAAACGGCAGTCTTATTAACATAAACAAATAATAATAATGCAGAAACTCGTTGAGCTTCAATATTCGTTAAGGGGTAATCTTATTTAATTCAGCCATTTTGACCCTGTTTTAAAGAAAAGTATGATTGTAAACTTAATACTTGCAGTCCACATTTTAGGTTGTCAAAATTATAGGTCCGGTTAAACAGTGGAAACATAAACAAAAGCACGTGACTGTCGTTCAGTCAATGGTTAACGACCACAGATACTAAAGATTAGTTTCATTTACCCATAATAGATTCACGTGCACATTAGTATCATTTGTAGTGGGTACCTTATACCCCCCCAACAGCAATTTTTTTCGATTAAGTTTTTACCAACGAAAAACACATTTTAAGTTCTTTATTTCAATAGTCCGTGAAATTAATCGTCGCTATATTACTGTAGCCAGTCGCATCCGTTGCCTTGACTTTAAAGTACAATGTAAGGTCTCCGACTCTAAATAAACGCGTGTACTTACTTACGTTATTTATAAACCACGAAACAAGTATAGTCGGCTAAGAAGTGGCGTACCTATTTGATCCTTTTATTGCACTGTAATAGAGTGAACAATGGATTGGTAGCACATTTTTGGCCGATTGTACAACTATTACAAACACTCAGCGGAGTTTCCTTGTCTCAATATTTATACAGTTGGTTTGCGCGTTTGCAAAATAGGACGCATTTTGAATAACTAAAACAACTTTTAAGGCAATGTTTGTCCGTTTCTTTAATAAGTGGCATTAATATATTAATAATATATGGCGTAATTGTTGTACATATCAGAAATAAATACCTCCTAATATAATAGCTTTAAGTGAAATGTAATATATATGATGTGGTTGTACTTAAGAGTCCGCAGTAAGCTCGACCGAATTTCACCTTCCCATACAAACGTAGTTACGCTCTCATTTTAAAACTACGTGTTGGATCGTGACGAAACTTTGCATATACCATGACATGAGGTATATCTATGTCTGTAATTAGTTTATATGGTTCCAGTTTATAAAACAAATAAAATACAGCAAAAACAAGTTTTGTATGAAAAACTTAAATTCGCTGTATTTCTTTTACTATGGTATCTGAAGCTATAGAAACTACTTACAGACACAGATATACCTCATGTCATTGTGTATGCAAAGTTTCGTTACAATCCAACAGGTAGTTTTAAAATGAGAGCGTAACTACGTTTGTATGGAGAATCGAGCTTACTGCGGACTCTTAATAAATAAATAAATAATATTAATATATTTTAATTGTCAAATAAATCAAATGTGGCCACTGATGTTGCATGGGAATATGATTAAAGAATTAATTTGAATCAAATTGTAGAATTAATTTTATCAAATTAAACTCCGTGAGAGGTGAATTCTGCCCAGCAGTTGATGATAATCAATTTTAACTAAACAAAAATGTTATACGCAATCTAAAGGAAAGTATAACAAAATCAAATAATATTTTAAACCAGTCGGGAATCAACTTTAATGTTGTTTCAGATGTTTCGATTCTATCAAAGGACCATGTATAATCGATTTTGTAATTGAAAAATCTTGACCGTTAGATAATAATCATTTCACAACTGTGGCCTCCAAACATTAGCATTATGTAATGATTTATGAATAGGAACTGCAGACTTGTGTAGGTTAGATAGAACAGTAGTTTGGTGTTACAGTTACAGCTTTGGTAAATATCTAAAACGTGAAACTGAATGGATGTACTATTTGTGCATTTTCAAAAAATTGTGTACCGAATAAGCGTGAGTTGTTAATCAAAAATTAACTGTCACAAAACGGGCACTTGAGTTAATTTTTGTTTATTAACTCGCGCGAATTGGGTAGGTTGCTGCTCATTTTCCTGAATGTAAGTCTGGTTAGAAGGCTGCATTGTCGCCATGTTGTTTTCATAAATAAGTATCTTTATTATCCCATATACAGCGGCCTTTAGCTTTCAATGCTATACATTTTAGTACTTAAAACCGTATTACAATGTATCACTCAACGCCTTAAGTAATGGATTCGGTATTAATAATATATTTTTTATTACTGTCTAATTTAAATACCCACTATATCTCAATATTATTCTACAATAATAAACACGGGCCTATAGTGAAATAAACAATCTCATTTATATGGGTAAGTTGTGTGTTGTGCGAGATCGAGAAATAGTTTTAATTCAAACTTTAAGTTAATATACGACTTATTTTGTCAGGATGATTTTTTCAAAAATATTACAACGAAAATGTTTATAGCTAACATAATATAACAATTATATAATTATTTGTTAATGTTGATACTGTCTCCGACTCACCGCTGCGCTGTACTCGCATTAAAATTAGTTTTCCACAATGGAATTTACGTATACACTACACGTTCTACAAACCAGTAAGAAACATAAACATTGTAACAACGATTTCTACCCTTACACGTAGAAAAGCAACAACATAGCAAAAACCGGCCAAGTGCGTTTCGGGCCAAGTCCAGTGTAGGGTTCCATAGTTGCCGGTTAGTCAGTTTTCTTTTCCAAGTTTTTTAAGTTGGTTGGCTATTAATCGTTGACTAGTTATATAAAGAAATATGAATGAATGAAATCTTTTATTTCAAGTCTTCATCGATGAAACCGGCTAACCTAATTGCTAATTAATTCGGTTACATATACTTATACAGGTTAGTTAGATTAGATATGTCTATGTAGCTGTGATACCTACCCAATAAGCAGTATCTATTTAGCAGCCGGAGAGATTCTAGCAAAAAAATGCACTTTGGTTATGATCACGCAAACGGATCCTTGCATTTTTTTTTAAACGTCTTAGATTTTTGGTGAAGCAACGTGGGATTAACGAGAGAAAATTCGAAGCTGCAGACAGGCAGACGGGCATGACGAGACGATAGAAGGGTCCATAGTTAACTACGGAACCCTAAAAGTAGGCGTTGCAAGCAGCACTACTGGTTTCTTCGCATAGAGAAACCATTCTAGGAAGTGGCTGCGCGAGCGCAATATTTTTTCCGAGTGTTATGGACGTTATGGTGATTAGTCTATCGACGTGTTGTAAATGCTTTCACTTCGGCTTTTACTCACTATTTTATACTAATGAACTAATCTATATGTACGGCAATCATTTTAATCGAATTGATTCAAGTTCCGTTTAAGGTTACTTTATGATTGCGCTAATTAGTTATTACTTAATGTTCCGGATATTTTTTTGCATCTCTCACAAATACTGCATCATTAACTATAAATAACGAGCGATAAGCATGAATTTTGAATCTATGTACCTAGGTAATTAAATGACAGCCTGACTGGCATGGCTTTTAGACAGTACTTTAATTAGACTTACGTATCTTGAGAGTACTCGTATGTTTGATACTGCTTCCATTTATATAATTTACATTAAATAAATCGAATTAAAACTATATAACCTATCGGTTTTTCTGCAATCTACCTATTTTTCTTTTCTTTATAATTCCACTAGCTGCTGCCCGCGACTTCGTACGCTTATATTTTCTGAATTCTTTGTAGACTTGAGAATTCCGAGTTACAGAGCTTCATTGCTGGAATGTTTCGTACAAATATGTTCAGTAGTTTTTGCGTGATTGAGTAACAAACATCTAAACATCCAAACTTTCACATTTATAATATTAGTAGAATACCGTCTAATCAGACGCCTGCTGAAGTGGAGACACAGCTTAGGAATCTTAGGATGTTGCAAATAAATAACCGTGTTGTATTGTAAAGCCTTTCTTAGCGTGACACTCCATCGAAGGCTACAATCACCGTGTAATGGCATTATAATAAGCATTCGAGATTGAAATGTCAACAGCGTTGGCGCATGCGAGTGTTGTCAGTCAGTCGTGATCCCTGAACTAAATTGATTCATTTACAATCGAGGCTTCAAAGCAATGTCGACTCTAAAAAAATTCGCGTGAGACTTCAATTTGAATTAGTCCACGTGGAGCTTTTTGTTATTAATTTATTAAATGTCGAAAAAATGTTAAACGCACGTATATTGTGATGTAATAATGTTGCAAAGATAACACAATGCCTAATATACTGAACAATCGATAGACCAAAGAGAATGGTCTTCAAGTACTTGAGAAAATGTTTCTTTTCTGTTTTTAGCGAAGAATGCGTGTTTATTTGTTTTGTTTAAACCCGCCATATGAAGACTTTTACAAAAAATCTGATTTAAGGCGAAATAGGCCCAGGCTGATTTGTGACGTTTTCGATTAAATTTTTCGATCAATTCAATCGAACCCTGTGTAATCGTGTAACCACCACACCGTGTCAGTAGTTACTCGTTTTGCTGCAGGCGCAGCACGGTTGCCATTTTATCACTTATCGCTGGGGATAAGACATCCGACAAGTATTTAAGTGCGAGAGTGATGGGTATATCGACAACGATAGGTGACTACACAGGTCCGTAATCGAAAATTCCACAAATCGGCTTGGGCCACCTCGCCTTCCTTTCTAATAGCGTACACTTGACTGAATAGACAAAACACTAAGTAGCTTGCATTTAACTGTGTGCTCAATGAGGTTTTTTGATAGTTTGTGATGTTTGATAGTAGAACTGCTCTATTATCTCCAGCTCCCAAGTGTGAATAGGAAATATTTTCAAAATAAAATACTTGACAAATTATACGGGAGTGATCGTACACCGTGCAGTGAAGAATGCCATGTTTCTCAACAGTTGGTTGCTGTCGTTTGTTTTAATTTGGTACAGTTACACTTGGAAAACACGTGATCTCAAGCGTGCATACCGAAATAAATAGTAGTAACTTATTTCGTAGTTGGTGTAAGGAACTTATTAATAAACACTACCAGTCTACTACTAACGGGTATCTATCTGATGGTGTTTTCCTACTGAGATAGTCAAGGTATTGCATCTCGAATACACAGCTATACATTTCTCAATTTATTTCATTCAAAAAATACATTTCTTAGTGATGTACATTGTACGGTCAAGAACTTTAATTGTTGAGCCATTTTGTTGTCAACAAATTTTGGTTTTACAAGCTTTTATTTGCACCTGTCCCGTTGCGTTGTCTGTCTGTCTGTAATCAAATCTTGCAAGTTAAGTTTGATCCACTTTCCGGTTTCCGATTGAGTTGAAATTTTTCACGAATATGCAAATCGCGTGACAATGCAATATTATGATGACGTGGAGCTGATCTGATGATGGAGCTGGAAGGTGGCCATAGGAACTCCGTAATAATACCACATAACCCCATCGAGGTTGGGTTCATTAGAATCGTCTCAATGAGTAGTTGATGACGGTATACAGAAAAGTATAGTCGGCAATAAAAGCTTGTACCAAAAATGAAATTTTTGATAGAAACTTTTTTAATAGTGAAGCTTTGAAGTGTCCGGTATAAAATGAGCTCTAAATGGCTCAATAATTAAAGTCCGTGTCTACGATATACCTATAATGTTCAGGTCTAGTCTAGTGACGATGTAACAGTCTAGCAGTACTGCCTGAAAAGTCGCGTCGCGCGCGACTCAACAACACCCTGTCTCACTCGCAGTGTGCAAATTTAAAAGAAGAGGGTAGATCGTATGCAGCGAGTAGATGTACGTGTTCTAATAGTGTGTCAGTGACTCAGTAAGTTATGTGCACTCATTCTACTTAGCCATGTACACTAATTTACATATTGCATATTATGTAACTCAACCCAACAATGACTACATGAAACAGTATTTATTAGTTAGAGGCTATTAAAGCCGTATTTTCTCCACAATGCACATGTTCCTTTGACAGTGCGAAATAACTTCAACGTAAACCCGCAGACGACAATAAACTAGAGCGGTTTCCAACGACCACAGCTGACGCAACCGCGGATGGCCGCACCATAGACAATACAGTACAGTTACGCCGCTGACCGTTACAATCGCGTCAATTTAATCGCGATTAGTGGAAACTTCCCTTTAAAGCCGGCGTTGATTAATGTGCGCTTACGCAAGTTAGTGTACGGCCTGAGCCTGAGGCCCTCTCTAAGCGGAGCGTGCGGCGGGGCGGCCAGCGTTTTGCATGTGTTTAAAGGGGCGACACGGGCGTCCGTCTCTAGTCTGCAAAAAAAGCCGTACGGGCAATAATTGCTCGAACAAGAAAAATCAAAAGATTTAAAAAACGCAACTGCACTCTACAACTTTTCAAATACATAAATACAAAAAAAAATAGTTACAAAATTATTTATTACATTAAGTACATAAATGAGGTATTTTGATCCAAGGGACGGAGTCTCCCTGTAGGCAAAAGATTGCCAGTGTTGGGACTTGGGAGACAAATCGTTATAAATCCTAAACGGTTATTTAAAGAAAACTAATAATAATTTTGAAATACCTATTCAACGATACCCCACATGATATTGTTCTTCGATTTTTTTTTCTTCTTTTTACTATATGGCGTCAGGTTGCCGCCATTTTGAGTGACGTCTTCAGTGAGACCCGCAAAACTAAAACAAATCGATTGACGTATGATTCAAAGTTTACGTTACTACGTCAAGTAGGTACTCGAAGTAAAATGTTTCGGTGAATTGGTACTGACCGGGGTGATACTGACTGAACTACTTAACGACCTTGAAATGGCGGTTCGCATTGTGTATACAAAGTTTAATGTTATTATTGTTATTCCAGCATACAGAATAAAATTAGAGCCAAACTGCGTTTGTATGGGTAGCTGTCTCGAGTCGAGTGTTCTAGGGACTCTTATTGTGATTTTTGGTGAAGTTTTTTTTTTCAGATCTTCCAGTATAGGTACTCGAAATATACCAAGTATTGTCTACACTTTATTTATCTTCAGTATTTGCGTTGCCTTCTGTACAAATGCACATCATAATCCATACTAATATTATAAATGCGAAAGTGTATTTGTCTGTATGTCTGTCTGTCTGTTACCTCTTCACGCTTAAAGCGCTGAACCAATATGGATGAAATTTGCTATCTCTAGGTTGAGTCCCAGGGAAGGACATAGGATAGTTTTTAACCCGGAAATGATCCTTTAAGGGGGTGAAAGTTTGTATGCAGCAACGACATGAACGAGCTCCACGCGGACGGAGTCGCGGGCAGAAGTTAGTGATAGTATATGTAGATATATATTGTTGCAACTCTCGACAGATGGAACTTCTCGTCTCTGTTTTACATTTATGTAGAAGAATTCAATTTCACTTTAATTTTAAACCGGTATATTAAAATAGACATTGTGGAATGCAATAAATGATTGAGTATTGAGACTGATTAACAAGTTGATACTGAAAACGACAGCTCATAAAACGGATGGAAATGATTTTTAGAGACTGCCTGTATAGGACCTTTTTTTACGTTGGGGGAATGCTTTGACGCACCGTCAGCCCTTAAGAGAGGACCGGACGGGTGTGTGGGAGTGTGGGACTACCGGACAGAACGCCCAAGCCCACGGAAGCCAAAGGTTCGGTTGACGCATTCATCTATGACCCTCGCGACTGGCCCGTTTGCGCGGGCACGACCAGGGAAAGGAGAGCGTCCCGGGACAACTTCGGGGCGCTACAGTCTCGTAGGCTTATTGGACGACTAGGGTCCCACCCACCCCACCCTGCTATCGGCGGGGGGAGCAAATGCGCATAGCGACGGCGTGCGCGCCCAGGGCTGTTATTCGCTACGCGCTACAGCGGCACACCCCGCCGATCACCCGTGACGAAACTAGCCCTCTCACTACTTTTAGTTAGAACGCATTGAGGCGTCAAGATATATTTGTGGGTGAGCGTTGAGCTGAGCTTAAAACCAGTTACAGAATAGGGGGGCTGCTCTCCGTCTGCGGTTATTAGGAGCTGAAGGGTCGACCTCCTGCTCTCTCTTCGCATCCTTCTGTGCAATTACGGACTTGCAGAATCCTGGGAAGCTATAGCTTCCCAGGACCTCGAGCATTTTCGATATAATGGTCGGCAGCGAGAGGTCGTTACCCACTATAGCGACCAAATTGTGCCGCTGTGGCCCTAATATACGCCCTATGTTGACGCTGAAGGCTTCTCAAAGATACCATACTTCCTTCTCCTTTGTGTTTGCAAGATAATGTTTTCATGTTTTCTAACCTGTATGCGAACAAACGCGCATTATCTCCACACATCTGTTAGGCAACGCGGTTATCGTTCGGGTAGCCGTAATATAACCGGAGATAAGGCAGCCAATGGTGCAATATGCATTAATGAGCTTTGCGTAGAATGCGTCGTTAAATTTTTATAGTTGCGTGTATATAGTTGCTAATATATACGTAGGCAAGTATACTACGTAAGTACATTTACGCCAAAGAGTCTTTACTGACGATGAATCGCCCTCCTTCTTGTCAATGTGAATGCGGTTAGTAGTCGTTTTTGCAACATTTGACCAGCGATGGGCCCTAGTTTCGCTTACACGGTAAGCACAAGACGGCGCTCGAGCTATCTCGCCACGGCGCGCGAGCTGTCTCACGAGACAGCTCGCGCGCCGTCTTGTGCTAACCGTGCTGCTGGACAGCGACGACAAGTCCAACGATGTCCAGTCAGCAGCAAAAGAGCCAATGCTCCAGACTGTCTATAGGATTAGTTTTCATTGGTCGGTAAGTCGGCCGATACCTATACAGCATAGGAGTGCCCGCAGACAGGATGAGACGTTTTGGAAATCCTCGCGGCCCGAATGCGGCAACGAAATAGTTATTTATGCTACAAGTGTGGAAAGTAGGTGATTTCCAACGAGTGTCATTTTTATACATGAGCGAGTGCAGCGAGCGAATGTATAATTCGACACGAGGCGGAAATCATCTTTACGCGCGTGTATCATACAACGTTTTAATGTGCCTTGTGTGAGGAAATATTAAATGATGAAATGTCAGTTTAAAATAGAAGGTTAAAATTGAAGAATCTAGGTAGTGTCAGGTAGCTACTTATTATCTGGAACTGCATTTAACAACTTCTCCACATCTTTTGCAATCAAGCTTATTCACTTAAAACCATGCATTGTTTTACACTTGCATTGTTGGTTTTATAACACAATTAATTTCGAGTAACTCAATATATTCCACAACAAAAAGACGCTGTACCGTCACGTCGTAGTTCTCAGAAACATACTGACACTATTGAAACGCAATAAATCATTATTATTATTGATTAGTCACTTTCACTGGAAATTTTTAACATATTTACATAAAATAACTCCGAAGTAAACAACAATCACAACAATGGCGGGCTTTTTAGTTTTAAATAAATGCGCGGTCAACATGTGCGCATGTGCAAGTCGCCATACTGTCGTATGGCAAAAAGGCATAAGAAAGATATGCGTTCAGCCAAACACATTAAGTGAATATTTAAAATTTATTAATTTACTGACCAAATTCTAAATTCAAAAATGTTAATAATTAATTTGATACATTATTAGTATTTATGTACTTTTTATATGAAAGAACAAGAGTAATTGAAATATTTGTAAAACTTTTCTCAAGTAATAAAATCTCTTTGCGTCGGGCGGACGACGGAATAAAAAAAAAAAATTGAAAACTAAAAAGCACTAGTACGAAAAAGTGGCACTTTCCGCACGATTTGGGTGCTTGGAAAAAGCTCTTTTCGAGCACATGCATTGTAAATACGTTTTTAGTAGGTCAGGTACAACAAACAGCAAAATATATTCACGCCATCATACCTAAGTATGTTATGGGCAATAGAAATAAAATAAAACACTGTATAAACGTACGTCTCTGAAATTTTATAAAAATGTCGTTTTTACCTATTTGGTTTCAATGAAATCTGGTCGCTTATTTACTTCCTTATCAACTTAACTAACTGGCATTTCAATGAGTATTCTAACGGAGGCTGGCCTTTCCTTTCGTGTAAGTAGGGACATTGAATCCCATACTTAGAAGACAGTTATGCTCATTATGAAGTCCACACGAGCATGGGTATGGTCTCACACGGTTAATATTGTCATCAAGTCATCATCGTTAGCGTCAGTACATGCTCGCGTCATTATTGAGATTAACCCGGTTAACTAGATTGTGTTTTCGATGGTTCATAAATAGGCTAATGCGGATATAGGCAAGCGGAATTAGCAAGAAATGGGCAATTCCGTGCACCAAATGTGCATCTAGTGGAAATATACAGCGCCGCAATTCTATCTGTGACAGATCGTGACGACTGCCTTTGGCCTAGTTGATAATGACTGCCCATGAGGCCGACGGTCCCGGGTTTGGGGTCTTTGTCAAGACATTTAATTGTGCTGTGGCCATGAAAATTGTTCATTAGTCAGATATTAGGACTCATAATAATACAAAACTAGATTAGTGTATGTTTTCTCCCCATTATTTATTGATATTGGGTTACAAATACAAATAGAATTACTATAAAATGATGAATACAATTCGTCAAATAAACTTGAATTGGCCGTCTTAATTGACAGATGATAAAAAAAAACGATATCCAAGGGGACGTCTCTGGCATATCGATTTGTTTTGCGTCTGTCATACTGATTTTGAAAGGATGAATGTAGGGATATCCCTGTGATATACTGGGGACCTTGGAACCCACATCGTGAATGGAGATCGTGAAAGGTACTGGTGGTGATCAATTACGTTATGAACAGATTATTGTTCATTACATAATAAGATTATGTAGGCACTTAAACAACGAATACCCTTTAACTTAGGTACCTAATTAAAGTTCGCACCTTTCAAATCAAAAACAAAGAAGAACAAGCTAATAACAATAACTACACAATTGCGCATCTATTTATAGGTTTATATACGTGTTTTCATAACCAGCATTGAATAAGACCAGTAAAGGTTAGCCGTGCGGCCACTTTCTACCGTCGCCATGGGAAAACGGCGTGTACCATGTAGACGTAAACACGCCGTGCTTTCTACATTAAATAGGTATTTTATACGTGATACCGCCTCATTACTTCGACCTGCTCAGGATTTAGTAGATTCCATAGCGTAATTAGCGTGACATACAGTGAAACTCAAGAGAGAGGCAGAAGAAACACTTCTAAGAATTATAATTACTTTACGTATTCATTGATCAGTTTATGCACACAATTCCTTTTGGGATTTCTTTCTGTAATTTTCTGTGATTCCTGCTTCCCGGATATGGAAAAAATGCTTTCTAATTGGGAAATATATGTTAGGTACCTAATATGATTTTTTTACCCCCGGATATGACCGGCTTAGCCTAATTCAGAATAAACATTGACATGATAGCCGTCATATATATAATTGTAACCATATTCCATTGCGTAACTTCTTAGTAACCCGTTAATCTTCTATTAAGTTATTAAGTCATGAATGTCATGATCAATACATCAAGATAGGCGCAAGAGTGTATACGAAATGAATCCACTGCTGCGTTATTAAGCGCTAGCCATGCTCTGTCTCCCACTGTCACATAGCTAATAATGTGTACGAATGAGTTGCAACTTCCCAAGTAATATACTTAGCCATATCTGTGGCGCAATTCGACTCACTTTATTGACAACTCGTGACGTGACCATATGGCCACTTTTATGAAAGTGGGAATTACATCACGTAGAACCGATGGCCGTTGGGGCGGAAAGGTTCTCGAGTGGCGACCACGTACCGGAAGGCGCAGCGTGGGTAGGCCCCCCACAAGGTGGACTGATGACCTGGTAAAGGTCGCGGGAGTCCGCTGGATGCGGGTGGCGCAGGACCGGTCATTGTGGCACTCTTTGGGGGAGGCCTATGTCCAGCAGTGGACGTCTTTCGGCTGATATGATGATGATGATGATGATGATGAATTACATCAGCCAGCTGTTATTGGAAACACAGTACACTGATTTCACCGGTTAAGTGTGTTATGTAGACTACTATATCATCTCAGTACAATTTTTAACGTCTAATATAGTACATGTGGCTATTGGTGCTAAACGTCACTGAATATAGTGTGTCATAACAATTTGAAATAGAAATTTGGCAAGTGTTAGAGTTGGCGATATCAGGAGCTGTGAAATAACAATGTCCAATTGCACCAGATGGCATGTTTCGAGTCCGGCTAAACTGCAGCGCGAGCGCCTGTCGTGAGCGTCCGTCACGCGACGCATGCGCGGACGTGGCTCAGGGCTGCCGAGTAGGCGCGTAAAAAAATCATTTTTCTTACATACTATTTTATGTTCTGCACAAATGTAATACGAACATGCTTGTCTATGCCAAGAAACATGAGAACCCTAAAACCATGAAGTCAGCCAGGTTATAGGAGAAAACTTATTAAATAAATTCTACATTAGCTGTCTGCATATCCTTACGCTTCTGGTAATCAATTGTGTTTATCCATACCTTTTTTGGCGTGCATAGCTCTGCACAAATACTTTATCTCCGTCTCGTAATCCTATTGGATGCATAATTTGAAAATCTCTTTATAGTATACGACTGATGAAATGCCATACGAATAACTACAATAAAAACGACTTTTCATATATCGCAAAATGACAAAACAAATACTTTGCCAACCCTAACACCAGCTGTAGATAATCGTATCACTCACATGATTTATAGACATTGCAGTTCCGGCTAGCCATCGCAGATAGTAAGTAACCTAAGCAAGCAATGTAACATATCTCTTTCTCTCTCACCTGGGCTGAGCTCACCCCGCCGATCACCCGTCACGAAACTAGACCTCTTCCTACGCTTGGTTACTACGCATCGCGGTGTCAAGATATATTTGTGGGTGAGCGTTGAGGTGAGCTTAAAACAAGTTACAGAATAGGGGGGGGCTGGTCGTCAAGCCCGGTTGCTTCTTCGATATTTATTTGCTACTATTTAGGCCCAGATCCGATCTTTATACAAGTTTACTGAAATGAAGGTTCTTGGGTACGGTGATGGTGCATGGCCAAGATATATAAGGACTAGCTTCTGCCCGCGACTCCGTCCGCGTGGAACTCGTTTATATCGCAGCTCCATACAAACTTTCACCCCCTTAGGGGATGAATTCGGGGATAAAAACTATCCTATGTCCTTCCCCGGGACTCAAACTATCTAGATACCAAATTTCACCTAAATCGGTTCAGCGGTTTAAGCGTGAAGAGGTAACAGACATACAGACAGACAGAAGACAGACAGACAGACAGACACACAGACACACTTTCGCATTTATAATATTAGTATAGTAAAGATTCGCCAATTAATAAATTCCTTTCCTCCCTTCTCTTTTCCTTCCTCAACAAAGCGACGATATAGATGGTGCTCCATCTCCAATAAGACATCGATAAAAAAAAATTGTTGCTTATAAAAAGCTGCAGCGTCAATCCTTCAAAAAGATATGTTTATGCTAAACTCCTTCCAAATCTGACCGGGCATTGACGTATATTTTGCCACAGGTAGACCCATTGTCTTCACACTTCGCATTCGTAAAGGCTACCTTTGATTTTCTAATTAGTATTTATTGCAATTTGGGGCCACGGCCGCCATCGATCTATTGATTGTTTAACAATTTGCTTGCATTTCTAAAGAACTGACTCACCTCTTCGTTGCAACTGATTTTTAGTGCGTAGTTTTTAAAAGCCTTTTTATACATGAGCCAAGCTAGTTGTATTTAAACCTAGATACCCAATTTGGTCCGATGTTCTACGCAACAGCAGTAGTGTTACTAAATAATGACTTAATACAACTATTTGCATTTCTATCTGCAAGGTGTAACAAAAATGGGGTATGAACCGATCAAGGGCTTAACAGGTATCGTGTTCTGATAAGAAAAAACAGAAAAAAAAAAATTGACGCGATTTTTTTTTACATTTCTATGGAGCTTGTCGCACCAGTCAGCCAACGCTTCATACTATTCTTATCAGAACACGATACCCGTTAAGCCCTTGATCGGTTCATACCCCATTTTTGTCACACCTTGTATAACATTGATTCAAGATCGGTTTCAAGTTTTTTTCATGACATGACCACTTTAGCTTTACTTAGTTCGTAGTACCCCTGTCTAAGAAGCACTTGGTCCCGGTTTCGAATCCTGGGAGGTAAGGGCAAATATTTGTGTGATGAACGCAACGCAACTAGGTAGTTATTCCTGTGTCGGATGTCGGGTGTTTTATATGTACAAGTATATATCTATATGATTAATATATGCCGTCATTTGGCCCAAGGTACAAAACCATGGCATAAAATCGAGATCGTATTACACATTGCTGAATTTACCATCCATTAGGATGAAGGATCCTATTGTAATAGTAGATTTAGGCGTGTCTTGGTTATAACCAGCTTTCAGAGCTGTATTACTTGGCGGACTTAATGCCAAAAGGCATATATATCCTACTAATATTATAAATGCGAAAGTTTAGATGTTTGGATGTTTGTTACTCAATCACGCTTAAACGGCTGAACCGATTTGAATGAAATTTTGCACGAAGATAGTTTATAGCCTGGATTAAAATATAGGATAGTTTTTATCCCGGGTCCACGCGGACGAAGTCGCGGGCGGAAGCTAGTTATTTATATTTTGAATGTCTTTAAACTCGAGGAACCATCTGCGGTTCCACTTGGTTTTGGTTCCAGGGCTTTCAGCAAAATCCTCTCTTTCTTACCAAATATCCCGGATGCTTTCTCCAACTAGCGCACGCCGTAACAAATGACTCCACCCTAATGATGAACTCGATGTGTAAGTATAAATGATTGGTCGTACCGCGTAGTTCCTCTGTGGTTGCATTAGCTCGGGCGATTTTGCATACGAGCCGCTGTGGTCGGTTTCTGAGCATTGCGTAATACGAATGGAAAGTGATAATGGCCCTGTAATGAGGGGAAATGGTTCTTTAGCATTTGGCTCCTTAATTGCTGTAAATGCGCAGATATTATATCAACTGCGCATCAGTTTGGGATCGAGACTAGAAAGAAAGAAAACATTACCCTAAGTGGAAGGCGAGGAGATGCATATAGGGGAGTTCTACCTAATGATTAAACTTGCTTTATCTCTTCTTTCGTCTGATGCGTCTCATGTGTCTGCACCTTAGCTTGGGGTTTTAAATAAAGCTCGGCGGATTGCCAAGATTTTTAAGGGGCATTGCTCGCAGAATCGAAAGCCGTTGAAAGAAAGGTTCTGAAGTGGCGATCACGCAGGGGAAGACGCAGCGCATGAGCGTAGGAAAAGGCGAAACGGTGTTCAGTTCAAGATCGCGGGGAATCGTGGGATGCGGGCAGCGCACGACCGGTCGTTGTAAAAATCTTGGGGAAAAGGGCTTAATCAAGCACGTGACATCGTTCTGCCAAAATGATTATAGAAATATTAAACAAACAATTTTGTACATTGGAATAGCGGGATAACCTCGATATTTCATATTATCTGCATCGTAAGTCACAATACATATAAATTATATAATAAATAGATATTAAGAGTCCGCAGTAAGCTCGGCCGAATTTCATCTTCCCATACAAACGTAGTTACGCTCTCACTTTAAAACTACGTGTTGGATTGTGGCGAAACTTTACATATACATTGGCATGAGGAATATCTATGTCTATAATTAGTTTACATGGGTCCAGTGTATAAAACAAACGAAATACAGCAAAAACAAGTTTTGTATGAAAAACTTAAATTCGCTGTATTTTTACTTCGGTATCTGAAGCTACTTACATAAACTAATTACAGACAATATTACACAAATCAAACTAGCCCCATATTAAGCTCAATTAGACTTGTGTTATGAGTACGAAACGACTATATATATATTTAAAAGATATACATACTTAAAAACATAGAAAACATCCAAGTCTCAGAAACAAATATTCATGCTCGTCACACAAATGTTCGCTTGCTGGGATTTGAACTCGGCACCATCAGCTTCGTAGGCAGGGTAATTAGGATAAACCGGTTTTTCATTTCATTACAGCCTTTCCTCGTGGTGGCTACATTCCAATTGAATATTATTTGTAGTAATTAGCTACAAATAATTAATTATCATAGTTCGTTTATAAACCAAAAAAAAACTCTTAAGTCCCTAGCTACTTAGCTACACCAATATCGTCATGGATGTTAATTGATTGTTCAATTACGATTAAATCATACCGACAATAGTTTTTTTTAATTGCTTTTGTTACTAAATATGATGCAATATGTTCCTTTGTCATATTACATTATTTAACAAAGCGTTAACGCTTATCGCCGAATACGACCGCATATAACAATAAGGTCAATAAAAAAATCTATTGCGCATGTTCCAGAAAGCGGATTTACCTTTTTTGTTTTACAAAGAATGCAATACCTTGGCGTTTACCTTATAAAGCGAGCGGAAATTTCCTTCTATCGACGGTACCACCACTGACCATTATTTAAATATGATAGTGGTGACCGTTCCATAATCGGTAATTGTATTCTAATGAGATTATAAAAATGTATAATAAAGTACCACGTGCAATAAAATCCATAGAACCAATTAACCTATTCAAAAAATCATTAAGTAAGTAAGTTTTTAGTGCAAAACTCTTTTTCACTAGGTATACAAGATTTTTTGATGAGGTTCGTGTCCGTAAAAAGATTAATTCTTTTTCACGTATTCTTTTTCCAATTCGTTTAAATACCTATAATAGTTTCTGTTTGACTTAAATGTCAATTACCATTAAGCGAAGTACCTTATTGTGTACCAAATCCATTAGTATAATCTAGTTCAAGGTAGAATTAGTAGTATCCTGGTATACCTGCAACCAGCAGCAGATATAACCCAGTTATAAGCTTCTTTGCTGTGCCGTTACAGGCTCCATTTCACTACTTATACCATTTGATTACCAATAAATATCTTTAGTTTGAGATATTTGAGATCAGCTTGACAGCAAACTAAGAGATGTGTAGCTACACTTAAAGGTATTCCCATGTTCCAACGAACCGACGTTGTATAGACCAGATAGATAATTACGAGGTTTACACAAAAATCATAAGTTCTAATAAGTTTTTGGACTTGCCTAATGGGTATACTTAAGCAGCCACATTAGTTAGGAACAGTCTTGAAAATTAGGCACAGGATCGCATGACTAAACCTCTTTTGTCTTAGTGTTTTCCCGATTGCATCCACAGCTACTACTTCGGAGTTCTGAGACCTAAGTTACTAAACAAATTCTGATAAATAAATAAAAGTAAAAAAATTAAACTGTTTATTTCCTTAATTTAATTGGTACATGTTTTTCCTACTAACTATTTAGCACAATCTAATTTTTTAAAGATTATTTGCTAAGCTTAGATACTTTGTAGGTTTAATCTTGATGCATGTTTATATAACAAATTTATTCATCTTTCATCATTTTATTTAGTACCTACACATGATTTCCAAGAGGAAATATTATAGAGGATAAACCCCAGAAGATCAAATGTACTGATCTTCTGGGGTTTATCCTCTATAATATTTATCACCTCCCTAGGCAAACTATGTATGCGGTAGATGACTGGACCATATTCTTTGTCCGTAAATGTTTGTACTTTTGGGTACAATGAAGATGTTACTTTTTTCTAGTACACGGAGTTTAGTGGATCTTTTATATCTAATTAGTTAACCCAGGTTATGGCTATATTCTAATATAACAGCCATTTTGGCTTTATCAAATACATTCAGTACTTTACAGTGCTGGAATAATTTATTATAATTATTTTATTTAATGCTTCCATAAGTGTAATTGAAGCGTGTATTCACCTGAGTGGGCTAACTGCTAGAGAGGTGCAAGGCGCGCCACCACGGAAACACAGTAATTTTTCACTGCATCGACAACTAGGCTGACGTCGATTTTAATATAAAGGGGGATTAGTATCTTAATAATAAACTTAACAGTTTAGGAATAGTACGTTTCGATGCTAGTGCGGAAAGTATATCATTACGTCACGAGTACCGAGATATCGTACCGAGACGAGGGAAGAATGACATTTCCGAACGTGTATCGAACGACGTTTTTTAATACAGTCGCGAAAAATGTAAGAAAAACAACAAGTAAGGAATTCGAGACATTTATATTATTAATTCTGTAACATCATTGTAATACAGTTGAAAAATAATGAAGTTGTTCAAAAATATTTTTTTTAGTACAGTTCTAACTTATTTATTTTTTAATGACATAAGAATTAATGGTACAATGTGTATAATTATTGAGTGGGAAAAGTGAAAAGCACTAGTTCGCGAGTAATGACGCGTCATTGCTCGCGAACATACTGAATGTACATACTTTCCGCACTAGCATCGAAAAGTACTATTACACGCACACAGAGACAATGTGTACTGTACGTGTAGTCCCTAACAAATATGGGCGACCCGCTGTCGTGAAGTAAGTAAATAAAGATGGCTAGTATTGTAGTAGTTACCTAATACACAATGAGATAAAATTATATTGAATTCGGATGTATTTTTTATTCTTCACTAATAAATAACATTGAATCCCTACTGATTGTTGTATTTTTGTCCAATCAGTTGCTAATTATCAAGCCATATAGTAAAAAAAATTGAGAGATGAGTTAATCCGTTCTAAATCCATTGCACAATGTTAGCCCTACGAAATCTCCACAAGTGCTAACTACCAAATTGTCCATGACACAAACAAACCAGTATGGTGATATAAATATGAACTAAACTCGTCACATTGACTGTACCAGATAGAAAATAATTCATTTGAACTCTTGACACTAGCAATTTGTCAGTAGTCTGACGTGAGTTAGCTCAGCAATGCCTCGTAAAATACTGTGTCATTGGACTAAAGTAACTATTGAACAAGTAATATTAGCCCAGTCAATACACTGACAACTTTTGTATGAAAAAAAATATCAATTTTGGAAATAATTTATAATACCTGTTTTTTTCTACGAAACGGATTATGAACTGTATAGTTACCGATCGGTAACTAGGATTTTGTGTCTCGAGACACAAAATCCAACAAAATTTCAGACATTCAAGAAATGACAACTTCTGTAAATACAGCCGTTGAAAAGTCAGAAAAGATAGTAATAAATGTCTTTATTTTTATTTTTGTTTATTTACGAAATTGGACAATAATATTCAAGATTAATCACACAAAGAAGACAACGCATGCTGCATTTAAATCTATATAATTATTGGTGGTTATTCCGGGTGGACAGTTTGTTGGATTATTGAATAAAGCATCTTAGAATAACGTTTTAAAATGAAATAAAATTTTTTTTTTCAAAACCGTATTTTTCTTGGAGTTTATATAAAGGTTTTAGCTATCCCTAAGTTGCGAATTTTCATAGCAACAGGTTTAGATGCATCACGATTCACGTGCTAATCTAGAAAATTTATTTTGAGCTCATGAATAGTAATTAATCAGGTTGTTTTTTAGTATTGCTTAACGTTGTGTTCTAATGTCATTAAGGTCGTTACTTAAACGTGTTTTCCGAGAAGAATCCATAAGGTTATTTAAAGGCTAGAGCCGTTAGAAGCGATTCAGTTGATCGGCGCTGGGGAATCAAAGAACATACATAATAAAAAGTGTTTTACGAACAATGACGGTAGATAAATCGGACTTTAGTGCAACCCGAAATACTGCAGCAGCCAGCAAGGACGAGGAAGTGTCGTGTTGGAATTGTCTAACTTCAGAAACTCATAAAAAAGAACCCCTTCCCTTATCTAAAGTGCGGCAACAGCACAGGGAAAAACTACGTCTGTATTCTTTTTTGGCTGCACAAGTATCCAGGCCTAAGGCCGTCTCATTGAAGCAACGAGTTGGTGAAAATTACTCAGTGGCTAAAAATGTAGATGAACGAATACTGCAAGAAAAATGTACGGATAATATATATCATCAGGATAACATCGAGCAGCATCTCAAGACTATATCAGCTGGACTAAAAGAGTCGCCTGATTTAGGTCCTAAAATTTCTAAAGTGTCGCAACGTATATTATCAGATATCGAGAAGGAATTGTACTCCCTGGCAGACGACCTAAAACAGTCAGCCATCAAATTCGACCGAACTTCCGAAAATGCAGAGAACGTCGTAGTTCAACAAGTGTCAAATGATAACTATACCCAAAATATCAACAGAGAATTCGAAGCTACAACACTTGATAAAGGGGTGTCGTTAAAATCAAGTAAGACGTCGCAACAGGTAAAAGTTGTAAGTAAAGTATTGGTTGAGTCATCATCACCTAAAACAAAACATTCAATTCAAACCGATACTGAAGCCCATTACAGATCAGTGGTCGAATTTAAGAAAAAAGACGGCGACGAACTTCAGAAAGTAGATGGTAATAAGAAAAAAGAAAACGATATAATTGAAGAATTAGGTGATGAAATTGACATTGCTACCACCAATAGTGGACGGGCGTCCTCAACCAGTGATAAAATTGATAATGCGAGCTTTTGTGGTTCTGATTCTGGATACGCAGAATCTTCCGCCAATGCCAAAGATTTTTCTTCGCCTGAACTTTCTCCTAAAAGTGACCGATTATACAAATCCTGCCTGCGTCAAGATGTGAAGTCATCTCTTCCTGCCATGACTACTACAAACAGTATAGCGGCCACATCAACTACTTTCCTCTATACACCGACTTCAGTATCGACTAAGGCGCCTGACAAATATTTTCGATGGAGTACGCTTTCGATCCATCAAAAGCCCATCTTATTCGGTGGTACGTGGTTTTATCTATTGTTAATCAAAGTCTGTCTAATTGAGAGTTCTTGCCGGCTTCACGCACACCTGACGGTCATCTCATTGTTCTTAACCTCATTTTAACGTTGATACTGTCTGGGTTTTACATTGAGCGTCATTTGTGTGTACTATCGCTAATTCTCGCATTAACAGGAAACAAAACAACAAAGCGACTACAGGATACGATAACATGTGGAATTGAGTTAATGAACAACCATATTGTGATTTTGTTTAAATGTAACAAGTCGTGTTTGGTGTTGTGTTTTAACTAAGTGACAAAATGGCAACTGCGAGGGGCAGCTCGAATTCCAGATATCTATCTTTCGAAAATAGGACAACTGAACGAGATGTGTCTCCTGTAGCACGCTATGAACCTGTTAATATTTATACTAATAATGCACAAATTGCACCAAGCGGAATCGTAGCGAATAAGAATTCATTTCGCGAGTGTATCTTTCGCTGGTGTTGTTTCTGCTGTAAATCGTCAGCAGCTGACGATGGCCGAATTACGAACAATAATTTTCAACCAGAAACCATTCTAGATAATCCGAATTCTGCGTTAGCGGGTCCTACGGGGAATAGTTACACGTTAAACAAGGACCCACCCAACCAAATAGAGAGATCTCTTCCCTCGTTGACAGTTACCCGAGCGATTGACGATGAATTATCAAAATCTACCACAAGGCTTCTACTTGACAGTGAACAAATGTCAAGTGCAGTTCTTCTAAATATGCCCAAATGTAAAGTGAAGAAGAAACGACCGATTCTTACTTCTAAGGAATCCCCAGGTAACAGCCGCTGCAGTTCTTTGAAATCGGGTGAAAAAGCCTCATTCATTCGCGACGTTTTGGCTCGTCGAGACTCCTTTTTGAACTCGTTAGAATGGTGCGATAACTCCTTGACAAGGGGTAAAAAATGCCGTCATCTCAATCGCGACGAATGGATTGAATTGGACGACGAGGATGGTACCCAAATAACCAGATACGTCTGTCTTTGCACGCCCATCTACTGTCTTCACATATTAATAATAACTAAATTTCTGTCACAAAGGCCACAACCATTGGAGCACTGGTTTGTCTAATCAAGTAATCAGCAACTTATAGATATACAGTATCGTCATTTCTTAACTATATCATAAAATATAGATACAATGTTTACTTAAGTAATGCAGGTTCTTCCAAAATCTATTAACGGAAATAAAGTCGGTAAAACTTTAATAAAGGTAGATATGTGAACCGCATTGGGTCATTGCATCATTAGGTTCGAACGAATACTGCATATTACATCATACAACTATTATTTACCAGTTGATGCATTGCTATATCCAGTATGGTTATACCCAGGTCCAATTTTATTTAAATCTGAGGTCATCGTATATCAGTTTATTTCACTAAACCGACATGGTCCACTGTATTTTTCAAATCTATTGAACTTTTTTATCTTAGTTTCTCTACAGCAGCGGTACAATACATATGTATGTGGGAGAAAATAAATATCATAACGAATAATAGGTACATTGTCGCCCGAGACGAATGCAAGCTTGAGCAATAAAAATACGATCAGAGCTTCTCTATTACCCAATGGTGTGTTCAAAATTTCCTACATTATTTCCCCGAAGGTCGGGAGAAAAGCCAGCGTATACAATGCATGCCGGGGTGACGTAAAAATGGTACTTAGTGTACTTACTACGACGTCTACATTATTCCGGTAAACTAAAATAAAAAGTCCGTGCTAACAAACCGTTTCTTTTTTTCCAGATGATACGTATATATCGGACTCGGTGTCGCCAGGACACGCCACGCTGCCTCGGCGGTCCAACTCGCCGCTGCCGCACGAGCGCGACCTTAGTGATCGGTTCTCGCTCAACAGGAGCGGCCTTCAGGTAATTCAAATAAGAATAACTAATAGGTAGACACCTTAACTCAGTCCTGGCAGCCAAGGCGAGGACTGAGTTCTACCTATACGGTTTGTAAGGTCTTAGGTACAGTTCATGTCTAAAATAGGTACACTACTTGCATTGTGATGAATAATAAGGTCCAAAAGTGGAAACTTGCATTTGGTCGACACACTCAGATGGTCTTTTCCACGTTTTTAGGCTTTGAAATGTGAAACTTTTCTCACTCTGACTGGCTAAATTATCCGCATCTGTACGATCTATTTGAAAGAGGTGCACAATGGTTGGTACAAGGTTATAATAACCAATGAAGTGGTAATATAACTTAACCAATGGTTCAACAAAGGGTTTAATTAGAATTGACAAATGACAACTAGCTATTTTATTTTTTGTTTTAAAAGGCGCCCCTTTTGAGGACGGATAATATGACTGGTCTTATTAGGGTTTATAGTTTGTCTAAAGACTCTAAAGTAACTTTACAGGTGGGTAAGTACAGTCAGCATCGTATAGTTAGTAGCAGCCACAGAACAAGTAAAAACTATAGAAATGGTAATGGGCGGGGTACGCGTAGCCGGGTTTATGATTAGACAATCATGAAACTGTCAAACGCAGTCGAAACGCAGATCAGTTGGCATTTGACTGTCGGTGACGATTTTTGCCGTATTAAAAATTAAAACATACCGTGTTGTGCAATTTTGTCTAATCAAACGTCAAGTTCATTTGAATAGGGCCCTCATTTTGCAATTAAAAAGTTAATGTCAATTTCAGTCATTTAAGTGCGTGACGCTCACACACGTTTAATTATGCTTTAACGCAAGAAGGAGTCAAGACTATTCAATTTCAAAATTGGCTCATATATTGATAGAGAATAGACGGGAAATTAGACCGCAAGTAATGCCGTTTTGAGTTACTTACTTTTCGTCCTATAAATTACAACTGTTGAAATCATATGGAATTAAAAGCTTTTACCAATTAAAAGCGTTTTGCAGTAGTGTTAACATGTCAGTTATACTTATGATTGTGTTGGGCTGGCTACGCAGGATTCCGAAGTAACTAGGTAACACGCCGCTTCCATCTTATTTAAGTATTCCGTGGTAGCAGCCAAAGTAGCCAAATATATCGTAACATCCTTAGTCTTACAGTAATAAAGACGTGTACCCGAAATATTAGGTCCTATGAAATTGGCGTTTTGTATGGAGAATTTTATGAAAACTGTGATTTTCATACATTGAATTTTGCGGATTATTCAGCAATGTCAAATTCAAACCAAACAAAATTTTGGTAGGAATATAGAAAACTTTTAAGCTACGTAACGTTACACATCTTAATTACCTAAAAATTGATCGCATCATAAAACTACGTGATTGAAATACTTGAACCGGCAGCACATGAAAAGGGTGGTTTTCAAGCTTTAATTTGAAACACTAAATAAAAAATGAAAACCTATTATTTGTATTTAAAACCACGTAGTCTAATATTAAATTAAAAAATAATTTGGAAGTAGCAATAGAAATGAATAAATTACGTACAAAATAATATCTGTGAAAAAAGGCCAATTTCATAGGTAAGGACCTAATATAACAATATTAAAAATAATAACTGTGTAGTAAAAACCACTTGCACAGTCCAGTCGAAACAAAATGCAATCTTATGTCATATTTGATAAGGAAAGAATTCT
This sequence comes from Epinotia bilunana, assembly GCA_947049275.1. NCBI lineage: Eukaryota > Metazoa > Arthropoda > Insecta > Lepidoptera > Tortricidae > Epinotia > Epinotia bilunana. The sequence continues at coordinate 10,686,042 of OX346257.1, forward strand.
ACTTATATATGTTTTGTTTCTTTTTAAAACAAAAAAAAGGCTAATTTTCGTCCGAAAGCCAGTCTTTCGTGAGTAGTGTGAAGTATTTAGTAATGTAAAAACATTTGTAAGTGCACGAGAGTATTGTTTCTGCGTCGGCCATTGTTGTCTTTGTCTTGCGACACGACAGAACAACGAGGTTTGCAAAACATTTACCCGAGCGAATATCCGAGAGCGCAGGGCTGTTATTCGGAACGCGTTAATGCGGTTCAGCTCACCCGTCACGCCTAACGAAACTATCCCTCTGGTTACGCTTAGTTACTGCGAATCGCGGCGTCAAGATATATTTGTGGGTGAACAGGGGCTGCTCTGCGACATTCGCTTTGTGTTAACTATGAACTGATGTAACGCTTTGACCGTGATCCTATATAGAATTTGGTTCCACTGTTTCATCCGTTGTAACCTTGACCCGACAAAAGCAGGTCGCTTAAAGCACTTTATTCCCATAATCGGTTCATCAAAACCCGTTACTAATTGTTTGTTTTTAATTAATGGATTTCATTATCAACTCTCATTATCGCGGACGTAAATCTATCCATGTTTGCTTGATAAGTGTACCTAATCACTTGAAAAATATTATTTGGTAGTGTTGGCTTCAACTTGATGTGTTGCAACATTTAAGCCCTTATAAAGTGTAGCGGTGTGGGTAGATAAAACGTTGCCCAACGTCATATGCGGTTGCCCCTCGTTTCAACATGGCTGGTACCCTGACGTCAAAGACTGTACAATTTTCTCGCCTTATTACAAAGGGAAAAGGTGCAAAATTGTAGAAATATCTTTGACGTTGGTCGTACTGCGTGATGTGGTACAGTCATCATCATATCAGCCGAAAGACGGCCACTGCTGTACATAGGCTTCCCCCAAAGAGTGCCACAATGACCGGTCCTGCGCCACCCGCATCCAGCGGACTCCCGCGACCTTTACCAGGTCATCAGTCCACCTTGTGGGGGGCCTACCCACGCTGCGCCTTCCGATACGTGGTCGGCACTCGAGAACCTTTCCGCCCCAACGGCCATCGGTTCTACGTGCAATGTGCCCCGCCCACTGCCACTTAAGTTTAGCGATTCGGACGGCTATATCGTAACCGGTAACCCTTGGTTCTGCTGCGGATAGCCTCATTTCTGATACGATCGCGCAGAGAAATTCTCCCCCTCTCCATTGCCCTTTGGGTGACTTTGAGCCTTCTTATGAGGCCCATAGTAAGCGACCACGTTTCCGTGCCATACGTCATCACTGGCTGTTGCCACACTGGTCAAAGACTCGTCTTGAGACACTGCGAAATATTGGACGAAAAGATATGCCGTAGCCTCCCGAACGCTGCCCAGCCGAGTCGGATTCGACGATTGACCTCTTTCTCAAAGTTGGACAGTCTGTCCTAGGTATATATAATCGTCTACAACTTCGAGCGTAAAGTGTCCGATTGAAATAGGAGTTGGTACTACATGAACAGTATAACTATGGAAATGCACGCGAATAGGATGCAAATGGCACTAGACAAATACCTCGGAATTTTCTCTCTGAATTAACTTTGGATAAATTACTGACACTTTCTTTTAAATGAATTTAATTCAATTAGCATGTGAACGCAATTACAGATGCTGATTTTGTAGATCATCTATCATTTCTCATCAATTACCAAGAAACTTAATAACGATCATACGAAGACAGCGGCAGCGTCCTAAATTAGATGCCTTGTATTAAGTTACCTAGTTTCAATTTATCACCAAATCATTTACAACTCTACGCCACTACTTGGTCTTGGTGTGTGGTTGTGGTAAAGGTATTGTGTTCCTAGGAGTGAGGGACCCGCATTCGTCATTATCATTAGGTAGCTATCAACACAGTTAATCTTCAAGGCAATAAAAGGTCGGCAACGCGCTTGTGATTCTTCTGGAGGCGCTAGCGTCCATAGGCCCTCTGTCTGCTTACCATTATATAAATAGAATGAATACGCCGCCGCGACTGTGGTTTGCTCCCAACAAAACAGATTTTTATCACTTCCAACGTTATTATACCTACTACGCATTATAGTCCAGTAAATGAACTGACAACTCGTATGAAAAAAACGTCAAGTTTGGAAATAATTTATAATAGCTTATTTTTTATGTGTAACGGATATATTATCAATTAAATAGTTACCCAGCGACAAAATCCGACAAAATTTCAGACATCAAAAAAATGATAAGTTAACTAACTTCTGAAAAGTCAGAAAAAATATTAATTAATATTTTTGTCTTTATTTTGTTTCATTTACATTTGCTCTATAATATTCAAGATAAATCGTATAAAAAAAGACAATGCATGCTTCATTGAAATCTACATAATTACTTCCGGGTGGAAAGTTTGTCGGATTCTTGAATAAATTATCTTAGAATAACATTCTCAAATGTAATCAACAAAAAAAACGCTATTATAAATTAATGTTTTTCAAAACCGTATTTTGCCTGGAGTATTAATATATTATACATTTGCTTTGTCAATATATATGAACAGAAGTTACTAAAAGGTTGTTATTTCAAACAATTTGTTTTCAAAGGGCACCAAGGACTCAGGAAATGGTTTAGAAAACCTTGTTTCAAATACTTAATTAACATACTTGTACCGTTAATTTCTGACAAATGTGTAAACATTTCATCACTTGTTTGAATATACCTATCGACATTCATATGTCTTCATTATTCAATCCGTTAATTGAACGACGCCTATACAGACTACTAGACAGACATAAACGGCTGTGAATCCGAAATGAGTTCACGTATTTTATGTAATTTATGTGAACTGGTAACTCTAGAACCTACCATACTACCATAATGTTATGCAACAATGTAGCCTTGTTTTTTTTTCAATCGAATAATAATGTCGTTACTTTTATTCTCGATTGGCTGGCTAGTTTTTAATAATATGTGGAGCCAAATGTATTTAATGCGTGTAATATTTAGATTCATTACGCACTATACGAAACAGGTCCTGATAATGCCACCTGGGGCAAAATAAGCGAAATATGTTGTTGTACCTATGAAAACACGAAACAAAGCGTGAATGCGAATACATACACATCGTGGCATTTGTTTGTGGTATCACGTTACTGAGATAATGCAGACGAACGCAGACATTGTGGGATGTAGTCGCGAAAACAAACGCTCGTGGAAACATTTTAGACGCATTTCAATAGTGCGAGTTGCATTTACCTGTCGTCTGAAACTATTTACAATTCTATTTTGTATTTTTGGTGTCTATGCATACACAAAAATTAACTTACGTATCAACATTAAAATAAAGAAAAGAGTAACGTTACAATCGCAGACACTTTGTTAGCAACATTAAAGTGCCTCGGGTCCTAATTGATTAGGCACTAGGTACCTACATTACTAAATACGATATCGTTGTTATTACACGCATATCAAACAATAAATATCCTGAGACTTATATTTGGTATTGTAAAAGGGAAAACCTAACCTATATTATCAATAATACTGAGGGAATACCTAAACAGAATGTACCGTCACCTCATACCGTTATTATAAAGGTGCAATTAATTGTTACACGCTTGTTTCTACCCTTAGCAAAATTCAACCTACCGTCAAAAATACGTGTTCTCACTGGCTTTTTTTTTCAGGCTCGTTCCGAATCCATGGCATCAGTATATTCAGGCGCGGGTGAGGGTATGCGGGGCAACGTGACAGTACGCGGAGATGTGCAGTTCTCCCTCCTCTACAACTATCGCCTCGGAGCGCTGGAAGTCGGCGTGAGGCGGTGCAGAGATCTCGCGCCTGTCGACGTGAAGCGGAACCGGTCTGATCCCTATGTTAAGGTTGGTATTTCATGTAGGTTACTTAGTTATTAATAATTAATGTTAGACAGCACGGTTATCATGCGACGGCGCGCGAGCTCTCTCGATTTTTCTCGCACTATCCGTCACGTTCTTATTAGAAGACTAAGAATAAGAGATACAGTGCGAGAAAAATTGAGAGTATGTCGCGGCCGTGCTGCGCATGATAGACGTGCTGCTGGAAGTGAAATTTTTTATTGGTGAGATCTCCGATCTTGATCGATAAATTATTACGGAATGTTTTTCAAAAAGTTGTCCATAATTATCACAAACCAGAAAAATAAATTTCTAGTACATTCTAGTATTTGATTATTCATTATTATCTACAGCAAAAGTCTGCTTTTACCAGTTATTTGTAAAGTACATGTTCCTTAAACACAGACTTTTCCTCCAAAGTTCGTTCTTGAAATTCATTTATACCGAAACTCCATACGAGAATTTTAGTTGCGTTTAAAAAATATTTGAAAAAATGTCCCTATAATTAATCTTGTTAATTCCAGGTGTACTTGTTACCCGACAAGTCCAAGACTGGCAAACGGAAGACGAAAGTGAAGAAGAACACCCTAAACCCCGTCTTCGAGGAGACGCTCAGCTTCGTGCATCCGCTGGCCTCGCTGTCCGCGCGGACACTGTGGCTCAGCGTGTGGCACGCGGACATGTTCGGCCGGAACGACTTCCTGGGCGAGGTGACGCTGCCGCTGGCCGACGTCGTGTTCGACGACCCCGCGCCCATGTGGTACAAGTTGCATGAGAGGGTGAGTTACCTGACTAATACCGACCAGTGAACGAATAAGGCAGCATTCAGGAACAGCGCTCGGTTTCCTGCAGCTGGTCTCGTCCGCGCGTACATCTACAAGTTGCATAAGAGGGTGAGTTACCTGACCTGACTAATACTGGCGAGTGGACGAACGCGGTAGCATCCAGGAACAGCAGACTCGTGACAAGAGCAACTAAAACTCAACAGACAATGTGGTACAAGTGGCATGGAGTTAGCTTTTTTCCGTTGAGGGAATGCTTCGTACGCCCGGTCAACAGGCTATAAAACTTATCATGCTACCTGCCCACTGAGGGCCAAAGGTTCGCTTGACGCGTGCTCAACGAAGCTTCAAAATCTGCTTTGTGAAATCTTCGTATTATATTCTTCGCGCTGATCCAATGCGAATAACTCAGTTAACTTTAATTAGCGGGTTTTGACCAACGAAGAAGTATTCTCAGGTAATTTGTCGAATTCAATCTCATAGAATAAATGGAAGTGACCCAAATGGTATTTCAGAATGATGTCCCGTAGAGCCCTTTAGCTCCATAGAAAACCGTGGCACTACTGTATCAACTACATTGCTAGGTGGACAATTTCAGCTTCTTATTCTTATCGAGCGCTCTGAATAAATGTATATAATTCTATTACATGTTTTTCCTCAGACGGAACAATTCGACGAGCAGCAAGGCACGCGAGGAGACCTCATCATCGGACTCAAGTTCGAGCTGCCGGAAGGCGCGCGTGCCAAAGGCACGCTACATGTGCTGGTGAAGGAGGCGAAGAACGTCGTCGCCACCAAACCGAACGGGCTCGCAGATGTCTTCTGTAAAAGGTAAGCCATTTACTCAAAAATAAGACTCGAGTTTTTGTACCGTGAGTAACCCCAAGGCCAATGTCTACAGAGTTCTTGAAGATGGCTAATCTAATCAATTGTATAAGAAAGAAAGAAAAAAAATCTCAGCTTTTTCAATCCAGTTACCAAAATGACATGCGATAAATAAATAAATAAATGCCTCTTATGAAGCATGGCCAGAATTATATTACCTACGTAACGATTGTTAATGGGGGCGCTGTTTCTACATGTAGTACCTCACTGTCAAGGAATCTGGACAGATTAAGTAGTAGTTCCATTGAAATTCCGCAATATGGCGACCCTCACAGAATTCCAAGACTGCTAGGTCTACTAGCACTTTGAGAAGTATGTACCTACTAGCGGGTAGTCCATGTCCACGGAAAAGTTGTGAGTTGAAGGAAGGATTCTAATCTTAACGCTGATACTCGTGCAGCTAATACATATTTATATTTATTAACAGTTATATTTATCTGAAGTCTATCAGTAGGTTAAACGAAGACCATGTCCATGATAGAGCGAAGTGAAAACAAGTTTAAGATAAGGGTGACAAAGATTATGTATGACTACTCAGAATACTCAAAAAGTATTTCAAGTAAGAGTGAGGCCAGACGAGCGTAATTTGCGAACTGTGAGTCACGTAATTCGCTAACGCTAAGGCGTACAGTCAGGTGTAAAAAATACGGGTGCATACAACTTACTCATAAATATGCCCCGTAACCCTTTTGTCAGCGGATTAAGGTTTTGGTACTTATTTATGGGAGGATGTTATCGATACGTATTTTTACTGTACTAAAAATGAGGTCAATTCCGCAGCTACCTCCTCCCCGAGCGCGGCCGCCTCGCGAAACAGAAGACGACCGTCTGCCGGCGCACGGTGAACCCGCGCTGGGAGCACACGTTCACGTACCGCGGCCTCGGCGTGCAGGAGCTCGCGGCCCGCGCGCTGGAGCTCAGCCTGTGGGACCGCGACCGGCTCGCCTCCAACGATTTCATGGGGGCCGTGAGGCTGTCGTTAGGAACTGGTACGTGTCTAGTCTAGTGTATCATTGATGTATTCGCCGTGGCAATAAAGAATGTATTTAAAATCCCACTCTCGCGCGATCTCGCTCACACCATAGGGCTAATATAGTGCTACTTATTAAGTTCAGTTATTTGAGGAAAACCGCCTAATAAGCTTGGATGTAAAACGCCAAGCTCGAAAAGAGACATAATGTCATCGAAATCGATGAGGAGCACTATAATTATATATAGGATATAATAGAATTATATATCATAATAGAATATATCATAATAGAATATAATTATATACAGGGTGTAACAAAAATGTGGTATGAACCGATCAAGGGCTTAACAGGTATCGTGTTCTGATAAGAAAAAACAGAAAAAAAAAAATTGACGCGATTTTTTTTTTACCTTAGTATGGAGAGTTGGCCGACTGGGCCGACAAGCTCCATAGAAATGTAAAAAAAAACACGTCTAAAAAATTTTTTTTTCTGTTTTTTCTTATCAGAACACGATACCTGTTAAGCACTAGATCGGTTCATACCACATTTTTGTTACACCCTGTATATGATACCTACTTGATTTACATATTCATAGTAAAAACCGCCATTTTAGATTATATTCTTTATTGGCACGGATTATAACAACATTCATTTGATTAGGCACTAATGGACCTTGCAATTGGGAACCAGGAATCCAACATCCAAGCCTTAATTATTCATAATATTGGTAAGACGTAATCTGACCTTTAATTCATAGGCATGGAGTTTATTGTGGACTTTTTACAATCTCTCATTTAACTTGCACTGGTGTACAGTAAGCAGCAAAAATAGCTACGCGGGTGCTCAAAATGACCTACACACGCGTCTAATGTCAAGCGGATAAGGACTGTAGATTATTTTGAGCGTGTTATTTTGCGTAGCTGTATATACGATGTCGTTCGTAATTTGCCAACCATTTTTCAGCCCGTGAAATTAAATTGAATATACTCTGGGATCGGTGACAATACAATAGCATGGCACCACAGAGCTGATCTGATGTTGAATAAACTAGTTTAAGATAAACCATGTTTGAGTCATTGGGGTTCTCAATGAGTATTTGGTGACTGCTAAAAAGTACAGACAGCAATTAAAGATTGTAACAAAAAGGTTTATTTGACAGAAACTTATTTACTGATCTTAAGGGGATGCCTTGATTCGAGTCGAACACACCCCCTAGATAAAGACACGCTTATGCCTTCCGCGCACGAGAAAAAGAGATGGAACACTCTTCGGGAATGGCTTTTTTGGACAAATTTCGATAAATACCTAACTTAGAGAAGTTTTATTTCAATTTCATGAAGTGAGATTTTAGATGAGATAAAATACTATAGTATTAACTTGATTGTGTCGTAAAATAATGTATCGTTTGAGCAGGCTGAGTAAAAAAAGGAAAATACAGACCCAACTTTGGATTTTTTTTCTATAGAGGAAATTTTAAGCAATCATGCATCGGTAAAATCAGAAAAACAATCATATAGTCAAGAATCATATATCCGAAAATCAGACCTTATTGTTTCTTAATCTAGTCAGAACGGCGTTTCAAAGCACGCGATAATTTCCAATGCACCGCCTTAATGTGATATTGATATAAATTCCGTTACAGGGACGTACATGGGAGCCAACGTGAACTGGATGGACAGTGTAGGCAAAGAGGTGTCTCTGTGGCAGAAGATGATGCAGAACCCCAACCTGTGGTTCGAGGGCTCGCTGCCGCTCCGGCCTCAACTCAACAACTGCTAAACACATTCGTACACTCACCGCCAATACACCTGTAACAAGGTGCACACAAACCTCTGGATACGATCTTATTTTCAAATCGTCCTTGCATGTCACTATGTATTTGACACCACCTGCAGCCTATTATTTATATTTTAATATCGATTTTGAAAAAAAAGGAATGAAAATCGAGTGAATAAATCGATTGATATCAAAATCAAGTTCTATATGTCTTGAAACATGCCAGGAGTTTTGCAAACTAGACTTGGAGACTTCTGCTTTTCAAGGCGCACTTCTATAACTTTACATAGTTGCTTGTTCTTAGGGTTACCTAGGTTAACATCTTACTAAGGACCAATGTGCCAATCGCGTAAAATGTTAATTTATACATTTTATCCACCTACCTAGTAATATTGTCTTTCCGTATCCTCGTCCGTACTTTACTTTTATACTTAACTACTTATAGATGTCCAGTATAAGTGAAGAATACTCTATAATACTTTAAACGTATTTACTGATTGATTACATTCCAACTTTGTGATGATTATAATTATACACGTAAGACTTCGTTGACAATAATATTAATTTCTAACTAGTTAATGCCTGCTAGTTTATCGGTTGAACGTATGTTTATACTTTAATGCATTTAAAATAGGTCTATACATTAAGTTTAATGTACAAATTAAGTTCACATGAGTTTCTAAGAGTCTGCTCATGCGTATTGTGATTTAATTATACATTTTGAAGAATGTTAATAATAGTATGAAGAGTGAATGTTTGTGAAATGTTTAATTCATATCTGTGAATAAAGGGAATTTACTTGTTTACTTATACTTAACGATATGGAGACGTCCATAGTATATAAAATAGCCTTAGTTTGCCTACTTAACGACGATAATGAGTACTTTTGTAGGTCCCGGTTTATTTAATATCTATTTTTCTATTAATATTGTCGTTGTCAGAACAATATAAAAATAAAATTTGAATCGAACTGTTGAGTTTGTTTTATTTGTGTCGATAAACACCCTGTTTGTTGGGCTGTGTTTTCTTCTATTTGAAACTCAGTATGTGTATACTGTGTTTTCTTATGTTTGAGACAGCTGTAGCATGCGAATTGTCAAATGTACTAAAACACGCCTTCGCACATCCCTGCACGGCTATCATGCGACGGTGCACGAGCTCTCTCGATTTTTCTCGCACTATCCGTCTCTTTCTTATTAGAACACTTAGAACAAGAGATATAGTGCGAGAAAAATCGAGAGTATGTCGCGGCCGGGGCCGTCGCATGATAGACGTGCTGGTCGATGCACCCTTATGGGAGACGCTACACCTACGAAATTGACCGATGGCCAAGCAAGGTCACAGAAAATCTAGTATGGAGTGATCTTGATCTGGCAGGCCGCCGAGCTTGCGGCACGTAGGTATCCACACGGTCCGAAATCACGCGGCGGCCTGCATGCAGTCCTGCCGATTGCGTTTACTGTGTAGTGTTTTCTGTAGGCTGCGCATCCACTAGAAAAGTGCTAAAAAGTGTTTCCATACAGATAACACTGTCAAGCAAGCTAGGTGTCAAATGTATTGAAACACACCTTAGCGCATCTCTGGTGGATGTGCCGCCTAAGCAACCTCGGCGCGATCGACACGGGACGCGCTACGGAAAAAACAACAATAAAAAATTGTACTACTGTTGTGAATAATACCGATGGGGCCATAATATTCAGATTAATTTATTGATTACCGTACAGAAGGTCCTTTGTTTAACAGAACTGGGGCGCTCCCACGAAAATCGAAGTGCGTAATTCTTTGTGTCTGTCGCTCGAGTGCCATAATCCATAAGTGGGATAGAGACGGAGATATTCTACTTTCGTGGTGGTGCTTGGCTCAGTCCAGCGAAATGCAGCCCGTTTATCTAAGGCTGTGTGGTTGGTGATAGGACACTCATATTTGGATTTTTGCGTGGACGTCTCGTGACTCGTCTCTATAACAACTATAAGCTATACTTTCTTTAAGGCACACACGCACGGCTTTACACTGACAAAATTTGACACAACAAACTGCTAGGTCTGTAATGGCCTTTATACAGTGAAATGCCAAATTCGCCAAAGTTGATGACATGAGCATGACCGGTAGGGCTAAAATAAGAGCTTGGCAACAGCTACCTTATTCACTTGCGTATATCTATAGTTGGCGTGAGAGTGAATGAGACAACAATCCGTACTCGGTCACATTTTCGTAGGTTGTCACTAAAATGAACTCGGGAAATGTCAAATGGATCTCTTTTGTATCTCTTTTAGTCTAGCAAAATCAAATATGTCATCATTGTTTGGTAGTAAGTGTTATAACGTAACGTCACTCCTTAACTTGCTCGCATTATAGCAGCTGTCATGTTTTCTATAAACAAACGGACCGTCTCAGGGAAAATTAATTAATTTGCGTATTGTTCCGCGCTAAATCATTAGAATACAGTATTTACTTTCTTTATAGTTTACTGTAGAATATAAGCAAATGTCTTGTGCGATTGAAGGTTGTACGTCCCGTACGGGAAGAAAAGAAAATGTTCAGGGACCATTAAGCTTTCACCAGTAAGTTTCAATAGATTTTGATGTTATTAATGTAACGATCTAAGCTAAAATTAATAATCACTATTAGAAGGTTATGTAAATATCATCATGTTTCATTATTCGTGCAAAATCGGCAAGTAAATAAGACTTTTATGTGGATTAAAGAGGTTATGTTTATTTACATAGTGATTTGTATTTTTTATCGAACTCGGAACAATAACTTATCGACATTGACATGGATGTATTTATCAGTATATAGAAAAATCTGTTTTGGAACATACGAAATTACAAGTTTGCTGAAGAATGACAACAAAATGGCTTTTTTACAATTTAGTGTTACATTTAGGAATTATCTAACAAAACGTGACTTTTTGATTTTAGTTTCCCAAAGGCTGAAGAAATTAAACAAAAATGGTTACTACATGCTAGAAAAAGAAATTGGACATGGGAAACCCATAGTCGCGTGTGCTCAATACATTTCACTTCCGATTATTTTTTAGCTCTTAAGAAATTTAAATGGAGACGACTCAAAGCAGATGCTTTTCCAACATTATATTTGTCTGCCATTACAAAGACGTACATAAATATGAATGTTACACCTAGAAGTATGAGTGAGTAATATTTTTACATAGATCAGATGAATTTCAATCTTACTCTTTGGCAATATGCGGCAAAATATGGCCGTAGGTATATATACCTACGGCCGTATTTTTTTAGCATCTTTACTTAGAAGTTCGATTTTAGCTGAGCTCAAAGAGATTGTATTTAAGTATTTGATTTAGATTTCAACTTTATACCTCCGCGTTCCTGAGAAAAAAGGTTATTTCATTTTTGAGTTGTTTGACAGACGGGCTGATAGACAACGAAGTGATCCTAGCATGCAGAGAAATCTAGTATGGCACTCCATAGAAACCACCTTGATTTGGTTAGAAGCCCTGCTTCCGACAGGTATCGACACGTGCCAAATCACGCTTCAACTAGGACTGCGTGCTGGCCTGCCGATTTCGCTCGTGTAGCATCTCCTTATGATAATAGTTTGGTATGATTTCTGGAAGTATGCTACTTTAAATTATGCATTTTGTTTTTATGACGACTGAAGGAAACCGTTTTTCACACAGTGCATTATTTATTAAACTATAAATATATAATTACAACTTAGTTTGTATAATTTATCGTTAAACAAGTCGACATAGTAACATCCCTAGCAAAGACCAAACTTGCATAAAACTTGTGACAACCTACACAATTGAGGAATAACAAATGCATATACATCTCTTTCTGCCACGTTAGTATGTCGTAAGGAAGTACAGGACAGGTATACGTCTCTGCTACCTATTTTAGCGCGGTTTCCATGCTTATCCTTATTCCAAGAGCATGACATTTAATTTAAATCTTATCTGTGGCAACGGCAATGTTTGATTCAGTGTTGCCTGATACCCCGCTTTACCGCTTTTCCCCCGCGTTTTTGCCACTGGCCCCGCTATCCGCGGTACGCTAACGCGGATCCGCTTTTTTTAAATATACACGAACAAGTTTTAAATGTTACCACTTGCTCGTGGAAAAAGCCTTTTGGCCAATCAAGGGGTGCGCGAAAAAGGTGGCAGCTGCATTAACTTTTCTCCAAAGAAAAGTATGATGTCGAATGACTGGAAACATCATTTACAACTTCCGTAATAGCGGATGAAGATGTCGAGGACATTTTTTTCATTTTAACACTGAAAAAATCTTTTTAAGGAAATTATTATGATTTTTCTTCGGCTTTTCAACGTGCCAAAAAAAAACTAAACGTATTTCGCAAATCCGCATTTTCATTTAAAAATCCGCGTTTTGAAAGCGCAGCGCCCGCTTTTTGTAATCTGGCAACACTGGTTTGATTTATATTTGTTTGTACAGCGGAATCTATGAACGAAAATAACTACTAACCTAACATAATTATTGATTTATCAATGTAACTACTAGTTTCTCTTGCGAATTAAGTGAAAACATTTCAGAATCATGACACATTTATACAAATCTGCATTTATTCTGTGTCTAATACTTACAACATTGAAAACAGGTACGTTTAGGGCGTTGTTTCTTAATCAAAACTTTTACATTTTCTTTTGTTTTAACTTATTTACTTTTTAGTTGAATCATTAAACTGCTATCAATGTTCGGGGACGGACTCGGAAAACCCTTTTGAGTGCAATGAATATTTCAATAACGACATAGATATTGTTCCGAAGGACTGTTCCGACATACATGAAGCCCAGTTTTGTATAAAACATGTTGGACGGTACGAAGGTGAGAAATAAGGCATGGATGGGCTCGGGACATCAATGGTAGAGGTGTACTAATAACTTAGTAATTAGAATTTAACCTCCTAACTTTACTAATCTGGGGATATTCAGTTGTGAAAGCGTAGAATATTATAGCAAAGCAGAAAAAGGGTTCTTCAGTTACTGCATCCTGCGTAACTTAGAAAAAATCCTCTACAGTTTGAGATTGGGCATTTTTAACAACTACACCATTTTCAAAGCTTGGTGCAAATGACAGCAATCATCTCAGTATTACTATCCTTTAAAACATTTTATGAGGACTGAGCCTGCCTATGAAGCTGACGGTCCTGCATTTGTTCCTGATATGGGCAAATATCTGTGTGATAAGCATGAATATTTGTTCCCAACATTTAAATACATATATCATTGTCAAGTACTTACAACACCAGCCGTATTGAGCTTGCTATAGGGCTAGTTCATGTTGTGTAAAAATGTCCCCTAATATTTATGTATCTATGTAAAAGTAACCACGATGAAGATGGAGCGACGACATAGTTCAGGTCGCAGGACCAACCTGGTGCAGACTAGCCAGAGAAAGAAAAGAATGGCATAAATTGGAGGAGGCCTTCACCCAAAAAATGGGCTGCCCAGTAAATTGAATAGTTAAGAAATAAGAAAAAAAAATAGTAATTTTATAAAACTGGCAATAATGGCTTAATTATTATTATTAAGTATAAGTAGTACTTTGAAAATATTTTAATTGATAATAATAAGATGGCATTTGTTGTGCATACCAAGTTTTACCATAAATACTGCACCTTCCTGCTTGCTAATAAATAAATTCTACTAGTTGTAGCGATATATTGCTATCAATGCAACTCATCAACTACAATGGAGTGTGGTGATGTCCTCATGCACCTGGATGGGGGAAGCCTGAAGCCAACTTCCTGCGAAAATGTGTACAATGCTCGGTTCTGCATAAAGCATACAGGTTGCATTCGAATTAGTGGTTGAGTTGTGCATACTATGTGCCATCATTGATTTATTTATGGTTTTCACATTTTATTTTAGTTTTATTAGCTCACAAAGCTGTGTTGAGTAGAAAATTTACCTTGCAGCTATTATTATGGCTGAATGCGGATTCAGATTTAAATAATAAAAGACTAAAAAGCAGATAGATTCAGACCCTCCAACAATTACAGTGATAGAGTTCAGTTATTAACTCATTCACTGCCACACTACTCTTGTAGGATTAAGCCTCCATATGTTGCATGAGGTGCCCATAGCGCTCTGACGCATGTGACTGAATTTTTACTGAATACCTAGTAAAAACACTGAACGGGCTAACTTTTTCAATTGAGAATAGGTGCAACAATTCTATTAAAAAATTGTTCCAAGATCGGGTTTCATTAAAACACATAGAAATCTGACTTATATCTAGTCTTAAAAAACTTTTCTGTCCGTGTGTTGCCTTGGGGGCTGTCCATATATTACGTCATTTCAAAATATGGGGGGGGGGGCTGACCATTGGATGGTGGTAGCCATTTTATTAGGTGGAGACCATTCAAGGAATTAACAGGATGATGATAGGGGGGGACAAAAAACGATGACGTAATATATGAACGAGCCCCTTGGATCTATCATAATTTAAATTGCCAAGACAATGGCTGGTGGTTTATTTTGTATTAATTGTTGGAAAGCTGTGACTGGAAGTATTTGATTTAGCTTGTTATCCATAATGCACTTATACTAACCACACATTACACTTCTATGGCTGATCATTTATTTATTTCACAGTTTGGAATTGTTAATACACTGGGTTCTCTTAAGGTTTCACAGCATAACAATGCACTATGCTTAACAGAAATGGTAAGTAATGCATGGTTGTTACATTCTTATTTTATAAAGGTATTGACCAAAATGTGGTACATCAAGACGCTGACCAATGTCCTTGTGCTGCCCGCTATAAAAAAATGGGTTGAATTTTCTTTGTTCTTAAATTGAAGGAATCGAGAGGTAATCTCAATTTCATTGAAGTCCATTGTTGCATAAGTCTGAAAACAGTTAAAAGTTCATTCACCCTGCTCCGTTTCACTTAAAGGGTAGGCATAGGCCTTATATAGGCTAGGAACTTACAATGGTTAATTAATATAACACTGATGGTCCATTGTGTAGTCAATATCAGTGTAGAATAAATTATAAGTACTGAATACCACCACATTAAAATAGTCACGGTATACTAAAATCAAGTAGTTAGATATAATGTGCCATATCATGTCATCACTTGTATGTCGGCTTATGTTGGGTCCTGCTTAGCTAGTGTGATCGCGTTTGTTTTGGGACATAGAGTTTGTCCCTTACTAGCAAGTACGTAAGTGCGAGAGGGACGAATGCTTTATGTCCGCCATAAACGCGATGGTGCTAGCTAGACTGGGCTTTCTGTGGCCAATTTCACGAAGCAACAAGTTACAGGGCCACGGTAGCTTAGTGGTTCAGGCATGCGGCTGTCAGGCGGCGGTCGTTTCGGTCGTGGGTTCGAATCCCGGCTCGTAACAATGAAGTTGAATGAGTTTTCGGAACTTACGTAAGGAATATTTACCGTTAGCTTTTCGGTGACTGAAAACATCGTGACGAAACCGGTCTAATCCCAAAAAGGTCTAGTTTTCGTTGGTCAAGATGGCAGTCGCTTTCGTCAAACTAGTGCCTATGCCAAATCTTGGGATTAGGTGTCAAAGCTTACCCTGGGCTTAGGAGCACAACCGGGAATAACGCTAGGAGGAGGATGAACTCTTAAACAGGCAACACAGTGACAGCACCTCAGGGTTGCCAGTAAAATTGTAACTTGTAGCTTTCTGAAACGCGTCCCTGGGCAGACACATTGAGAGATTGGCCAAGACTGATTTAGTTGACTATTTTTAAATGTGACAGCAATATTAGGGCAAGGTTAATGTCACTACTGTTGAAATCCAATTTGCAGATTTTAAAATCAAGATTGTACAGTCAAGTGAAACGTGACACCCTCTGCATAGAAGTTTGTATCCAGCAGGTCATGTTTCTCTGCCGCAACCTTCATTTAAATAAACAAATATATTTTTTCAGGCGGTATCAGCACGAAAAGGTACTGTTCATCACTAGACCTGGGTAACTACTGCAACTATGTACAACAGCCCGGAGACAAACTGGAGTACAGGACCTGTATATACACCTGCACTAGTGATGGCTGTAACGCTGGAACCGGCCTGACTATATCTACTGTGGTACCCTTTTTAATAGGCTTCCACATTGTGAGGAATATGCCGTTATAAAAGTATTGAAAAAGGTTGCTTGAGACAAAGATAATTATGGACTGTGAACCTCCACATTATGCTACATTTGTCTGATTAGATTTCGCTTCGCTAACAAGATGGTAATCTATAGGCAAGGTTTTAAGCACCATTTAATACACCTATGGTTTAATTCAAAAATGCTACTTGGTACTGCAATTGGCAATGTTTATTGTTTATTAGCAGCCCGCACAGATCCGCGCTTATCCCAGGCAGAGCCGCCGGATAAAATATAGCCTATGTCCACCCTCCATGGTGTAAAATTATTTTTAAATTGTATCAGTAGTTCCGAACATTACTCGCTACATACATTCCAAACTTAAACCCTCACAGACTTTTCTTTATAATATTAGTTTAGATTTGTGTTTGATTTTACTTATAATTCATGAGTAAGTACATAAAGTACCTATTTTTAAAACAAATTAGGCCGAATAATTTTAAATACTCCTAAATCAGAGTAAAGAGACTTGGAACTACAATGTGCCTGTATTTGTACCTAATCGAGATTTGATGATATTTGCACAACATTTTAATGTAATAATTAAATAATGTTTTCCCTTTCAGTTATATACAGTATACCTATATATTTGATTTAATCTTAAAAGTTTTTCAGTTATATTTTAACTGTAAAAACAACGCAAGCAGGTAAGCATTTACTTGTAAGTATTGACATTGAAGCATTTATAGCAAGTAATATATTAAAATAGAATCTCAAGCTCTTTACTAGAAAATAGAAACTGTGTGTAATTTTTTTATTGACTGAATATTTAATCGGATTGTTAAATAAAAAGATTTAGGCAATAATATATATTTTCACAATAGCATTATGATTTCAAAACTGTATTAAGTATGAGTATTATAACCGTTCTAATTAGCATAGTAACTCATTACCGTTCGTTCTTTCAGAGTGATGTTTATATATAATGATTATTTTATTTAATGACAATTTTACACATTATATATTATTTTGATTGTTAACACTGTAAGTAAGTAAACATTTGCTTGCAAGCATTGGCGTAGTAGCATTTATAGCAAGTGAAATAGAATCTCAAGCTCTTTACTAGAAATTATATTTGTACATTTTGTATTGACTGATATTATCAGACCATGAAATAAAAGATTTGGTAAATAATATTTGACTTTCTTTACAACTAATTTAGAAATAGGGCATATTAATATTTTTTAACAAAACGGCTGTTATAAGACCAGAACAAATAAAAACCTTAATCTATTCAAACATTTATTTGAAAATTTGTGCTACACAAGCATGATATAAAAATACATGATAATAAATATTAACACTGACTTAGCCAAGTAAAAGTAAAACCAGCTAACGCACAATAATACTTTCATTATCACTTTACCATGTTAATTATGCCTTTCAGACTGAAGTTGGAATGTAATGTTTAGTACCGTTTTTGAATAGGCTTGGTGAATAGTAAAATTATAAAGTATCAAATCTATAAGTCCAATGCTAAGCAAGTAAGCTATATCATTATACTTTCATTTTTTCAAGTTACATTAGGAGTCAGTCTTAGGTGTTTTTGGAAAATACGTACTAGCACCTAATACGATTACTTTTTATGTAAAAAATCCCGTGAGTTTCAGAAACATATATAATGAAACGGGTCCCTCACGCGTCGTAAGGTGAAATATCGCTCGGGTTCTTAGTCATGAGCGCCCGCGTTGCTGGCGCGTAACACATTACTCTTAAACCGGGTAACTTTACCATTCAGAATTATTTATGTAGATCGGTATTCATGTCCAGCAATTCATATTAGACCTTCTAAATTCACTCCTAAAGAAATTAAATGTTTATAACTGGAAAATGTAAAACATACAAAACTACATAGAAAGCACAATACACATAATTATAAAATAACAGGTAACACTATCATCAAAATCAGACTTAAACAATCACTAACAAAATGTCAACTTAACTTTAACACTTTTAATAAAATTTATCATGTGCTTCTTAAAAAGGTGCCTCTCACAATGATCGTAACAAACCATGGTTTCAATTGCACATTATTTATTAACATAAAAACGAATTATCAAACTAAACATAAAAAGAATTATGAAAATAATTATAAAGACATACAGCATCAATAGATACATAAACTGTAACTACATCATATTTTGTGATAATTCAAGATAAGATTCGTCATGGGTATATTAAAAGCTTACTACATACACAAAAAGTAGCAGTCCTAAAATTTAAACATCATTATATTCATAATATTTTGGCAACTTGGCTGACTTCGAAATTTTCATCTATTATGATATGACGCTGGTGTGTTCCCACTAGGTAATCAAAATCATCAGTTCCATTAAGTGAGATAGTTATATTTTTATTCGCAGTAGGTTCATTACATATCATTGGATGATGGTTCAATGCTACTAACAATAGAACTAGTGGGAACACAAACATCATACCGGGTGCAATGTTCTTAAATTGTTTCGAAGCAGCCTTAAGCTTGAGAGTGCACACAAAACTAGACTTATTCTTAAATATCTATCTACTGTGGCCATTGAGCACATTTGTTTGAATTTGTGACAAAAAGACAAGACGATTTCATTGATACACTAATCTTCTTAATGGCTATTTCAGGGGTTATGATGTCATAAGTCAGTAAGTGTCGTTATTGGCAAAGGGCCCAGAAGTCCTCGCACTTTTTACAGGAGATTGAACCCTAGACCACGTTTACACATGGGATTTCCATAGATTTTGACAAGTCCGAGCAATTACGCGTGTGTAAAAACTCTTGCCTTATTTACTAAGGATTTCTCAGTTCTATAGATAAATAATTTCCATAGCAAACAAATAGCAGCACGTTATGAGCAGATTACAACACTGAGACATCGCACATTGTAAACTTGTACTTATTTCCATTTCTAACATAGTCCTACTAAATATAAAAGTAGTTTCTAGTACAGATGGAATGATAGATCGATTTAAAAGTTGCTAATGAGATCTTTTATCGAAAAGCTAGAGAATTCCTATCTACTACTGGTAGAAATTGGCAACATGTCGACTTCGATTGTGTTGCGCCTTTTGGCGCCTACGAGCTAAAAAACAGTTGTTTAAGCTAGCGTAAGTCACATAATTATCACACTCTAACCTTGTATAAGGTTATCATTCAACCAGAGGCGGCACCACGAAGCCCTAAGTCTATGCATCCATATCTCTGGGATATTACAGGTACAGTCAAGCTGTAGGGAAACATGAACCCCCCCCTGCATAGAAGTTTAAGAGTCCGCAGTAAGCTCGGCCGAATTTCACCTTCCCGAAACTTTGCATATACAATGACATGAGGTATATCTATGTCTGTAATTAGTTTGTATGATTCCAGTTTATAAAACGAACAAAATACAGCAAAAACAAGTTTTGTATGAAAAACTTAAATTCGCTGTATTTTTTTTACTATGGTATCTGAAGCTACATAAACTAATTACAGACATAGATATACCTCATGTCATTGTATATGCAAAGTTTCGTTACAATCAACACGTAGTTTTAAAATGAGAGCGTAACTACGCTTGTATGGAGAATCGAGCTTACTGCGGACTCTTAAGTAATACGGCTAGCACAAGCCCATCTATCCGTCGTTTTTTATTAGAACAACTAGGGTGCACTGCTGGGGGCCACGTTTCTCTGCAGCGGACTGTACTTCAAGCCTCGCGGTGTCAGCTCAGCCTTCCAAACGGCTCTGACTGTTAGTCGACTGTCACTTAAGTTTACAGTGTGCGCTTGAAGCGACGAAGGCAAAACATTTGTTTACGAAGCGTCCCGTTGCATACGGGACTGCAGTGCGGCTATGGTCTGCTCCAACTCGCGCACTCGCTGTTGGCTGTTGTGTAGTTGTCGTTTCACGATTCGCAGTTCTTCGCCTTGGTTGTTGAATGCGAGGCGCAGCTGAAAAGACAGTTGATCCGTGTTTATTTACGTTTACATAAAGTTTTGGACAGAGCCTTCAATCCTACTAATATTATGAATGCAAAACTTAGTATGTTTAAATGTTTGTTATTTATATTTAGACTAGCTTTCCGCCCGCGACTTCGTCTGTGTGGACCAGGATATTTTAATCCAGGCTATAAACTATCTTCGTACAAAATTTCATCTAAATCGGTTAAGCCGTTTAAGTGTGATTGAGTAACAAACATCTACACTTTCGCATTAAAATATTAGTAGGATTAAAATGTTTAAATTACATTAATTTATTTGTACACTAGCTTCTGCCCGCGACTCCGTCCGCGTGGAACTCGATTATATCGTAGCTCGATACAAACTTTCATCCCCCATTTCACCCCCTCAGGGGATGATTTCCGGGATAAAAACCTTATGAAAATCTTATGTCCTTCCCCGGGATTCAAACTATCTCCATACCAAATGTCATCTCAATCGGTTCAGCGGTTTAAGCGTGAAAAGGTAACAGACAGACACACTTTCGCATTAATAATATTAGTATGGATTGAAGGATGAATGTATTACTTTGTACATATAATGGCAAAAATGTTGACATTATAAAATTTATAAACAATATTAGAATACATATTTGTGTTCCAAAAGTACAAAGGACAGTGCCACCGAAAAAAATAATAAATAATGGTGAATTTTCTCGAAAAAGGTTAAGAAATTAAGTCAAATGAATGTAAGCATATTCGAATTAAATATTGTAAAAAAAAATCGGAAGTCATTTCATTAGTGACTGGAAATGATTTAGGGAGCCTGTTTCCTCAAATGGTTTTCTCCACATACTTAAAACAAGGGATAGTCCAAACTACCTCATTCTCGGTGCTGAACACGTCGCCCTGATTGATCTGCTTGTACAGCGGCACGGGCTCGGCCTCTCCGCTCTGCTTGCCGAACATCTTCTGCAGCTGGTGGAACTTGGTGTTCTGGTTCGCGCTCGTTTTCTGGGATTTCTCTATCAACTGGATCTGGAAGTGAAGTGAGATTAGGTTTTTATACGAAATTAAGTAAGATTAAAATGGGCTATTACCAGTTGTCCGCATTTTCTTTCGTAGTGTTGTTGTGTTATGAAAATTCCCACTAGTGGGTACTGGGAATATATTTTTTTACTGTTCGAACTGCGGTCAACTGGGAATAGCCCGTTGAAATGGATCATTACAGGTACTTACAGCTTACTGGCATGATTATCTTAGGAGGGACCTTCATCATTCAGTCTTTTGGTTTCTACAAAGTAGAATGAAACCATCTTTCAAAGTAAGGACTTTTACAGTGAGAAAAGTGTTTCCCTGTGAAAGTTTTTAGTTCGATATAAAAATGAATTACACCTGGCCTGTGGAACAGGTTTTATGAATAAACTCGTATATTGCATTACTTATTAATAATTCATACATTATAAACATGGCGACGACTGGCGTTGTCGTTCGAAGAGTAAATAGTATATTTACTACAAAGGCCGGTAAACAAGGGATTGCCTACCGATTGTCATATAGACACGTTGTGTCAGCAATTGATGATGAAACAAAAGAAGATCGCATTGCAGGCTAGGCCTACGTACCTCCAATTTTTTCCTCAAATTTCAATTTCATTATTGACCTCTTGTCTCGCCGCACCTGGAACGTCAATATTTCATTGCATGTTTGAGATAAAGATGTTTGTCCCCACCTGTACATCGCTGTCGGCGGCCAGGTTCTCCTGCCAGGTGGCGAGCGGGCGGTAGTCGGGCGTGGTCTCCCGCGACAGGAACGCGAACTTCTTGCGGTTGTTCGCGTCCTGGGGCTGCAGCGCCGGCGCGTCTCTGTTGCTTGTGCGCGGTTTGTGAGTCGATATTGTTACACCTGACATTTAAAAACACGTTAAATGTGATTTCTTAAGCAAAGAACTAGTTACTTAATCGCTCTCCCTTATGTTTAAGGGCTAATGTCAGAGTAAAAACGGGGCTTACCCATATCACCCCATTGGTAATTGATTCCCGGGATGATCTTTCCCTTATCTATACTAATAATATATTACTACAGTATAAGAAAAATAGCATATTTTGGAGGCAAAATATGTACATCAATGAAACCTTGTTTAACTTTATCCTGGCAAATTGGGGGGTCCAAAAACGTTCCCTTCGAGCACTTTCAAGATTACAGGGAGTTTGTTATAAACCACAAAGCACATATTAAAAAAGTTCTTCCTATATATAAAATTCCGACTACGACAAAGAAGGGAATACCACGGTGAGGTATAGTATTGGAACGCCTCTCGCAGTGTACGCACCGGTCTTCATGCTGACGAGCAGCGGCGGCGCGTTGAGGCCGCCGAGCCAGTCGCGCGCCGCCAGCGCGGCCCGCGGCGCCGCCGTGTCCGGGAACAGGTCCTCCTGCAACCAGCCGCGCGCAGGCGTCACACCACCGGCTCCCACTCCCGGTTGTCGGCTGTCGGGCCCGGATTTTAATCCGACGTTGCAGGGTCACAACATTTTCTATGAAGCTATACAGAATTGTCGGACGACAATTTGTATGAGACGCCGGGTACCCGATAAAAATCGGGCCCGACGGCCGACAAGTAGGAACGCGGTCTTACAGCCCGGTCACGACATTGCGAGAATTGCGGCGCGGCAAGTGCCGTGCCAGTGCAAGTGCCGCGTAGAACTAATATTCAATAGCGCGCAGGTGTAAAAAGGTCTTAAGACCAAATATAGGAAAAATTAAATGCGAGCTAGATTCGAACCGGCGACCACAGGCATAAATGTATGCCATGGCCCGTCGCTACTAACCAACTGAGCTATCGGAACAATCTGTCTCGGCCACTAAATCTTTCTTTGTGGTTGCCAGTTTGAATCCGGCTCGGAGCATTAAATTAAAAAAGACCTTATTTTGGTATTTATCATTTCTTTAGCAGCGTTGCTGCATAATACAATAGTACATTGTTTAACGAGGGGCGTAAATGGAATATTACGAACAAGAGTCTATCAGAAGCCCGACGCCGAAAGCGGAGGGCTTTTGATGACTCGAGTTTGCAATATTCTTACACCCGTGTTATACACAATGTTTTTCATCAAATGTACGAGGAAACAAATACATTTTAGATGAAATTAATACAAATCGTAATAAAAACTGCAACATGTCAGTTGTCCATTTTCTTGAATTTGACGTGAGGCGCGTACGCGCCTCACGTCATACCATACGGCAAAGACCCTTCGGTATACAGCCACGATTTGAAAACACTTAAGACACTAAATAACTACATATTACATCTGTAAATAATTCTGTTAAACATGTTTAAGTAGTGTTTTTAAGTTTAAATTTATTTATAAATACGTTTTCAGACATCGTATTTGATACAAAACCTCTTTGCTTTGTAACTGCCGCATGAGTGACAGATACAATATAAGAAAAAACCATTACGCCCGTGGGCGTAACATAGGCTATTACAGCTCTGTATGCCTGCGCATTATGAAGCCCGTTTCGAGCAAGTGTGATGAAAAATATTTTTTTGTCTTAAGACTACCTAAAATAGGGATTTAGCTAATATATTTACTGAGTCGACGTCAACTGGGCGTGCAGAGCCCAACTCAAGCGGGCTTAGTTTTAATACATAATAGACGTGAGAGCGGCCGAGTGACTGCCAAGTGAGGGCCGAGATCCCCAGAGCAAATGGGAAAGGCCTACAAGGACATGCCGTGTACCTGGAAGCAGTCGGACTTGCGCGGAACAATCATGGCGATGGGCTCGCAGAGTCCGCGGGACGTGTGCAGCTTGTAGAAGCGGAACACCTCGCATATGGCGGTGTTCACGCCGCGCTTCGGCATGAAGCCCAGACCACGCTGGAATTCGAAAAAAATATTATAGGTAACAAAAAAAGTATATAAATAAGGAACAGAATGATATAATACAAATTCCCATCCTCCTGAGACCCAGGGCACGCTATAGTGCTTTTGAATGAAGAACTTTTTGACATTCAGTAAAAGTTTAAAGTCAATTTTGAAATTTGTACAAAATTTTGTAAGTGTTAGGAGTTTAAATTATTTGCGGAAATTGCGAAAGGTCTGGTTGATGTAACTGGTAAACGAAGAGCTGCGGGTTTCTCGCAACGCATCAGCATTGCAATTAAGCAAGGTAATGCCGCCAGCATCCTCGGTACAATGCCTCGCGGGCCTCTTTTAGACTTAACTTGGTCTTGGTTGGTGGTGGACTTAATTTAATTTAGTTAATGTAAATTATATATATTGTCACAATATATAGGAACGAAATGCTATACCATTTGTAACAGCCCATATAACTGTTGAAGAATGCAATGGATAAACCAACTTCAACAAAATCGGGGCATTACACTCTGAATTATTACAGACAATACTATTTTAAGATACAGTTTTAACAAAGATTTTTAGTGATTTCACGTGTAGCAGTGTACCTACGTCTGTAGGGGTGCCGAAAGGTGGCCAAGCTACTAATAAAGCAACTAAAGACCATCGCGTTCGTTATAATCCATGTGCAAAGAAACAGTCACAACAAAGCTTGCGTCGAAACATCAATAATTCGTAACTCTAATATTTCCCAATGTAAGCTCGAAATTGAAAGCCACATTTAATAACGCCGAACGTCAAATAAGTTACTAGCAATTTTCAACTCTATCATAATGAATCAAGGTGTCATTTAGACTGTCACTTTGACTGCTATATCAGACAATGGGGGTTGAAGGGTTCATATTTCCATGATGCCATTTTCATAACTTACTTGTGGGTTTCCTGACAGAAACTGGTTGAGGAAGTGCACGTAGGGAGCCTCGTCGACCACCTCGTAGTATCGTATGTTCCCGTCGCCCTTGCCCGCAAGGTATACCTGTCAATCGGCAAAGAAATAGAGATACTCAATTACTCATACTCATACTTTATTGATGATAAAAAATTACATGTCAGCATTATACATACGTGCTAAAATAAGCTTAGGTTATTAAAATAGCCAAACATGATAGGTTTACAAGTTTTGTTTGAGTTGTCTCAGTTGAAGTTTGTATAATGGGGCTCCTACACCGGCTGTTATAAATGTTATATAACATCAACTATTTCCTTTCAACATCTTAGTGTTACATAGCGTTATCCTTGTTACACTATGTTATATAATATAACTAACACTAGCACGACTGGCAGCCATATAATTAACCATACGCATCACTTGTCTCTCTCGCACTGTACTAATCAAAAGAATAGGAGATTTCCTCAAGGGACAGTTGTGTTAGCCCACGTATTCACATCGCTAATTGAAGTGTTCAACCAGAAATCGTATGTCTTTTTATCTTTATAGACTAATTGATCGCGCTAGTCGTTGGTTCCGCTGTGCGATCGGATGTCGTCACTCAAATTAGGCTACCGAATACCGGCAAGGGCATATAATTGTGATGAACATCAAAGCCTCCTTGCAACCTTAATGTTTCCTATGTATTAAAGTATTTAATATCTATCAAATATATCATCGTCTAGTTGCCCATCACATGCCTTAATAGAGCTGTTTATGAGGCTAGTTCGGGAGTAAATTGGCCCTTAATATTATTTAATTGAATTATTTACCTATTTAATGTATTAAAGTATTTACATCTATCAAATATCATCTTCTAGTTACCCATCACAAGCCTCATTGAGCTTGTTATGAGGCTAGTTCGACGGTAAAATTGTCCCCTAATATTATTTATTTACCTATTTGAATCATAGTAATTAAATATTAGAATACACTTACCATGTTAGTGTCATAGTCGTAATACGGGAACACGACGCCCGAGGAGCTGTCGATGGTCTCGCAAGCCAGAGGTTTGTCCAAGTCGTGTTGGTCCCACACCGCGTACTGGCGGTCGCTGTAGCGCGAGAACCCGGTGGTCAGAACCTTGCCGGAGCTGCCCAGGAACGTGCACTTGGACGCCTTGGTGCCGAGATGGCAGGAGCCTTCCTGTGGATTTAAACATGATTTTATATTAAATAAATAATTAATATTTGGGGACAACGATCTACATATCGATCTAGTCCCAAACTAAGCAAAGCTTGTACTATGGGTACTCGTAGTTCAGGGTGGTCCAAAAAGCAACGTCAATATTAATATTTTTGGATTCCTCCCACCCAGGGGTACCCGAAAATACCCCATGTATGTTCAGCGATATTTTTAGTTTTCAAGCTATGATTTTTTTATGATATCATAGGGAATTTCGGTAGGTATTTCGGCTGGTGGTGACCAGCAGCGAGCCGTCGCGGTTGAACGACATGCAGTAGATCACGTCGGTGTGACAGTCGATCACTGTCGCCTCTGCCAACACTAGCACACTTACAGAGAGCACGATCCCACTGCGCGGCTCGATGACGCGCAGCTTCTTGTCCTTGCTGGTGGTGGCCAGCAGCGAGCCGACGCGGTTGGACGACATGCAGTAGATCACGTCGGTGTGACAGTCGATCACTGTCGCCTCTGCCAACACTAGCACACTTACAGAGAGCACGATCCCACTGCGCGGCTCGATGACGCGCAGCTTCTTGTCCTTGCTGGTGGTGGCCAGCAGCGAGCCGACGCGGTTGGACGACATGCAGTAGATCACGTCGGTGTGACAGTCGGTCACTGTTACCTCTGCCAACACTAGCACACTTACAGAGAGCACGATCCCACTGCGCGGCTCGATGACGCGCAGCTTCTTGTCCTTGCTGGTGGTGGCCAGCAGCGAGCCGACGCGGTTGGACGACATGCAGTAGATCACGTCGGTGTGACAGTCGATCACTGTCGCCTCTGCCAACACTAGCACACTTACAGAGAGCACGATCCCACTGCGCGGCTCGATGACGCGCAGCTTCTTGTCCTTGCTGGTGGTGGCCAGCAGCGAGCCGACGCGGTTGGACGACATGCAGTAGATCACGTCGGTGTGACAGTCGGTCACTGTTACCTCTGCCAACACTAGCACACTTACAGAGAGCACGATCCCACTGCGCGGCTCGATGACGCGCAGCTTCTTGTCCTTGCTGGTGGTGGCCAGCAGCGAGCCGTCGCGGTTGGACGACATGCAGTAGATCACGTCGGTGTGACAGTCGGTCACTGTTAACTCTGCCAACACTAGCACACTTACAGAGAGCACGATCCCACTGCGCGGCTCGATGACGCGCAGCTTCTTGTCCTTGCTGGTGGTGGCCAGCAGCGAGCCGTCGCGGTTGGACGACATGCAGTAGATCACGTCGGTGTGACAGTCGGTCACTGTTACCTCTGCCAACACTAGCACACTTACAGAGAGCACGATCCCACTGCGCGGCTCGATGACGCGCAGCTTCTTGTCCTTGCTGGTGGTGGCCAGCAGCGAGCCGACGCGGTTGGACGACATGCAGTAGATCACGTCGGTGTGACAGTCGGTCACTGTTACCTCTGCCAACACTAGCACACTTACAGAGAGCACAATCGCACTGCGCGGCTCGATGACGCGCAGCTTCTTGTCCTTGCTGGTGGTGGCCAGCAGCGAGCCGACGCGGTTGGACGACATGCAGTAGATCACGTCGGTGTGACAGTCGGTCACTGTTACCTCTGCCAACACTAGCACACTTACAGAGAGCACAATCGCACTGCGCGGCTCGATGACGCGCAGCTTCTTGTCCTTGCTGGTGGTGGCCAGCAGCGAGCCGACGCGGTTGGACGACATGCAGTAGATCACGTCGGTGTGACAGTCGGTCACTGTTACCTCTGCCAACACTAGCACACTTACAGAGAGCACGATCCCACTGCGCGGCTCGATGACGCGCAGCTTCTTGTCCTTGCTGGTGGTGGCCAGCAGCGAGCCGACGCGGTTGGACGACATGCAGTAGATCACGTCGGTGTGACAGTCGGTCACTGTTACCTCTGCCAACACTAGCACACTTACAGAGAGCACGATCGCACTGCGCGGCTCGATGACGCGCAGCTTCTTGTCCTTGCTGGTGGTGGCCAGCAGCGAGCCGACGCGGTTGGACGACATGCAGTAGATCACGTCGGTGTGACAGTCGGTCACTGTTACCTCTGCCAACACTAGCACACTTACAGAGAGCACAATCGCACTGCGCGGCTCGATGACGCGCAGCTTCTTGTCCTTGCTGGTGGTGGCCAGCAGCGAGCCGACGCGGTTGGACGACATGCAGTAGATCACGTCGGTGTGACAGTCGGTCACTGTTACCTCTGCCAACACTAGCACACTTACAGAGAGCACGATCCCACTGCGCGGCTCGATGACGCGCAGCTTCTTGTCCTTGCTGGTGGTGGCCAGCAGCGAGCCGACGCGGTTGGACGACATGCAGTAGATCACGTCGGTGTGACAGTCGGTCACTGTTACCTCTGCCAACACTAGCACACTTACAGAGAGCACGATCCCACTGCGCGGCTCGATGACGCGCAGCTTCTTGTCCTTGCTGGTGGTGGCCAGCAGCGAGCCGTCGCGGTTGAACGACATGCAGTAGATCACGTCGGTGTGACAGTCGATCACTTTCACTGCTTCGCCTTTGCCCACGTCCCATACGAAGATCTGGAAATTGATGAGATAAATTAAAGTCGGATTAGGTTAAAAGTCCCCAGTGCGCTCGCCTCAATATAAACTCAATTACAAACCTAGTTTGGTTCTCATTCTATAACGGCATGCCGAAATAAGAAGAAAATCTGTAGACAAGATGGGATGGGCCAAGGTCGGAAACGTATTTCTGTTGCTTAAAATTATATCGAAAAGAAATAGAGACAGAAGAAGATTTTCGTAATAAACTTCTACTCGCTATTTTTTTTCTAATACAGTTTCTAGAAACACAACAAAACAGAAATATTACCTCTATTTTATCATGAGTCATGAGATCAACAAAGTAGCTACGCAAACGAAGACGTCAAAAGTCTTTATTAAAAGGGAATAAGAGCTTTTGACGTCTTCGATTGCGTAGTTACTTTTAATGCTGACTGTACATACCTTCAAAATATGCTTTGTTTTAGATGAATAAGTAAAATAAGTGTTTTAGGCAGGCGAAGCTGCCAAATAAGTCAGAGTTCGATCATATCAAATTTGCGAAAACTTTGCAACATACCTATTATTCTACCTATCAGATAACGGTATCCCAAACGGCATACCTATTATTTCCTAGATAACGGTATCCCAAACGGTTATGCTCCTAATACTAACCGAGATATGCCGTGCTACATAATATAAACTAAACGAGTGCCCCATGCCGGTGTCGTCACGCGTGATTGTTGATTTGATCGGCGCGAACATTTCTAGACCGAATAAATTGTTCTAATCATTATGCCTTTTTAATTGGTCCCATCTACGGAGGGGCTATTCCCCTTACTCATAAAACTTTACTGTCTTGTGCCTAGTTGGTCGAAATGGTTTTTCTTATCCTATTAATATTATAAACGCGAAGTTTTGTAAAAAGTTTGCTGGATCGTAATTAACACAATGGTGTTATGGTTTAAATATATTGATTTATAATACCAAATTAATAAAAATATTAAATAAGACGTAATACAAACTATTGAAGTTTTATTGTGTACTTTGGCTGCTGGTCCTTACCTTGGTCTTAAAATACTAACGAAACATAATAAAATTAAAATAAAGAGTTTATTATATGAAGTTAAATTTGCTAGTGTGGGCCGTTGGACCAATTGCCTTGGTCTTCGACGAAGATTTTACTATAGGCACTAGTGCATAATAAGCGACTTTATTTCTTTTAGAGCATGAGAAATTAAAATAAATATTTACGGACACTCCCACACAAATCGACCTAGTCCCAAACTAAGCAAAGCTTGTACAATGGGTACTAGGCGACGATAAACATACTTAAATAGATAAATAAATACTTAAATACATAGAAAACATCCATGACTCAGGAAGAAATATTCGTGCTCATCACACAATTCTTTACTTATTGATGTCAACAGGTTTTTACTCACATGTTGTATACATCGTCAAGAATTTCTAATGGCGTCTATTCTTTTTATCACTTTTCTAGTCACCACGAATCAACATTTATGTTAATAACCCAACACGCATTTAACAATGTTTACAAATATCTGTGAAATAACCTATAATGGCGCGCAACAATTCATTTTTTTTTGTGAAGTTTACGCAGTGCGCGCGCATTAGTTGAAATCTCTAAACAGCCAATACAAAATAAAATAAATAATTTCGTTTTAAAATGTTATCTTTATTCATTCATGTAAAATGTTATCAAAAGTTTATTAAATTAACCGTTTCTATATCATATCCAAAAGTAATAGTCAATTAATTAACAAAAAGGATTTGATTTGTTTAGTCGAGTAAGAATCCATTTGCCGAGAATTAAAAAAAAGCTGTACATTCTGTACAACCCGGTTAGTTTAAGAATGCACCGTGTGCATGCATACATCTTGCTGCAAGGTGCCAACGTGACTTATTCGGGATATAATCATAACACACAAGTATCCTAATGTTATTAAACACGCGTGTTTAATATCCAGGATTATGAGCCTAAAAGCGACACAATAGGAGGTACGTTACGAGCAATTGTGTTGAAAAGAGTATTCGTATTGTTCCCGTATTGTATTTCGCTCCTGTCTAGCTCAGTGTTCGTCAATGCATGACTCACACTTTTGTTATCAAGATATGACATTTGTTAATAAGCTTCAAGCTTGTAGGACAGATACCGATATGCATATCAGATGCAGAGTGAAATCAGCCGCCATAAAAGTCCGCGTTTACGCACACGCCTAATTGCGAGCGATCGCGCGCACTTGTCAGAATATATGGAAATCCATAGTGCCTGATAAGCGCGCGCGTTCCGAAATTACGTCTATATGTAGATGCGGCCTCAGGCATACTGTGCAAAGAGAATATAACCACTACGTTTTAAGAGGCGGAACTTCATACATTGTTTTAGGATTCTCTTATGTCTACTACCAACGTAAAGAAAACATGAGTGCACTTTATTGCCTTGTAATAAGGTGCAAAAGCTCTGTGTTTTGTTAGGTTGGCTAAGATGCGTGAACTATCCCGTACATTTTTTCATTCTATGAGAGTTTCCAAAGGCTGATACTGTGACCTTTTTATAGATGAATGGATGTAATTTTTTCTGCATAATCACGACTAATGCCTTTATCAAACTCGCACTCAAGTTAGACGGCATGTGTGGTATAAATGCTTCGAGAGCGGTATCGGAGGCTCTAGTATAAGTTTTACCGAAACAAAAGGTTACGACCGCGTTCGCGTTTAGCTGTCAAATCCCATACAAATTGAGACTAAAACGCAAACGCGATCGTAAAGTTTTGTTTCAGTAAAACTTATACTAGAGCCTCTGGCTCAAGTGCAGCTACGAATACGGGTACGTATACGATACAACCCAGGACAGTCCTGTACCGCCGAACGCGTAAAAGTAAGTAGGTACAAGTCAATTTTCAACACCGTCACTAAGGGCCGCTTTCGCCAACTTACGATTACAGGCCGATCACAACGTTAAATATGGCGCCAACAGCTGTCATTCCATATAAACTTGTAAACCCACCAGCCACATATGAGACAGCGGTATAGTTAAAACGATATAGAGATAGTCAAGAGGGCTTACCAAATAATCAAAACCAGCGCTCAGCAAGATGTTCTCAGCCGTAGGGTGCCATTCCACGTACGCCACACGCCGCTTATGGCCGTGCAGCTCCACCAGCCAGTCGGTGAGGTGCATCGACAGACCGCCGTCAGGTATGTGCCATAGTTTCACCTATAACAGAAAACTTAGGTCACATGGGGGTCACACTTATGGATAGGCCCACTGTCAATTTGGCGCGAAACGAAGTTTGTCCATGGTAAGTCCTGTGGAGGTCTAGCAAGGGCTGTACAGCGTAGCGCACACAGTGACGGTTCATATATACGTTCCGTTTTACGTAGTAATAACATAATTACATTGATCGCACACCGTTATACGAATCTCAATTTTACAACATCTTGCTAACATGACGAAAGAAGTAATCCCATTGCAAAACATGAGCTGTTTTTGTAAAACTTAGCCTATTTTCAATATTTTTTGACTTAATCCTGACTTCCCGGCTATTGTATTATTTTATTATCATATCATATTATTATTTCCAAAATTTGATTATCATTTTGATAACAAATATAGAAACTAAAATAGTTTTGCATGTTCAGTTATGTGGTACTTACGTTACCAACCCTATCTCACTCTATGATTGTCTATTGCAAAAATTGACAGCTAACGTCATCACTTAGGCAGTGGACCTTCTGTACGTTTAGTACTATTAATTATTCTGTGCTTAGGTTGAGTATCCACCAGAGCTGTGTGAAGTTGCGAGGCGATGAGCGAGGAAAAAACCACTAGCATTGCTGTGCGCCCTCCCGCATCGCTTCCTATTGCTAAATTTTTATGCTCACTCTTAGACTTGAGGTGTATCTGACTCGACGTCGACGTATTGGTTTGATATCAAAATAACATTTACGAAAGCTTGTACATGGCCTAGCGACGACCGCATGACGTGGTAGCAAGCGACCTTTAACCTCCTGAGAGCATAAAAATGAATGCCTACGGCAGTTCTTGGAACTGGCTAGCCAGCGGCCTATGGGCTCCTTCAGGAAACAACCGGGATAACAGTCTTTGGATAAACAAGAAGACTTCCACATGTGCCAACCCAATACCATTTTTTTTTATATTATACCAATACATAGATTCAGCTGTAACTCTAAAATTACACGCACCGACACATTACATTTACTATAATGTTGTAAAAAAGTGTCGATTGATTGATTGCATGTTGAATGTAAATGGATATTAAAGAAAGGCAACATTATGGCCTAACGTCTGTGATTCAATCACATTGTTCGAGGCGTTATGTCAATAAAAGAAATACAATCGCGATGATCATTGTTATATGCATGCTACAAGAAGTAGGTACTACAGTTTAGTTTATGTTATTACTGGCGAGAAATGAAGAGAAAGCAAGCGCACAATGTCAACATTATTTACGTTCGGTTAGTTTCATATTGTAATTGGATAAATTAGCATTACAATGCAATAGCCTAGGTTAGATAGAGCCCGTAGGTCATCTATTCTAATATTAAAAATGCGAAAATAAATCTGTCTGTCTGTTATCTTTTCACGCAGCCCGTGGGATCATCTATACCAATATTCTAAATGCGAAAGTGAATCAGTCTGTGTGTTACCTTTTCACGCTTAAACGGATTGCCATGAAATGTCGTATGGAGATAGTTTTAATCCCGGGGAAGGTCGTACGATACTTTCTATTTCGGAACTCATCCTCTGCAGGGGTCGGCAACCTTTTAGCAACCAAGGACCATACAGTCGCTAACCAAATTGACGCGGTCCGCACTTCTTCATATTTTGTGGCTTTAACAGGCAATTACAAAATTCTGAATATAACGGCCTTTACTTACGAAACAGTTAGGGAGGCTCGCGGGCCGCAAGTAAGGGGCAGCCGGCCCCATGCGGCCCGCGGCCCGCCGGTTGCCGACCCCTGCTCTAAGGAGGTAAACTGGCGGGCAGAAGATTGTTTGGAGCTACGATATAAACAAGTTTCACGCGGACGAAGCCGTGGGCAAAAGCTAGTAAGTTCATAAAAGTCGACTAAGATGAGAATAAGGTTCAAGTTTGTGTGCATCGCAGGAATATCACATTTTGTCAGCTCTAAAATATTTGTGCTCTCCTACAATATCTTACCCGTTTCTTATCTTTGCTAAAGTCATATCATCTATACTAATATTAAACAAAAAGTTTGTAAGGGTGTAAATTTGTATATAGGCCATTCAAGTAGGTACCTAATCTCTGTTATAGGATGGGCATAGGCTATAATGGGCATAGGCTATAATTTATCCCGCGATTCCGACTTTGTTTCTCTGTAATACATATATACTACGGACAGTTAGTAAAAATATAAATAGTAATAAATAACCTCGTAAAACAAAAATGAATTGACGTAGGTACAGTCAGCATCAAAAGTAGCTGAGCAATCGAAGACGTCAAAAGCTCTTATTCCCTTGTAATAAAGACTTTTGACGTCTTCGTTTGCGCAGTTACTTTCGATGCTGACTGTACTACGAAATTGAAATATTTTCGAAGTGCGCTCACGCACTGTCTCCGGCGAGAGGCACTCACGAGGTCACGAACCACTAAAATCTACCCGCTTTGTTTTGGGATACACAATGCGCCAAACTTAATACCTACATTCAATGAAGTAATATAAAAAGAGATTTAGGTTTTATCGCTTATGCGCTCCAAAAGTGGCACACTAAAACTGAGCCAATTGCACGAACTTGCCTCAGTTTCGCGTCGTCAATGGAAACGCATAAACGCGTCTCAGCTGTCAGATTTTGGAGGCCATATTTAAACACGGAATTCCGTATAGACAACATTTCTCTACCTCTTTTTATATTACATCTTTGCCTACATTAGTTTAAGTTATTTAAGTTTTCTCATATAAGTGAATTAATGTAATTGTTTTGAGAAAATAAATCTTGGAACCTAAATATGAGAGTACAGGCACACAGTGTCGTTAAATCAATTTCAATATCAATTTATTCAATAATAATATACAATTGATTAACATTGCATATTTCCTAAAGGGATTTTTAACATAAGCACAGCGTTTTCCGTCTAAATTGTACACCCGTTAGCAAATATTGTCATTGACCAATTACATCTATTAAAATACAACAACGCTTTCACGTAATATAAAAACTGGGAAATTGGTCAAACGGAACACCACAGTAATGGTTGCCAATTTACTCGCACATTGCGATTGTATGTAAGCATGAAAATGCAAAAAATGGCGCAAACTGAAATTACCGTGCAGTCATCGGAACATGACGCGATGACGTTATCATTGAAGGGGTTCCACTTGATGTCTAGGACGGGCCCTTTGTGGCCCGTGACGCGGCTCGCATTGAAGTCTAGGCGACCCGTCTGAAAAAGGAAACACACTTAAGGGGATGCCTTGATTCGAGTCGACCACGCCCCCTTGACAGAGATACGCCTATGCCTTCCGCGCAAGAGAAAAGATGCATTAATTAGGGCATTCCCTAAGAGTGTTGCATCTTTTTCTCTTGCTTTTAAGGACAAATTTCGATAAATACCTAACTTAGTGAAGGTTTATTCATATTTCACTAAGTAAGATTTTAGATGAGATGAAATACTATACGTCTTATCTTATCTTATCTAGATGAGGGCCCTTTCGGATGCACTTCGACCCAGCGGGATCTTTCGTGCATAATAATATAATAATAATAATACTATACGTACTACTATACTTGATTGTGTCGTAAAATAATGTATTGTTTGAGTAGGCTGAGTAAAAAAAGGAAAATAAAGACACAACTTTGGATTATTTTCTATCGAGGAAATTTTGGGCAATCATATATCGATTGAATCTGATAAACAGTCATATAGTCAAGAATCATATATCTGAAAATCAGACCCTATCGCTTCTTAATCTAGTCAGAACGGCGTTTCAAATCACGCGATAATTTCCAATTCACCCCCTTAACATGTTTGATTACGCTCGACAAGGCTTTCTCTATTGCACAAAACAAAATAACGGAGAAATGGCGAACTTAATGTCTAATTAAATTAAATTAAATTAAATAAACGTTTATTTCAGGCCGTGGCCCATATAGTTGTTAGTAGGTACAGACTTAAATTAATTAATGTTAGTAGTGGGTACATTCAAATTATTTATGAAGAGAAAGAGAATAGGACCGGCGCATCATTAAACATAAAATAGAATCATACAATTAAAATTAAAATTTAATATTGGAAATAAATTATAAAATCGTTAATGTCAACAGGTGAAATAATGGCATCTTCTCAGTCGTAGGGCCAAACAGAGACATTTAAAATGATTAAATGTAACATTTACCAAAGGAGAATGCCCAATTAATGCCTGGAATCTGAAGAGATGTCCAATATTTAAAATTAAAGGCGGAATTGAATATGACAAAACAGAATAAAAATAGAAACCGGCTGAACTCCGGAGTAATAAGCACCAATTCATTAGTATATTACAAAAGTATAGTTGAAATTTTCTAAACCAAGCTCATGAATGGCCATTGTACTGAGCTCATGAATGCCTTTGTTTGTGTTGCGGTCCGAACAAAAGCTATTCATCACACGCGCGTACCGCAAAAAAAAAAATTGCGCCACATAAAATGTTCATTGTATAATGAACTCTATCGTCTTATTCAATAGATTCTAAATGGACTATAACATAACAAAAACCCGCTCCCAGCGAGCCTGGTACAAGGCGCTATGGTAATTTGGAATTTATTGTAAAGGAAGATAGAGTTCATTATTCAAAGAACATTTTATGTGGCGCAAATATTTTTTTGCAAATTTGGTACGCGCGCGGACCAAACAAAGGCATTCATGAGCTTAGTTTAGAAAATTTTAACCATAACGAACATCTCGCATTTTTTACGTAGACGCTAGTGTCATCTATGTAGTTATTATGCCACATTAGAACATTTAACATGGCTATGTCCATCTTTGCTACATACATTGTACTTTTTATGTCAACATAAGCTCTTTCATAGTAAAGAAATATCAGAAGCAAAATCCCAAATTTTTGAAGGAGTTTTCGAAATCTCCAAGTTTTTGCCATATTTTAATGTGTGATTCGGCCTTGTACATATCAGGCAATTCCCGTTATGACCAATGGACTTTTCCCTTTGATTTCTCCCAAAATCCTCAAAGTGTCCGGGATAGATACTGTATGATTAGATTGATTAGGTTCGTTTTGATATCAAGTTTTGTTTCGTTTCACATAAAATGACAGGACAAAACAATTTTCGAGATTGTAGGTAACCCGGCTAAGCCACAATCGGAAGTAATTTCATTTCCTCTATGGTAATTACACAGAAATTCAACGTGGTGTCGCTACGGTTGACCGAGGCCACACTAACGTCCGACTTGGCATTCGATATTAACTCCCAGAAATCGGTAGCGATTATCAAGGAGCCCCTTACCATAATTAGTAGGAACAGATGATTACGAAATCATTATTTTTTAGAAGCTTTTATTAACTTGACATGTTCATTTGTTTGTAAGTGTGGGATAAACCTTGGACCTGAATTTTAAACCAGTGAAGAACCTCAACCGATTTCCCTGAAATTTTGGGTATAAGTATAGTTTGGATGACAATTCAATATTATGGTACCATCGAGCTGATCTGACGATGAAGACAGAAGGTGGCCATAGGAATTTAGTGCTTAGCCGACGTAATTCCGTTGAGCTTGGGCTGGTTAAAATCTTCTCAACGAGTAGTTGATGACCGTATACAGAAAAGTACAGTTGGCAATAAAAGCTTGTACCAAAAATCATTTTTTTGACAGAAACTTATTATGCGATGCTTGTTATGGCTCCTCTACACGATGGCCCATCCTGCTGGTCCACTAAGAAGGACCAGCGTGTAGAGAGGGTAGTGGTGTCGGATGGCTTATAGCGCGGCGGGATGGCGATGGGATGGCCGTTTTTCGGCCGCACATCAAAGGGAGTGGGCCGGCGATAGCGGTACGCATCTACACGTGGCGTGGCCCATTCCGTAGTGCGCGGTCGACCGCAGTTGAGTGTGGACGTTTGTGCCGTGTATTTTTTTAAAACTAAAATGACGTGTACGTGGTGGCCTCAACACGAAACAATAAAGTTTGTGGAATTATATCGAGGAGAAAGCGTAATATGGAACCCCAAACATAAAAATAAATTGCCGCAGCGGCTAACGCTTCGACGTCCATCTCGCAAAACGATTCGATCACAACTGAATGTCGCCATCTTGTAGTGGCGTTCAACCATCACATGGGCATAGCGCTGGGCTATGAAATGGGCCATCATGTAGAGGAGCCATAAGAGAACCATAACCGCCCCTGATCTGACGATCAAGTCACGGTCACATTCAATATTAAGTATACTACGTATTTTTGACAATTTCCGTAAATTGCAAGGGGGCATTCGTTTAGATAAAATAAAGTTAATTTCTCCAAGACAGTAGTATCTTAACTCTTACTGTTATCAAGATATTCAATATTTTAATTTAATCAGTTTTGCTGATTTAACCAGTGTAAATGGTCCTTAACTGTGACGTCATAACAGCTTTTTAAATTTTGTAAGGTTCCTATACACTACAAGATGTTTTACAAAGCGAGTTCGTTCGATATTAGGCACGAACTGAGAGGTACATATTTTTAATTTCATGTGTTTCAAGACCCTTGTACAATAAGACAATAA
The DNA here is from genome assembly GCA_947049275.1 of Epinotia bilunana. Classification (NCBI taxonomy): domain Eukaryota; kingdom Metazoa; phylum Arthropoda; class Insecta; order Lepidoptera; family Tortricidae; genus Epinotia; species Epinotia bilunana. The sequence goes on from OX346257.1 coordinate 10,724,608, forward strand.
CCATTAATGCTACATTAAATTATTTGGTTTTTTTTTTCAATAAATAATTACCTATGCTAATTTGTTTGTGAATATCTGCAATATACCAAAGTTAACGGAAATTCCCGGGAACACCGTGTATATTAGGGTTTTCTTTCTTATAAAGGCGAATGCTATTTAAAAAGTGGAATATGTACATGGACCTAGTACTCAATTCCCCTTCTTTATAACATTAGGTTTAAGGTAGTGGCATCGTTAACAACTTTAGCTAGGTACCTACCCGTATACCTCCACGGAAAGGTGTAGTGTTAATTATTATCATAACAGCATTTTCCGAGATACGAGATAATTCACGCGATAGTTACAGAACAAGCGGCCACTTTGATTTCGCAAACGTTGAATTAAAAACGTTATCTCACCGATCCGAATTACTACCCGCGAACACAATTCGCGCAATTAACTCTATAATTATTTAAATACGCGAGAGTCACTTGTTTCAAAACTAGAGAGAAACCGCCGTTAGATTAGATCGATACAAAAAAGTCATTTGCTAGTCGATTTCCCACGGTATTGGCTAATGTTCGATTTCCATGTTTTTGCTGCTCACGTGATATGGACTCATTAATTAGGTGGTAAATTGGTCGTTGACTTTACAAACAATGCTTTGTGTGCGAAAATCGCATGCATATTGCGATAATGCATTTTGGTAGGTGTTTGCGTGTGTCAAGGTTAAGAAATGGTCGCGACAAAAGGCTTCGGTTACACAGCCACAGGGACGAGTATGGTGCGGTTTTTGGCCGTAGTTTGATTTGAACGAACTTGACGACTAAGCAAACGGAAAGAAATTGACAAATATGTGTAAAGGTACTTAAAATCCAAGTTCCAACGGCCCCATGTAACTAACGTCAGTGACGTCCGGTATACGGCAGTACTCTTTTTATAATTTTGTACCTGTGTGAACGTTCAATCAAAGGTTTAAGATACCGTCGTAACACTATGTATAATTTAATACTGGTTTTGTCAAATACCGGGCCAGTTTGTCAAGTTCGAAACATTGACATTGATACCTATCTACCTAATTGGCATTATTGTATGTTATGTTAGATACATCCCAGTGGCGGCGCGTGAAAATATTGAATGGGCAACCCAGAACAAAAAATGTATGAAAGAGTTTAGAGTACCTTTATAACTATAGGCTTGCCTAAAAATATTTATTGCAAACCGCTCCACCCTCCACGTATTTGAGCTTGATTTGTTTTGCCCGGTTTTATGAAGAGAGAATTCTCTTTCATCCCACCTTTCCACCCAACGACTCGAAACGTCATAACGGCTATGTGGTCGGGCCTTTAAGGACTGCATATATTTGTCAATCACTTAGAGCCTTAGACGCTAGAAGTGGCTTGTGACTGTTAAACAAGTCAATTGGCAATAAATCGCACATACACATGTACATCTGCAGTACCTATATACATGACATAAGCTCAGCTGTTTTTGTAGCTTACACAACTACCCAACGAAAAGGAGTGTAATGTTCAGGGTTTATTAAGTATGTACTTACACATTTGTACCCAGAAATTAATTACAACAAATAGAAATGTCTCAATGTTTTTAATGAATTAAACTTCAGCTTGATTACTTGAGCTTAAATTTCTGCATTTATAAAACCAGAAAACAGTAGCGTTGCTAAATGTTTATTATACTAAGGGCTGTTTAGTTTCGTTATCAATGTAAAATATCAACGACTAAAGACTGTACACGATAAAATCCGGCCATGTATGTTACGGTAAATCTTTTGAATCTTGTAAATCTTTGGAGCAGCTCTTCATTAAAATAGTTTTGTGGTTATCAAACTACATAATAAACATCCAAACATTATATAAAGTTAGGTCATCTATGACTTAGAGAATTTTATATTCCACGGTACCTATATTTTCTTGCACACGGTATTCTGACAAGCTTTACCAATTTTCCTGGTATTTATTTTCTCGTGCTTTGAATTTTATAAGCTTAAATATACCTCATTACATTTTATTTTTACAATAGTTAACATTTTTACAATTACATTTAGATCAAGATAGATCTGAGGTGTTTTAACTTTGGTCAATTTGGCTTTTTGACAAATTATTGCTTCCCATACAAAAACAACTTTCAGTGCTTGGACTAGAAAGCCTCTTCAACTACCTAAGATGGAAAATAGTTTCAAAACGTACTTTTTTGGTAAGATAACATTCTAATGAGCATATTAATGATTATGAAAATATAATTACCTTTGTGGCATTGTAGTAGGAAGTGAGTATAGATTATCAAAAAACGATGCTCAAACATTTAAAGGTATAGTGGAGTATTTTCGACGAAAACTCACAGAAGCTAATACATTGTAATTTGAATTTATTTGAAATATATTTGCCAGTAGTTACAGATTATTAAAATAAAATAAGTGCTTGAATATGTGCATTCGGTGAAAATGTATACCATATCATGCATGGCCGGATTTTATCGTGTACAGTGTTTAGTCGTATTATTAGACCGCGTTCAGTTTGGGAATGGAATACCTGTCAGGTCGAATAAACCCTCGACGTAGTTATATGGCAAAAATGTCACCTTCAATCCCATTGTAATAAGTAACTACCGACCGAGTGACATGGGCTCTATAATCGTTGCCAAAAGTAAAATAAAAAGAAAGTATTAGGTCAAACGGAGTATAGGACTAGTCTATAACTTGCACCATTTATTGGGTTTTGAACACTGGGAGATGGAACAGTGATTTAACTTTGTCATAACGTTACTGTCACTGTCACATGGTTAGTTAACAAGTTGATGTGTCCCGCCGATACGACAACCACGCCGTGACAGAAGTAATCAAAAGTATTATAAATTGTCTAAGTTAAATAATTAGACGGCCAAGCAAGGTCACAGAAAATCTAGTATGGAGTGACCTTGATTTAGCCGGCGGCCGTGCTTCCGACACGTATCCACACGGGCCGAATCACGCGTCGGCCGGCATGCAGTCCGACCGATATCGGCCCGTGTAGCGTCTCCTTAAAAACCGTGAGACAGCCGAGATAGATTATCTATCTTCTAATTAGAAGACTCTAAAAGACACAGGTAGTCCGTCTCACGGTCTTGTGCTTGCCGTGCTGGACTACGGCGGCCGGCGACCCATCACACCATTTGTTAAATCGAATGCAACTTCTATAGGGCCCTGAGGCTCTAGTATAAGTTTTACCAAAACAAAAAGTTACGACCGCGTTTGCGTTTAGCTGTCAAATCCCACACAAATTGAGGGTAAAACGCAAACGCGATCGTAACGTTCTGTTTCGGTAAAACATACTAGAGCCTCTGTTCAAGAACAGATAACGCGTGGTGCGGCTCGACACGCGTGCTGTGGGCGATTTTCGAAACACTCATCTGTATACTTGGCATTAACTTAGTTTGCCGAATTGCTTTAAAGTAGTCCATTTAACTGTCCAAGGTACCAATTCCAATTCCAATGACAGTTAAAAAAAAAGTCGGCCTCATTAAATAATCTCAACCATAATACATTAACACTCCGAGGCAACCCCACGTCAAACACCAACACAGTTAACTGACCATCCTTTATTTATATAGAACCTTATTACAATGTACATAAAGTGCACGGATTATCAGTTAGCTGTGTTGTCGATGGTATGTATGTTCGGGAGACTGTCGACGCGGGCGCCGCAGCGCCCATCGCCTAATATTCTAAATTGGAACATCAACGTCGCGTGGATGTTGGACGCTTTGATTTGTCAGCTTGTCCATAAACACAGCCCATTGGTTTGCGTTGATCACCAGACTTCGGCTTTACGCCACAAATTAAATCATCTTTCTAGGTAATTACCATAACGCCAGATTCATACGAGGTAATACTCTCTGACGCCTGACACAACAGGAGCCGTCACGTGCGAATCTAGCCGTTCTAGATCTATGAACCCGATATCATTCTGTTGCGTCACGACACGCCTCTTCAGATAAGTATCATCATCATACCAACCGAAATACGCCCACTGCTCGACATAGCTCCCCAAAGAGTGCCGCAATGACCGGTCCTAAGCCACCGCATCCAAAAGACTCCCGCGACCTTTACCAGGTTATCAATCCACCTTGTGGATGGTCGACCTACACTGCGCCTTCCGGTACGTGGTCGCCACTCGAGAACCTTTCCACCCCAACGGCTACCGGTTCTACGTACGATTGCTATGTGGAATAGCCACTAAGTTTAACGATTCGGACGGCTATATCAGTTACCTTGGTTTTGCTGCGGAGATAACTATGAATCCGGCTTAAAAGCTGGTTAAACGGGATGTTTTTTTTATAATTGCACAAGTGCTCGGTCCCGGTACGTACGGTCTTTAATTGTTGGGCCATTTAGGTGTCAACTAATTTCAATACCCCCTTTATAAGACTAGATTAGATATACTCTCTCATGTGTCAACAAGCAGTATTTAATAATAATGTCTTGAAAACACTACACATTCCATCAATTACTCCCTACTTACGCCTACGCTACTCGCTCGCATCCTGCTAACCTGATTTAGTGCACGGCGAACGTGCATTGACTTATAACCATGTTGTTACGATCATTTCATCAGTCCCTCGCATGCAAATCTGGCCTAGACAGGGTGACCACTATTTACTACAACCAAAATTCCCTGACTTTTCCCGGTTTTCCAGTCGTTTTTTTAAGTTTTCCCTGACCATAATCTTAAATGTAATAAATATTAAAAATATAATTGGGATACATTTTTGAGTTTTTGCAGAATTATCTGCTAGCCAATTACAAAAACGGAAATAATAAGAAGTAGTATCTGAATAGCTCAGTTGGTAAGAGCGAAAGCATAGTTAGACGGAAGTCGTGGGTTCACATCTTACGTCAGGTGACGTTATTGTACTGTTTCATTGTATTTATAAATTGTAATTTGCTATCAGACAGTTCTTCAATTACCCAATAATTCATTTAATTTTTGACCATTTTTGTTAAAAGCTGTACAGGAAAAACCAATTAAAACTCTGACAACTGAATTTATTGGATACGTTATATGTATCATATAATGTAATCCAGCGAGAAATACTAAAGGGAACACTTTATACGGGCCTTAACCGTATTAGTAAGTACTAAACTTCAACGTTTTTGCGTATTATGGTACAAATTAAAGCGACGAATTGAGAAACCTCATTTTTTCATGTCGGTTAAAAATCTTGGGTATAACTGAAACAAAACTACCTAGTCACCAGTTAGCATGTTTATTATATGTAATATTTGAAAAACTAATAATATAATCTATTGCAACTTGGTAATCCGTTTTTCCAATAACGCAGCTTTTTGGCAGCTCCTTCGAGATTTTTTTGCCTTTTTGCTTCTAGTTCTCTGACCATATTAGCACTATCAGCAGTTTTTCTTTTTCTGCTCTGATTTTCGCCTTTGAACTAAAATTTTCCTTTTATTGTGTAGCTCCTCCGTGTACAAGTAGTGAGCATTACGAGCCGCGTGGATCATTTTTTTCAATATTTATTTTGCCGTAGTAGGATATAGCGTCGTAAACGCGTCTGCGCAATTATAGACTCTTGCGAAAGATTTTCCACTAATATCTCCTTATTGATGGAAAAGCCTCGCTCACTATAAACGTTTCCGTGGGATAACACTATGACCATTTTTATTAAAGTTTGCAAGTCTTTATTTTCCTTTTTTATCAAACCGAGCCAAAGATCATCCAGTCGGTGACCATCCGTAATGGAAAATTGTTTCATTGATTTTACAAATTCAGGTTCATTTACAAATATCATTAAAGGCACTTTTGGCGTTAGCTGCTTCATATCCTGAAAGCCGGTTATTTTTGACAAATATGTCCAACTCTTTATCGAGCCTCTCTCGTCCTCGGAATTCCGCATTGACTGCGATTGCGGGATCGAAACAAGATATTTCCTTAGTCAAAGCATACGAAAGTGGGGATGTTTGGTACAATGACACGCAAAATTCTATCAGATCCTTTCGACAGTCTTGACGAAAACGCAAGATATCGATATCGATATCATTGATATCGCGGCTATTTCGTAGAGCATTCTTTACAGTGATTCGCGATTATCAGATTAGACTCCCTTGATATTAGTGGCAGAATCCAATACATCCGCTTTAACAACTCTTTGCATGTTTTTTTTTTCAGTGTGGCCAAAAGTGATTCGTATAAAAGTGGAGCAAGTGGTGCGTCGGATTGAAATAATGTTAAAAATGGTTTCACTTGCACCGCCACCGATTGAAAAAAGGCCAATTTGTCTTCCAATGCAGCATTTACTAAAGCTTGCGCTGTCAGGTGCTTTGTTTTCGTTATTTATTCCCTGCACATATTTTTCAACGTTATGCGTATAAATTTAACAACGCTAAAGTTCTGGAGCCAACGTACTGCACAATTTTTTTATGGAACTCGAGCCTGAAAACCTTGTAGTTTCACGTCGCGCGGGGCTAGGCAGGCTAGGCAGAATAGTTAGTATAGAGAACGTAAAACCGGCGGCGATTTCCGAGTACTACAGTGGCACGTGCGCCGCGTGGTCGCATTTACTATTATTAACCTATTATAGTAGATATATAATGTTTGGAGATGGTAAAATTAATAATTTGTTTTGTTTATTAGGTACAATACAGAGATTTTTTTTATTCCCTGACCTCCATTAAATTTCCCTGACATTTCCCTGACTTTTCCATGACCAACGAAATTCCCTGACTTTTCCCGGTTTTCCCGGTTTTCCAGAAAGTGGCCACCCTGCTAGATCATTCTTCAGTATTCCGAACGTCTCTAAGAAACTATAGATACGAATACAAAACAAGAAAAAACTACGAATTACTGATTAGTGATTACCCGCTGTCCCGACGTCTCTGTGATTGGTCGAATTCGAATCGCTGTTCCAACTGGACTAACAAAATCATTGTTGGACAGTTGAATTCATAGAAGGCCTCATGCGGTGTCCAGTTAACCACAGTTTTGAAGCCTGAATTCTAACCATATTTTGCCACATTTCCGAGCAACTTGGCGTGAAAAAGTTATTTTATTTATCTATCTCTCTCTTACATGATCTATTCGTGAATCTTGTATGAATCTCTCTTCACGAATCTACTTACATGATCCAAAGGCAGCACGAGGAACGCCCCGCCACCAGCGACCTCGGTGACTATGGCCACAAACTTAGGGTTGACAGCACAGAAGTTGGAGTCATGTGCGTTCCTGGTGATCTTGATGTTGTCATAGCAACGCTCCCTTTTCGACGGCACCCCGTACACATGGCGAAACTTCGAACTCCGCACGCCTCGGAACCAGACCTGGAATGTACCTATCGTAATTAGTGTTTTGTTTTACGATAGGATATCCTGTGTTGTTTATGATTTGATAGAATTGTGGTTTTGTTAGAGGCTCGTTTTAGATACAGAAACTAATCCATGCTAATTCGAACTTGGACGAATCAAGACTATTCTACTAATATTATAAATGCGAAAGTTTAGATGTTTGGATGTTTGTTACTCAATCACGCTTAAACGGCTGAACCGATTTGAATGAAATTTTGCACGAAGATAGTTTATAGCCTGGATTAAAATATAGGATAGTTTTTATCCCGAGTCCACGCAGACGAAGTCGCGGGCGGAAGCTAGTAAAACTATAATATTAAGGTTTCAATGGTAAACCCATTTTAAGGTGAAACACGAGCACGCTAGCCGTCCATATATTGTAACCAAATTTCTAAGCAGTCACTATTGCCGGCTGTCTTAGGCCGTCATCACACTGCCGCCGCGACCTGCTGCGGTATGCGGAGCGACGGTTTTGTAGCGACGGTTGTGTTTGTATATCAATTCCGCACGGTACCACACATTACACCGCACCTCCGCACGGCGAAATTTGTACGCCGCTCCGCACACCGCTGCGGGATGGGGCGGCAGTGGGATGACCGCATAGCAACAAGAAAAAGTTGATCGACCCACGTAACACGATTATGTCAGTTATAGGCCTAGCCTGTCAATTCACTATGGACGTCGGGTCTGCGGGAAACACATCGACTGATTAATTATTCTGTTAACACGTTCGTAACCAGCAAGAACCCGCCTGGTAGGCACTCGTAATGTTTGCTCAGATGCCGGCTCAGCCCGCTAGGCGAGCAGTAGCTATAAGCCTACACCGCCTAGTAGCGACGTCTGTCGGTTTCCGGTGTATTGTTCCATTTTCAGTCCGGTTGCGAAAGTGTTAATAAGGGCAATCATCATCCTCATCATATCAGCCGAAAGGCGTCAACTGATGGACATTGGTCTCCCCCAAAGAGTGACCGGACCTGCGCCACCCGTCTATCGGACTCCCGCGACATTTACCAGGTCATCAGTCCTCCTCTTCTTATAGGCAATAATGCTCCGGACCCGGATAATAAGTATCCTAATATGTCCTTCTCCGGGGCAAGCTATCTGTTACGAAGCGATATTTAAGTAGTTCATCCCGGAGTGTTATTTAGATAACAATTATTAAGTGTCGTCTAGTTCGGTTCAGCAGTGAAGCGTGAAAAGGTAATAAGTAAAGACAGACACACTTTCGCATTTGTGATACGTAATCATAGAAAGCCTCTACCTATCTCATACCCAGTTACTTAGGTGCCTTATCATAGAATGTTAGTGTTTGACTTTACTCTTGACATATTCAAAATGCTGATACGCATTACATATCTACGAACATTATAATAATTATTAAGTGTTTTTGACCTTATACCTCTCTCGAATACTGAATTAATATCATTAACTTCTTGTTAATGCTGATACAGACCTTATATCGTTATATCGAATGTAATGGTCATACTTTGCAATTTTGTTTTGTTTTCATTAACTTAGTCACATTTAGTTTGTTACTTAACCGTCTATATCGGTCCTTCATCTGCAAATTTTAAATTATTATTGTGTAAGATTATTATTATTGAAGTGAAAACTTCTTTAGCGGCGCTGTGCACTTTTTGTGATGGGGAAAAATTGTTAAACTCGCCACAGGTCACGTGACCGTAAGATTCGTAAGGCGTGAGATTCGAGACAGGTCACGTGACCGTAAGACGGACACGTCACCTGATCGAAAAACTGTTACAATGTCATGAGTTTTCACTTCTGCCGGCACTCCCGGAGTGCAACCCGGTCTTTTGTTTATTGTAAATTACCGTTTGACATGTAAAAGTGACCTTGTGACCTATTTGCAGAATAAATAATTGATTTTGATTTTAATTAGGTGTTCCCTAATAGTATAGATCAGTTTCTCCGTCGACAAAAAAGGAGCTACTTATCATAAACGAACGCAGTTACGCACTGTGTTACGTTCAGTCGCACTCTGATGCACCCACAAATAGAAAACTATCTGCATTACAAAAGTCATGATCTTGCATACATAAACTGCAAAAAATCGAATCTGATGTGGTAACTGATTCAAAACAGTTGTTCATACCACGGCACGGCTGATGTTATTGACTCAAGCTAATGTAATTCCTCAGTTATTGAGACGTACCTAGTTATGAAACATAAAACAATGATAAATAAATAAAACATAGATACAATAACAATAAATTATTATTATAAGAACACAATAAGTAGTAAGTTATTTAATTTAAAAACAATGCCTTAACACACAATATTATATCGAAGATTTCATTTTCTGGAATTATTGTTGTGGAGTTGGATTTTGCTAAATAATGATAGTATCATTAAGAAATCTATGGCTCTGACTAAATGTATTCGGAATCTCTGCCCCTGCCTGGACTGGCGGGATTGGGGTGACGTACGCAATAATACAGATAGATCAAATCTTTACGCGCGGTTGTGTGTGTTCGTGCTGTGTGGATGCGTACGCATGTAAAGACTGCCATCTCACTGCCACGCAATCATAGCTGCGAACCTATAAGCGCATACGCACAGACGTGCGCATAAAGTCGCGCGCAAAGATGAGTTGAACTATCTGTATATTAGGTACCATTGAAAAAGATCCACTTTTGGCGCGCCAGACTAACGGGCGTTTAACCGGTTTGCAAGAGGGTTACGGGTATAAAGCTACATTATAACATCTGTAATAAAGCGTAACATCCGAATTTCAATAATGGAAAGTCAGCTTAGGTTATTCATGCTTGTCTGTTGTTGTGATCTGGTCGATAAAGAACGTTATTTGATTGCTTGTATAGAGATACCCTGATAAATGATTATTTCAATTACAATACCTCGGGATATTGTGATTGATAACGTTACATAAATTGGCTTCACATTCGGTATTCAAAACCGCGAAAACAACGACACATAATAGTATACTTATCCCGGTCGTCGTATATCCTAGTCGTCCCGGTACCGGTACTGACCGGGTATAGAGTCAGTATCGGATTGTCTCTACCCGGTATGCCTATAGGTACCGGTACTGACCGGGTAGAGTCAATATAGGATTGTCTCTACCCTGTATGCCTATAGGTAAATACCGGTTCCATTTTTGGAATTAGGGCGAAAAAATACTCTTGGCTTCTTTAAGAAGTAACCGGGACAATGCGAATATGCGGTAGATGCCTAAGATTGCAGTCTATACTACGGAGAAGTATACTAAGTCCATTTCCTACCTCACCACTCCAAAATCCATATCCACAAATGATCATAGTGTATGTTATTGTTAAAGTATGTTCGATAATGGTACATATTACGGTTTACGATCGTCGTGACTGGCTGTAAATTAACGTAATTGGTAGCGTAGAAATTACGCTGAGTGCAGGAATTAAATCCAATTACTATTCATAGAAGTGAAATTGTCTGGAACTATAAACAGTGGTGACTAATGAAACAAGACTCTATTCTTCGTTCATACCAATTAGAGTGGTTCAAAAAGTTGGACTATTGTTAGTCGATGGCCATATAAAACGAAAACGTAAAAGTTTAACCACGCCGTTGTTTATTTTTATAGCGCAACGGATAACTTTCATAGGAATAAATATTGCGTGAGTTAAGAGTTCCTAGCACGCTCGACACAAGTATCTCTCCCTATAAAAACGTAGTTTGGCTTGACTCTCATTTTAAAACGGCGCCGGCGTACTGGAATAATATCAATTTTTATATACTCAATGGGATCCGCCCTTATTTAGGTAGGAAACTAGTTTACGATACACATTATAATAAAAAAATAGAGAAAAGAAGTTTACAATGAAAATTTTGTTCTGTCTCTATTTTTTTGTTTTCTCGACTCTATACAAACTTAGATTGAAACTCATCTAAGTTTGTATGGACAGTCGAGCGTCCTGGGAACAGTTTTTCAACATCATAATGTAATTTGAATTTCATACACTTGGGTAGGGTAGGTACTAGGTACAGTCGACGTTAAAATTATGCCTATACTTTTAACCATTACAAAGGAGTGCAAATGTGTAAACAATTTTTAAAACATATAATTGACGTCGATTGTACATAACATAACAACATCGACAACATGATTAGGATATTCTCTTTATAAAAAGTGTTTTGTTTGTGATGAGAGGCAACTAAAGAATAAAGAGTGATAAATAAATGTAAGTCTTAAACAAAAATGTTCTCATTTCCATAATGCCAGTTATCCATAAGATACCAGAACAAGTTGCCATACATACTTATCGCCCCCCTCTCATTGGGGCCGGGCAGTAAACACCTGTGATCTGACACATTTGCTTTACCGCACTAGGTGTGTAATTTATTGTTAACCCACGTGTCGTTAGGTTCAGCATTTTTTTGTAGGAAATCGGTATTTTGGAGATGAAGGCGAGGATATTGTGTGCAACAAAAAGAATAAAGGGTACTCTACCTGTGAATTAGTCATGATGTCTCCAGTGTATTCAGGTGCGAACAAGGCATGCACTACATAGAGGCACTCCAAACTAGACAGTCTTGTGCATTATACATAATTGTGTACACAAATAACATAAAATTCAGCTTCCCACATGACGCACTGTAACTAACACTGAAATGTGGAATAAACAAAAATGGATGCATTAAACACAGCACAAATGAAAAATTGCAAAATATATACTAGGTAATTACAAGTCACATGTGTTTAGAAGTAATTAGCTGAGCGATTACTGCGCAGCGCCGCGCCGGGGACGCGTGTTGCTTGCGAGTGGCGAAAAAAAAGTGAAAAGCGATGTTTCAAAGTCGTTGCCGCCAACCGAGGTTGAGAGAGATTCAAATTCACGCGCTATAGAATACCTATCAATTTAAAATTGCTCTCACGTAAGAGGTCAACCTAACGGCGCTTCCTAACGCTCAAAGAATCGTCATATAAATTGCTCAAGTGATTATAATAAATATTTATACAACATTCAGAGTACTTCGATTAAACCATTATATATCATGACTCATACAATAGACACTTAAATGTAGTACTGTAACACTTTCCCTCCACTTGAAGTTACATGATGGGCAGCAAAGCGTTGCATTTAACACAACGAACACTATCGTATACCTACAGCTACAGATGCTCGGTGTAATCAAACAGAAGATATTTCTGTTTTCACTGTGGCGAGTTAACGGCCAAAACTATTAGGCTTTTTATTACCTAGTAAACAAGTAAGTAGCTACACAAGGAAGAGTACAATAGTGCTTTGACCTTACTTGAAGAAAATTGTAGGGAATTGAGAACAAGTTATTCGGAAGAATTTATTCATTCCTAGTATAGTGAATGCTGACCGCGTGACCAAAATATGTAAGCACTTGGTTTGCTGACTGCACTGCATAAAAGTAGCACTTATGTCATGGTTTGGTGGTCAAAATGACATAACAATGCTCAAGTTATGTCATAGTATACCTAACCACTATGTTTGACGCGCTTTTAAATATTTTGACCTTGAATTTTACATGAAGATGTTTTTCTGCGAAACTAGTTTTCTAGAAAGTGGATTATGGAATCGGGATTCTTTAATTATGTAATATCGTAATATTACATGACACACAGCATATTCATGGAAAATGTGAAAGTCAATTTTGAATTCCAAATAACCGCTGGTTCTCAGGCTGTTTTGAATTTGTTCCATTCCATGTAATTTGATGCAAATAGTACACATTCCACTAAATATTGATTAGACATTGCATGTGGCCTCATAATTGAAGGTTGGGAAGGCAGCATACGCTAACTTTACTTCCCTTTCTAAATGGAAATAATTTAAAGACTGTCAAAATTTGGGATTCATTTACAGACATAAAGCCATTTGTATTGTTTAGTGAACTTTCTACTATTTTGTCTCTCGTTTCTTTAGCAAGTAGATTTACAGATATATTTAAAAAAAACTAAGCCCATAGCAACCATTGCTAACCTAACGAGTAACAACTCTATTTGATACCTAGTTCAAGTTGACTCTCAATCTATGTAATTTACATAATTTGTATTGGTTATATACTTAAAAGGAATAATAAGAAGAAAGAAAAAAAAAACATTAAACTTACAAACCTTTAATGAATAACCAAAAAACTAGCAGACTAATGGCTGACATCCTACTAATATTATAAATGCGAAAGTTTGGATGTTTGTTACTCAATCATACTTAAACAATTTGGATGAAATTTTGCATGAAGACAGACGGAGTCGCGGGCGGTAGCAAGTTTAGGAATAAAATTTAAAAAGATCCAAGTGAAATACTTTGACAATAGAACTTCTAAAAGGACAAGAAACCCGGAATCTTCTCTGTTTGACCTAAAGGTTGACTGGTAAAGAATGCCATATAAACGGAATTAAGTTTTCCTTTTGTATATGTAACTTGTCACTGTGCAATAAAGAATAAATAAACTTCATAAAAAGATGTACCTATTTCCTGCATTTTTAGTAACATTTATGTAATGTATTGTAAATAACCCAGAAAGAAAATGTATTTAATATTAGACATTATCGCTATATAATGAGGATTTGAGGAAGTGGGAATAACAAGTTGTTTATGTATTTAAGTTACTCAATAAGACTGATGTTACAGTGAACAAATAAATATATTAATATCATCATCATCATCGTCATCATCATAATCATCATCATCATCATCATCATCATCATCATCATCATCATCATCATCATCATCATCATCATCATCATCATCATCATCATCATCATCATCATCATCATAGACTGATACGACTGTATAGACAGACGACTGTACTACTAGACTGACTGATGAGAGGTAACAAGCAGTATTAGTCCCCACGCTGGCCTCGTAAAGTCAGTGAAGTCCCCAAATAAATATATCTAAATAAATGATCATGTCCCAAAGTTTGTGTTATAAATACATACTTAAGTACATAGGAACTAACATTTAAGACTCAGGAACTCACTTATATATTAATCCTCATTACAGACATAACAATCAGTTAGCCTAGTCGGTAGTGACTCTGCTTACGAAGCTAAAGGTCCTGTGTTTGAATCCTGTTAAGGGCAAGTGTGTTGAGCATGAATATTTGTTTCTGAGTCTTGGATGTTTTTATGTATTTATATCATAACTTTTCAATTGTCATCTACACAAGCCTTAATTGAGCTTGCGTAAGATTGTTCCCCAATATTTATTTAAATATTTGCCCTCACTATCTCCAGCTTTACAGGCAGAGGCGCTACCAACTAGGCTACTGTCAGCGCCTGGTTTAGAGTTCTGACCGCCCTACACTAACTAAGAAATGTAAGTAAGTCTCAGCTCAGTGCCGCGCCCCGCCACCTCCTTGCTTGGTCCTCGCGCCCTAGGCTCTAGCCTTATTAGCCTGTGGGTAAATTAGGCCCTGGCTACAGTTTGTGATGATAGATTAACTTCTCTGGTCCCGTGGCTACAAGGAGAACTGGTGATTCATATTTATATATCTGTCTTAATTTGGTGGAATTTGTAGTATGTATGGACTAGTGCAGCCATACTCGAAAAAAAAACTATGATGGCCACAAAGACAAATTAGCCCTGGCCAACAAGGTAAAATAGTTTTTATACTAGGATCAAATGGTGTATGGCGGGCCGCTTGTAAGATGTTGGCGGGCTGCAGGTTGAGTATAGGTTGTATAGTGGCTTCCTGGGGAGCCACCAGGTATGAAAAGGTTAACCCAAAAATAATTTTAGAGTGAGACATAAACTAATTCCCTTCAAATGAGGTCACACTGCATAGTTAAACATACAAATTATAAAATCTGATGAAATCTAAAATTATGTCATGTCTTTGTATTATCAAATGTTTTCTTTTGCTGTGCAGTGGTATAAAGTATTATAAAATTTACATAGGTTAAATTTTCTCTTTATATATCCACAAAAAATTCGTGGTGAAACGTATTTTGCGCGAAAAACAGAGTAAAAAGCTTCATGAAATAAACAAATTAAGAACAGGCTTTAACAAAACAAATCACACATGTTGCTTGCATCTTCATGCGCCAAGTGTTTACTTAACATGTATTTGTGAAATACACTATACAGTACTGTTTGTACACCTGCCGCCGGCATAAGGACACAGTCAAGACCACAATGAGCAGAAAAAAACACCGCGTGGGGGGCGTTTCAATTAGCCACTTAGTATCTAAACCTATAGTATATAATATAGTCAATACTGAAATTTTCAAAGAAAAAATAAATCCATGCACAGTGAAATGCGGGAAAAATACCATACACGGGAAGGGATCGATACTCGCGGCTACGCAAATAATAATAATGATAAGATTGATAAAGTAACTACTGCTACGATGTTACCTTTGAGGCAGGTTTGTTACAAGCCCTCACATCAACCAAAGTACTCTTTGCGGGACTTTTCTCCACAATATTTATAATTTCCAGGCAATTTATTTCCCGTATTGACTCGTCCTTTACTGGAGGCATGCCTTGAACACAATAACTTAGCGCCTTTAGTGAAATTCGTTGCTGTAACACTTATGCCACTTAATAGAAATTTATGTAAAATACTTATAAACTTAAAATTATAAATTTAATTTGTAAAACTAAACCGCAACACCACGAAAGCCACTTTTCTTGCTGAATGAAAGGAATGAAGTAAGTATAGAAAAGTCCTCTGTGGAAGTAAGTTGAAGCACAGACTACTAATGAATGAAGTGAATTGAGTGAAGTGAAATGGATGAGATAATCGAATCGAATGAATGAATTGAACTGTCAGAACCTCGGTATCTCGGAATAAGGATAAACCTCGGAATAAGGATGAGCATGGAAACCGCGCTAAAATAGGTAGCAGAGACGTACTTCCTTACGACATACTAACGCGGCAGAAAGAGATGTATATGCATTTGTTGTTCCTCAATTGTGTAGGTTGTCACAACTTTAAGACCTCTCACAGACTGGCGCGGCCTGGCCGCGGCGGACAATAGTGAACTTGTCATTAGCTGTCAAATTTACTATTGTCCGCCACCGCAGGCCGCGCCAGTGTGTTGCAGGCCTTATGCAAGTTTTGCTCTTTGCTAGGGATGTTACTGTGTCGACTTGTTTATCGATAAATTATACAAACTAAATTGTAATTATATATTTATAGTTTAATAAATAATGCACTGTGTGAAAAACGGTTTCCTTCAGTCGTCATAAAAACTAAATGCATAATTTTAAGTAGCATACTTCCAGAAATCATACCAAACTATTATCATAAGGAGACGCTACACGAGCGAATCGGCAGGCCAGCATGCAATCCTAGCTGAAGCGTGATTTGGCACGTGTCGGTACCTGTGGGAAGCACGGCTTCCTACCAAATCAAGGTGTTCTCTGCATGCTAGGATCACTTCGTTCTGTATCAGCCCGTCTGTCAATAATCTTTTTCTCAGGAACGCGTGGAGGTATAAAGTTGAAATCTAAATCAAATACTTACATGCAATCTCTTTGAGCTCAGCTAAAATCGAACTTCTAAGTAAAGATGCTAAAATATACGGCCGTAGGTATATACCTACGGCCGTATATTTTAGCATCTTACATATATATATATGTACCTACGGCCATATTTTACCGCATATTGCCAAAGAGTAAGATTGAAATTTATCTCGTCTGTGTACAATGTATCTACAATGTTGACATATTTAATTTTGCTGGATTAAAAGAGATACAAAAGAGATCCATTTGACATTTCCCGTTCATTTTAGTGACAACCTACGAAAATGTGAAACAGAGTACGGATTGTGGTCTCATTCACTCTCACGCCAACTATAGATATACGCAAGTGAATAAGGTAGCTGTTGCCTAGCTCTTATTTTAGCCCTAATTCCATGCTTATCCATATTCCGAGGTCAGAACAAGGCGTCTCGATCTCATCGGTCTTGTCATTCATTTCGGTTGAGTCGTACTTTTCCTGACAAAATGTACATAGCAAAACGCCTGTTAAGTTACAACGTTGCTCTTTTCATGTATGGCTCTACAAACCATACAATTATCACTTCTGATTGTTCGCATCCAATTTCTGACAAATTTTGGCAATTTAGGGATATTATTTAGTAAAAATAATATTGCCAGACCAGAGCACCGTCTCATGATTGTGATAATAATTATTTTTTCCTAAGATATCGCTATTCGCAGTAAGATGCAAACCTGATTAAAAGGTTTCGGCCCAATAAAATGTATTACGACAAAACAATGTTTTGTAAAATCACGTTACTACGTTGGTTCACATACCTAATGAAACGAAACATGTGCATTTTTGTTATTCACTGTATTTTGAAAGTTTTACACTGAAAATCAATTCAGTATTCGTGGCCTATCCGTTTATTTTCTTTCTCCACCTAGTTCAAGCACTTTTCCATTCACTTCGCATTTCTTGCGATCGCGTTTATGTCGGGCATACTTAACGCATTCTTTCCTCTAGCACTATCATAGGTGCTAGTAGAGTAGTAAGTTGGTGCTGATTTTTCTTAGACGATCTGTTGATTTATCTTGTTTTTAGAGTTCCGTAATCCGTACATAACCTCGAACCTTTATAGGATCACTTTGTTGTCCAACTGTCTGTCTATCAAGACCCTTTATCTCGGAAACGCGTAGAGGGGAGGTATCGAGTTGAAATTAAAACCATACACTCCAATCTACAGTCCCTTGAAGCTGTCAATGAATCTCGCGCGCTGTAGGGTCGCAGACTCGCAGTTCTATCTTCCATAAGGTAGAATATGTACATAGGTTATTTGTTTATAATTAAGCACGGAACCCTTTTGGAGGGGCGAGCCCGACTCGCACTTTTCCGGTTTTTTTATATATACTACGTCACTGGCAAACAAGCAGGCGGCCTACCTGATTGTAAGCAGACACCGTCACCCATAAAGGCTCTTGCGACTCCAGAAGAATCACTAGCGTTGCCAACCCTTTATTGATTGGAGGATTCGTTGTGTCGAATCAGTGACAAATACAGGTCCCCACTCTCAGCACAGCGCATTCTCGGGTGCTCAGCTAGGAGCATGATCACCGCGATGCGTAGTAACTAAGCGTAGGTAGAGGTCTGGTTTCGTGACGGGTGACCAGCGAGGTGAGCCGCATTAGCTCGTAATGAATAACAGCCCTGCCCCCCTATTCTGTAACTTATTTTAAGTTACGCGCTAAAGTGGCTCACCCCACCGATTACACGACACGAAACTAGACCTCTACCTACGCCTAGTTAGTACGCATTAAGGTGTCAAGATATATTTGTGGGTGAGCGTTGAGGTGAGCTTAAATCAAGTTACAGAATAAGTAGAGGGGCTGGTGACCTTACTCATCAGCTCATCACCAAGACCACGGGGGACAATCTGTTGCTCGTGTCCGTAGGATTTACCTACCACAACCCTGCACGTGTCCTCTGGGTGGTGCTAAATGAGCGACAACACTTTCGGCGAAATAGGCAATCGCCGATTATCGCCATTCGATTAAATAAATAACCAAGAAGACAAATACAAATACCCAAAAAGCAAGAAGCGGTGTTATTATGGCTGCGGTCTTTTGTAAGGTGGAGGTACTTCCCCAGTTGGGCTACTCCAAATATGAGCGAGATGACAATCCACTTTGCCTTACTTTTACCTCTCTCTTACCTTTCCGTTCTCTTGCCACCATCAATGTGCCTGCTCTTCTTGAGCCGTCTGGCATTATCAGAAATGATGGCAAAAGACCTGATGGAGTGTCTATGGTTCCGTGGAGTTTGGGACGGATTGTTTGGCGCCGACTCAAAATTACTTAGGTATTAAGGTTAGTGAATTAAAAACTCAAAATAATTACAAAAATATATACTTAGGTATAGTAACAATAGTTTTAGAGCTTAGTTATTAAACTAAATAAAAAAAGTTTATTATTTTTTGCTTTTCAGTTTTTTTCGGCGGTTTATTTTTTTTGTTAGTTTTTATTTTTCAATTTTCTGTGGCTTACTTAAGTTAATTACTAACTTAATTAAGTTAAACATTTTGCATGTAACTAGTAATGACTAGTTCATGCAAATAAGGTATTACACAAACCTCACGATGAACGAGCTTTAGCAGAAAGAAATGCAGAGACCGAGAGGTCTACACACAAGAGACTGACAGGTCTAAAGCTCATTCATCGTGAGGTTTTCACACGACCACAACACAACACACACACGCACACACACACACACACACACACACACACACACACACACACACACACACACACACACACACACACACACACACACACACACACACACACACACACACACACACACATGCGTGGTCATACATTTCAATCAGTAAGTGAACAATCAATCATCCCCTGCTTTCCTACCCTTTTTTTATTAAATTTTTATTTATTTATGCGGGACCAACTTCGAGGTATACCCTTTCTAATAAAAAAGAATTATCAAAATCGGACTACTCTGTAGAAAGTTATACGTGATCATACATTAAAAAAAAAAATACGCGTTGACTTGAGAACCTCCTCCGTTTTTTTCGTCGGTTAAAAATAGTTATTTTCGCACCTTTCAATCGGAAAAGTAAGTTTTGCTCCACTACGAGAGGGATCAAAATGCTACTTTTCTGTTCAAGCTAGTTTTTCATTTATTCATTGGCATGTAGCATTTACGCAATATACCAATTGAACAGATCTAAATAAAATATTCGATTGTAATTTCATGGAAATCGATTAAAAACGAACATATTTAAAGTTTTAACTTTAACGTTATAACTTATATGAAAATTTATGAATTTTTGGTAATATTTAAAAATTTGTAACAAAAATTAAGAAAATTTGTTATAACTTGTTAAGTAATTTTAACACAATCTTTTTTAAATTTCTTCATAGTCGGTGTGAAAAATAGTATGTGTCACCTGGTAGCAAAATTATCTTCGTCTCGGGCGTAAACACTTGTATCCCTCACTACGCTCAGGATTCAATACACCACCCTCGCCGTAAATATACTATTTTGCTCCCTTGTGACACAAATAACTATTGTTATAATATAAATTACTATTATACTGAAGCTAGTAATATTATAAATGCGAAAGTGTCTGTCTGCGTGTTACCTCCTCGCACTTAAACGGCTAAATGGATAGAGTTTAAATTTGGAATAGAGATGGTTTTAGTCACGAGAAAGGGCATAGGATAGTTTTTATACCAGAAATCAACCTATAAGAGGGTTAAAGTTTGTATGGGGAATTGGGGAATCAACAAGGAAACAACCGCTGAACCTATTTATTTCGAAATTTTGTATCTAAGAAATAGTTTGATTCGCGGGAAAAGACAGAATCGTTATTTTCTATTACGTTAAGGTTTTTGTTAAACAATAAAATTATTTCTCTGTTAAATGCGTTTTTTTACTGCATAAAATAATGCATATCTGTTTGAAATGTTGAGAATCACTTCCTCTTACCGGGGTAAATCCGAAGTAATCAATCCGAAATGACTGTAAAAGCGAAACTATTAACAAAGTTTACAATATTACAAGTAAGGGGCAATTACAAATGAAAAATAAATATAAGCCATCAGTCTATGAGTAATAAGATCTACTTTTCAACTATTTCGGAACTACCCGGGCATATTTCGTATTTCCCCCAAATGTACAAAAAAGGAGACACATGACAATAAAAAAGAAACAACAGCGTATTTTGGTTTGTAATGCCCACTTATCATAAGTCTATTCATCAATTTTCTTTTCCAAAGATACGAAAAAATAGGCAGTAAAAATTTAAAATTAAATGTTTTTTTACCGAAAAAATTTAATATTTTGTCAACTCAAATGCTGTCGTTTACTCAACTCGTCAAAATTTCTATCGTAATTACCCCAATGCACCCTATAAACATGTTTGATATTAATGATTTAATGATAATCTAGCAGTAATTTAAGTACCTATTTTTTCTACCATGCGCACGATTTTGCACACTTCTTCGTTTGTAAAGGTACAAAAATACTGTCAAATACCCGTTGTCGTGTGTGTAGTTAACAAGCGCAACGAGCCAATAAGTTGTGTTGAGTACTATCAGCCGAGAGGCGTGAGTAACGATGGACAAACAAGTTAAGCCAGCAGGGCTGCCAGATCGTATATTAGGATACAAAATATGTATAATCGGAGATTGTCTTGTATCCATGATCATTCCGTATAATACGATACAAAAGAATACGGCATGAATCTATTTCACTTGTAATCAAAAAACTAAACAGTATCAATGTACAGGTCAGAATGTTAATTTTATGAAATTATAAAGAAAAATCGATTTATAAAATGGTTATGTATAATGCCAACAAATTTCGTATAATTGCAGATACTTAACCGTATAGTCGCGATTTATTTGCTGGCAGCCCTGTAAGCCAGTCTCATTGGATATCTCGAGAGGGATACTTGTGTTTCTGCAGTAAACATATTTAAAAAAATCAGACATGGTCAAAATACACAATTTTGGCGCTGGACCAGCCAAACTACCCGAAGAGGTGAGCAATAATGATATTTTAAAATAATTTATGTAGTTCATTTATGGTAATTGCACTGAATGAATTGCTGTTTAGCAAAAATGTGGTCGTCGCGTAACTACTTAAGTACAATATTTTAAACAGTGTTTTTTCTTTAAGGTTTACGACATTATTAAAAAAGAACTGACAAATTATGAAGATTCCGGAATAAGTTTATTGGAAACAAGCCACCGGTCTGGAACTTATTTAAAACTAAACACAGAAATTCAAGCGGTTGTGAGGAGATTATTGTAAGTACAATTTTTTCTCGTGGAATATCTACTATCTACCTTTTAATTTAGGACGGAGGATGTACATGAAATCGACCAACATGTGTAGTATTGTTGTTCTTGTTAAATCTACTCTTGGCTTGGCAAAAAATAGAACCGATACATGCAAACCGCCAAGTTTCCTTCACATCACTATAAAACAAAAAAAAACGCGCGGGAAAGGAGACATTTTTCTTCAGTTTTGTCATTTTTTGTTTATCGTGTTGTATGTTTGTGTATTGTGTATTTTCAAAGATTTTATTGCAGATCTGTATTTTTGTTACGGTATGATAAATGTTTCCCTACACGCAAAGTTATTTAGTAATTAACTAGCTTGAACATAATTAGGACTATTCTGTTTGTTTTAGGAATGTACCAGCTAATTACAAAATCCTGTTTTTGTCCGGCGGTGGACAGGGCGAATTTGCTGCAGTTCCACTCAATCTGATTTCTAGAACAGGAACTGCTGATTATGTTGTTACAGGTGAATACCTTCAAATCACCATACCACTTTACTTACTTTCTAACTATGGAAACTTTCTGAAGTTGGTGAATAAAACAGATTGCGCCATATATTATTATTAATTATATTAGGGGACAATTAGGTAATAATATATTCTATAATAATGAATTACATATAAATGGACCAAAACAGCCTATTCATAATTTTTGCTTAGTTAATAGGTATCGTCTTTGGTTAGCACTTAGCAGGATTATATAATGTTTAATGAGTGTGTATGATTGCCAGGTGCCTGGTCGGCGAAGGCTGCTAAAGAAGCAAAGAAGTATGGAAAGGTGAACATTGTTACTCCACCCACGGACCGTTATGTTGAGATTCCTGATCAGTCAGCATGGAAACTGGACCCAAACGCTTCCTATGTCCATATCTGCACAAATGAGACTATTCATGGTAATTATTATTTCATATACATTACTGTACTTACCATTCTCAAACATTATTTTGTGTGTGAAATTTTTTCTGTGGTGTGGCATACAAAAGATTTAGCTATTGCTTGTCTATCACTATTATTACACTTCACTTTTAAAGCTCAAGCCTAGTATTGAGTTAGTTTGTTTCTACAACTAGGCAAACTTTGCAACTTTGACATTAAATAAATAAATAATAAATAAATATTAGGCGACAATCGTACAAAAATGACCCTAGTCCCAAACTAAACAAAGCTTGTACTATGGCTAGAGGACTATAAACATACTTATAGTTTTATATAGAAAACATCCATGACTCAGGAACATGTATATTTTCGTGCTCATCACACAACTAAATGCCCTTACCGGGATTCAAAACCCAGGACCTCTTGCTTCATAGGCAGGGTCACTACCAACTTGGGTAAAGTGGTTGTTTGACATTGATGAATAATCACATATTTTTACTTTTAGGCATTGAATTTGACTTCATACCCGACACTAAAGGTGTACCCCTAGTGGCTGATATGTCTTCCAACTTCATGTCCAAGAAAATCGATGTTTCTAAGGTAACATTACGACTTATTATTAAATAGATATGTAGCTATTATCAATCATATATTTTCTTGATCGATGATAAGATTAGTAGCGTTAAAATTGTTCTATTAGTAGAGATAATGAAAATTATATTAGTCAAAGACAGCCAGATAGCAAAATATAAACTTGAATTTGAAACATGCAGTAAAATGTTAATTTGTTTAAAAAATATTGGCATCAAATATAATGACCACCAAAAAATGCTTTGATATCCTAAGCTCTTTTACCAAAAAAATATACTGAACACCAAATATAATAAATCTACCATTACGATAGTACTAGCTGTTTTAGTAACAACTGCACATTAAATTGTATTCGAAGACCAAATTTAGTAAATGATCACCAAATCTTAGCGAACAAATTAATACAATATTTCTACCTAAATAACCCATTATGATTGCCATAAAGTGTATGCATGCTACCAAATAAAGTATAATGATACGAAATCAGCGCACCCCACTTCCACGTGGTCTCGTCTGTCCTACCCCTAGAGTGTATATAAAAGCCCGCGGAGACAGAAGCTCGCGAAGGGCCGACGAAGCGAGTTTCTGGCGGGAGCCTGGGCGGAGGGCGGGAGACTGAGTCCCAGAAACGAAAGTGGGGCTCCGTCGAATTTAGGAAATTATTTTACTATTTTTGGGTTAGCAATGATTTATTAGGATAGCATTTTTCTTTAATAGGATAGTAAGATGTTATAATTTGGGTTATTATTTCACATTAATAGGAGATACAATTTTGGTGATCATTTACTATTTTTGGGTTAGCAATGATTTATTAGGATAGCATTTTCTTTTATAGTATAGTAAGATCTTATAATTTGGGTTATGATTTAACATTAATAGGAGATAAAATTTTGGTGATCATTTAACTATTTTTGGTTTAACAATGATTTATTAGGATAGCATTTTCTTTAATAGGATAGTAAGATGTTATAATTTGGGTTACTATTTCACATTAAAATGGAGATAAAATTTTGGTGATCATTTACTATTTTTGGCAGTAAAAAGTATTTTTTTGGCCTTATATTTTACTATATCTGGTGGTCCGTTAAACTTATGCCAAAAATATTTATGTGATTTGAAAGATCTTTCATATAGTGAAAGGTCTTACTTACTGGTTGTACTTAGTCATAGTTATGTAGGACTGATTATTATAAGATCCTGTTGCTAAATGCTAGATTTCTCTCCAATCCAATGTATTTTTGCATCTCTTGTGAGTAAATTCATAATGTTTCAAAATTCCATACTTATAATGGACGTAAATGATGTGATTTGGTTTGTATAGGATATTTGTATTTGTATGGAATTTTAAGGTTCTGAAATAAAGATCTTTTTTTATAATTTGGGTAGTTTATAATGTGTTGTGGGTTCAGAAAACTTTGGCACGTTTAACAATATTGTGACGTTGGCATAACATAGCTGTCCCATCAACTGCTTAATGAACCAGTTGATGTGTCCAATCAACATGAGAACCCAATCAGGGCTATATCACTGGTAAGTCGCGCAAAGTACAGTCAGCATCGTTTAGTTAGCAGCAGCCAAAATATCGTAACACATCTTAAAGGTGTAACGCTGCGATCGGCCGCGGAATTACACCTTTGTTACAGTTATCTATTTATTTAAACTTTATTGCATAAAAGAATTTCTTATAGTAAAAAAGGCGGACTTAATGCTATAAAGCATTCTCTACCAGTCAACCTTAAGGCAAAGCAGATAAAATGTAGGCAGTGCAACTTAATTTAAAACAAAAACTATAACATGTCTAAGGATGCGATGAATAATAATATAGTAGAATACGATACAATACAATATAATATGATATAACAATATATACCTATTAATACATACATACACATACATAATATGAATGAAACTTACAAATCTAATAGATTATTTTTTAGTTCTGCCAGCAAAGAAATTTTTTAAGGACTTTTGAAGACAAGCCTGTTTGGAGATTGCCGAATTTAGACAGGGAGATGGTTCCATAGGCGAGCTACTTGGACGGAGTTACACGTCTAACAGAAATATTTGGCTACTTTGCCTGCTACTAACTATATGATGCTCACTGTACCTATACCAGACCATCATAAACAGTGCAAGTTTCAAGTTTACTCTCTCCTTCATCGTAGTTTGGTGTTATCTACGGCGGAGCTCAGAAGAACATTGGCACATCAGGAGTAGCCCTTGTAATCGTGAGAGAAGACCTGCTGAACCATGCCCTGCCAATATGCCCATCCATCCTCGATTGGGCCGTAAACGCCAAAGCAGATTCTATTTTGAACACGCCACCTATGTTTGCGTAAGTGAACTAATACTGCGTTGCACCGCTAACTTTCTTTCACTGGGTCCTTAGTACTCGGGTAATTGAAGAGATGGCGTGGATCATTGGTTTGTCACATTCAATAGTCAGGCAAAACAAAACAAAACGAATTTGGCAATCATTTTGCGAATAAACTGAAACAAATGACTACTACATTCTTAGCTAAATATTTGGCGTACAATACAAATACTCTTTATTGCACACCTTAGACAAACAAAGTAGTTACATAGAGAAACAATATAATAACATGTAGGTAGAGGTAGACAACAGGCGGTTTTATCGCTGAAGAGCGATCTCTTCCAGACAACCTTTGGGTATCGAACTAATGGATAACTGACTTATTTTCCAACCATGGCAGGTGACCAACTCGTCCCGCTATCTCCGTTTCGACCTACCGGGTTGCTAGTCAGTGGCGGCGTGAAAATATATCCAATGAATTATTTATCCGTTTCACAGCATTTCTATCAGATAGTCCCCAAAATAATGTTTTCCGAGTTATCACAGCAGGTTATACCACAGTATAGAAGAATAATATAGTAGTTAATCAGAGGCCGTTTATGAGCGTTCGTTACCTACTTTCGCTCGATGCGCAGGGCTGTGTCACGTTTGTGGCTTGGCATACCTATAATACTAATTTTGCTTTTAAGTATGCAAAGTATTTCTGGTACAGTTTAATAGACAATATTGTATACACAAAGTAATAATATTGTAGATAGTTAAGTATGTGTTTTTAGTTTCCCACTTCATCGAATATTTTAATACCACTATACTATACCTAAAATATTTCCTAGTAAGTATAATAGTTGCTAAACTGCACTAGGTTGGTAGGTGTTTAGTTACAAGCCTATTCGTCGGCTCCTTTTGATATCGTGGCACTGGCGGCTTGCTGTCTTCATACCTACGAGGCGGCTTCCTTTGACGTAGCGAGTGAGAGCGAGCGAACACGGCAACGGCGCGGCCGCGGCCCCAACTGAAGCATTGTCCATCATTTCCAAAGGCAATGTGTGTGCGCGTACCGAACACGCGCGCATGTGTGCAGCCGTGCGATGTACCTTTGTTCGAAAGTTTACTTACTGTTCCTATACTGTGGTTATACTCTGGTGTAGCTGTATATATTGTATTCCATGACGATTGGGTAATTGTGGTAAAGTATATAGAAAATAATAACTTTCATTAGAAAACTGAAAAGATTTCTGATGAAAAACAGATACTATTCTGTCTCAGAGTTCCTGCAAGATGATGACCTACTGTGATGTAACATGTAAAACTATAGGTTTTGTTATGTATATCTACATAATATAATTAGGTTAACTAACGGATATGCACTAGATTTTATAAACTAGTTTTTGAGAACGAATGCTATACCCTACCAGGGTCCATGAGATACATTCTTAAAAACTCAAACTCAAAAGTGTTAATTTGTTAAATCTCTCGTCTTATTTTGTAACATCTTTGTAAAAAACCGTGGTTTGCAACAAACATTACTATTATCATAAAAAAATTGAGTTTATAGCATCCATAATATTGTTTCAGCATCTACATAATGGGAAGAGTACTCCAATGGATCGAGGGTAAAGGGGGCCTCGATAAAATGGCCGAGCTGGCTACCAAGAAATCTACCCTCATCTACGACATCATTGAGCACTCCAACGGTTTCTACTATGCCCCTGTAGCAAAGAAGGACCGGAGTAAAATGAACATTCCGTTTAGAATTGGCTCTGCGCAGGGAAATGAGGCTTTGGAAAAGGAGTTCTTGAAGGGTGCTGAGGTGTTAGGATTAATTCAGCTTAAGGGACACAGGTAAATACATACTTCCATAATCCATACTAATATTATAAATTCGAAAGTGTTTCTGTCTGTTACCCCTCCAAGCTTAAACCGCTGAACCGATTTAGATGAATTTTGGTATAGAGATAGTTTGAGGCATACTCATACTCATACTCATATTTTACTGGTGGTGATTACATGTCAACTTACATCTAGTACAGATAAATTTAAAAATACAATGCATTCATTTAAATAAATTAGCTACTTGCGTATGCTTATAATTGCACTAATATTTCGCAGTCAGAAATTCTTCTATATTATAGAACGACCGCTCAACAAGCCAAGATTTCAGCTTATTTTTTAATGTTAGCAAACTAGGTGCGTCTGTTATTACTCGTGGTAGATTATTATACACAGAGGCTCTAGTATAAGTTTTACCGAAACAAAACTTTACGATCGCGTTTGCGTTTTACCCTCAATTTGTATGGGATTTGACAGCTAAACGCGAACGAGGTCGTAACGTTTTGTTTCGGTAAAACTTATACTAGAGCCTCAGAGGGGCCCATGACGTGTATAGTTTTTGCCCTCTTTGCTAAGCTACGAGGCACCGCTGCTAGTTTGTGTCCGTCAATGACACTATATTATTGTTGGTTGTTCGCGTTTATTTTGTTCGGATGAGTAATACCTTGAAATTCTGTGTTAGTTACATAACAACTGTACAGTTAGCATCGTATATAGGATAAAAGGTGTGTACGCCAGAAAAGGTAGGATTTGGTCATTCTAAAAAAAATACTGTAGGTAGGTACTTAAATGCTGATTTCACCACGAAAACAGCAATTGATTTATTTTTCCATTCAACGGTTAGAACGGAGTGCAACATGTGACGTCATAAGTCATAAGTGTGTCATTAGTGTGAGCCATTTTTTCTACTCGTTCATTCCATAAATACATTTGATCCTATGTCAAAATTGGTGTAGCATCATCAAAAAAATATATAGTCAATATGCCAATTATGTTATATTCTACATATGTATTTATCTAGGCAGTTTCGTTGATCAGCACGTCTATCATGCGACGGTCGTGACATACTCTCGATTTTCCTCGCACTATATCTCTTGTTCTAACTGTTCTAATAAGAAAGAGACGGATAGTGCGAGAAAAATCGAGAGAGCTCGCGGGCCGTCGCATGATAGCCGTGCAGGTGACTTGATAGCGCTATCATTATGTCACCTACAACTTTATCAGTCTGTCACCTACAGCTTTATCAGTCTCATTTTTTTTGTTCGTTATTGAACTTTATCGTACGAATTTGGTTGCCAACCGGTTTTTGGCAGTAACGTAGTTACTTTTACTGCCAAAGATAATAAAATCGAATGTAACTTTAACATCTTTTTTAAGAGTTGGTATTGGATAATCCATACTTCCATACTTTAGTATAAATAAATATTATAGATGTGAAAGACGCTTAAACTGCTGAACCGATAGAGATGAAATTTGGTATAGAGATAGTTTGAGCCCCGGGGTAGGACATAGGATAGTTTTTATCCCAAAAATCAACCTCTAAGGGGGTGGAATGGGGGTGAAAGTTTGTATTGACCTACGAGTTCCGCGCGGACAAAGTCGCGAGCATAAGCTAATAATTATCCCAATTTCATTTTCAGAATGGAATCCTTAAAATGAAAACCATTTTTTTCAGGGATGTCGGAGGGATCCGTGCTTCCACATACAACGCGGTCACTCTCGAGGAAGTCCAGGCCTTAGCCAAGTACATGAGAGAGTTCTGCAATAAGCATTCCAAGTAATTCATGTAATTCTGTTAATGTTTAAGTAAGGTATGTGGAATTGTGGATAGTATTTTTTATATTATCTTTATGATATTTTGTATTCGACGCCTTAATGGATTGACTGTGTATATTTTGAATAAATTCTTGTTGATTCAATTTAATATTTTTAATGGCTATATTTGGTTCCCACGCCACATACTGTCGCTTTTGCCGAATTTCGCCTTAATCCTTACACTGCCGTGTTCAACAAAATGTATAGTAGAGGAATTAAAAGGTTCACCACTTTTCGACTTTATTTCAATGCTGTTATTAAGGTCCAAAAGTGACGAACCTTTCTGAAACTACATTCCGTTTTTATTCAATTTAATAAGCGAAATCTTTCTTAGAACAACACAACTTCTCTTCAAAATTACCGCCCATACTATTGTATGGTGGGTGGTACAACTGCACAAGTCCAATAGCAAGCCGAAGTCGCCATTTTCTTCTTATGTCGATAGAAAATGGGCAGACTTCATTATTGACACATTAACCTACAATACTACGGTTAAATTTACGTACCTATTAAAATCACGTCAGGCGACATGTTTCGAACTCTTCGGGAGTTCTTCAGGATGAGCGATTTCGCGGCAATATTCGAGTCATGTGGCGACAGGCGTGTCGTGACATTTAATACGCGAAATATCCGTGGATTTATTAGAAGTATTTTGGGCATGTCTCACGAAAGTTCAAAATTCGATATTTATTTTCTATTTAGCTAATCACGAGACACATTGCGCCACAGGGCTACGGGGTCTACGGGCGATTTTTGCTACATATAGAGATTAGCTGCTACGGGCAGCTACGAGCTGCTAGGCTAGTGAATGACCTAACACGCCCTCATGGTCCAGTGATCATTATCTACTATTATGACGAATTCTTATCAGCATTGTTTGAAGGTATTTAGTAACACGAAACGAGGCGTTGCAGTACATGCTCGTGTCAAATGTCAACAGTTCATCACTTGACTTTTGACAGTACGGTTTGCAATTTGAAATTTCTGTAATATTTTACTAAGATTAGCTATAACGCGCGCAGATAAAGAATGGATCTGAAAATGGCCGTCCGCTCGCATGCTATCTCGCTCACACCCTATCGCTGTCTATACTTACACTTTAACTGTGTGAGTATAAACAGCGATAGGGTGTGAGCGAGATAGCATACGAGCGGACGCCATTTTCAGATCCATTCTTTATCTGCGCGCGTTATAGCATGATCGCTTTTATGTTGGACATAAAGCATTCCTTCGGGCACTTACATACTTGCTTGTACCTATGGCTGGTGAACTTTATTTTCATAGCAAGTTCGAAGTCGTATGTATAGTCAAAAGCAAGAGTGGATCACTTTAGAACCTTGTCACTTTCACTACTTTGCATCCCGACTGTCGCAGTATTGTTACGTTAAGTGCGACAAAGTACTAAAATGATCATCTATTTGCTGTTGCCTGTACAGTGTATAGGTAATTAGTAGTAATTACGTCATACATATTTAGTAGTAAAACATGCTCTTTTATATTCTTAGCTAAGTATAAAAGGGATTAAAAGAAACGAAGAGTATAAAAAATACCTATAAAATTTATTACACCATTAAAGTTTTTGTAAAAATATTTACTGTTAACGTACCTAATCACTAAATGTGGTAATAAATGTGATGGATGTATGTCGACCACTCACGATTGATTCAATGAGTATTCTTTGACGTTTGGGTACTCCATGTTACGGTGAAAACGAATAATTTGATTTTGTTACAAAATTATTATTACTTCAGATGGACTATGGTTATAAAATACAATACTGCTTAGGATTATATTGTGTACAAACAAGTTTATTTATACCTTGGCCGTAAACCACACGTTTAAAGTACCCTTTTTCAGATCTAGCAGTTCTATAATATCTATTATACCTGGCCCTAATGTGATTAAGATTTTCACATCTTAAAGCATTATTTGTGTACTTATTCCCCTGTGAATATCGATATTACGTATTTAGTATCCGATTTAATTATACATAGTGTAGGTATTGATATAATAATAATTTATTTGTTTCACGATATTATATTTTACATATTTATTTCGCTACTCTCACGTCCATATAAAAATCGTTCTGTACATTACACTCACATTAAAGGTATAACTCGCATTCACACACACACATTCACATTAATTGTAAAGGTAGAAAATACAGTCCAGTTTATAATACAAAATCAATTGACTAATAAAATCGTCAACATTGTATAATGTTTTTCTTTAAATGTCTGTCGATTGCAAAATATACAAAAAAATTTTTAAATCGCATTATTATATACAAGAATATCATTTGATATGTCGTTGGAAATTAATGCATTGTAAAAAAAAACTGCCAATCAAAAGCTCTGCTCGCAATTATGGTATGGCAGTGTTCGCCTAAAAATACTTGAGCATTTCCTTCGTTGATCATAATCTCAGGACATCAACACAATCACTGTTTGAGAAAAAAAAAAACTAAAGCCGTTTGCGTCAAAAATCACTATTGCGTGCCATTATACTGGTTTGTGACATAAATTATAATAAAATATTTGGTGGGGCTGTAACGATTAAACAGTGAGTGTGTTAATACACATTCTTTTAATAAAAATTACAACTAAAACTAAAGCTATCTGAATACAACATCTACAAACAAGTTCTCGGTCATTTCACGCTATAATTGCAAGTCTATACAGATACACAATAATATTGACTATTATTGTTCGGGTATACCGAGAATTGAAACTAGTACGATACA
The DNA here is from genome assembly GCA_947049275.1 of Epinotia bilunana. NCBI lineage: Eukaryota > Metazoa > Arthropoda > Insecta > Lepidoptera > Tortricidae > Epinotia > Epinotia bilunana. The sequence goes on from OX346257.1 coordinate 10,756,895, forward strand.
GTATTATGTAGTTTGACCAGAATACGACAATAACTCAGTCCTTATTACGTTTACTGACCCTCGCTGTCGCTGTCACTCTTATCTGTAAAGACAACAAGTGTGTAAGCATTGCATCATATACTATTCTGTTATCTAAATACTCAGAGGCATGCTTGTTTCTGCTTGCTCAAGAATTAAAGCACTCGTCAATACTGATAAAGATTGTTATTAATATAACAGAATGGAATAAAAAAAAGTCCACGGGTGCCTCAATTTCTGACGCATGTCAAACAGAAAACTACGTCTGTGTGCGCAAACTATTCTTACTAGTGTTATTTTTAACCGACTTCAAAAAAAAGGAGGAGATTCTCAATTCGGTTGTATTATTATTTTTATTATGTTTAATGTTTGTTACCTCAGAACTCCGTCATTGATGAGCCGATTCGTATTTTTTTTTTGTTTGTAAGTAGGTAAGTTCCAGGTGGGTCCCATTGTTTTCAAAAATTCAATTGGATGATGGGATCCATGAGGAATTGAGGGAACTCTTCAATTATATTAGGCACGCGTGTAGTGATTTCCCTCTAATCATAAATTTGGTGGAGTGGAATTGATGATGAAGACCACAGATGACTTACGGAATTCCTCAATTATTGTACTTAAAAGTACAAATGTACGTCACAGATTCTGATAAGATTCCGTTGAAATAGCAACTAATGAAGTGCCAAAGGTGATCCTTGTGGAATCGATGGAAGTATTATCGGGTCACATACAGAGATTGGGTTTTTTTCCCTAATAATCAACGCATTTGCTCTCGGAAATCAGTTCATGTGGTAAATTGGAAAATAAATGTGGAAATGTTCTCATGGCTTGGCGGAGTACTAATTTGAAGTCGGTTAAAACTTTGTTTTTAAAGTAAATTATTATTATAAAGTGAAGGTAAAAAAAGATCAAGATTACGTTAGTTACACAGAAGAGTAATAAATAGCAATTATTTAGTTGTTTTATAAATAGCTTTCAATGTTATAATGCTGTGAATACGTTCGTTGCTCTTTAATACTATGTAGCCTTGTGAAACGCAAACAGTTTTACCACCTAAGTTGGTTAATAGCTACGAAACTTATTAAAACAAGACTTAAAGAGCTCTGGCCGTGATCGTAAACCAGCATAAGCGTGCTGAAGCTGCAAAGAAAACGTAAAAGTGTATCTAATCTAAGTGCCAAAACTAATACTGACCTTTCTTACCCGGGTACGCGTGCCTCTTTAGTCTGTCGTAGAGATCCTCCTTCGTTCCATATATACTGGCGTTCGACCGCGCTAAGCTGTTCATCTTGCCATTCATTCCGTTGTGTAAACTCTCCTTCATATACGTTTCGTTGTAGAAATTCGGCATCTCCCAGCCGTCTTCTTCGTCATCGTAGTAATGTGCGTACGTGGAGTGGTGTGACGGGGCGATCGACTCCGCGTATGGCGTGTGCGCTCCGTAGTAGAAGTTCACTTGCGAGCCGTTCTGGTCGATGGCTGGCGTTAGTGTTTTCTTTGGTTCCTTCTTCTTTCCCGACCTGTTGTAAAAGGCAAAGTTAAAGCGACCATATGGCGAATACTGACTTTTAAAATAGTATAAAGACGAGCTGTCGGTATTATATTCAGCAATGTTCTAAGATAATGATTAGGTACTTCACATCAATAAGACACTGTTTAATATACAAATACTCTAATGGCCGGTTCCAATAATCAATCCACCGATAGTTTTCCTTACCAACAGCTACATTTTGACACATTTTCTATACGGGTAATCTGTCAAAATGTAACTGCCGGTAAGGAAAACTATCGGTGGATTGATTATTGGAACCGGCCATAAGAGGGCGTAGGTTATCCGATCTTGTGTGGAAATATACACAATACTTACAATATTGAGTCTCTGTTTGGCCGTTTGGTTGACTGGTAGAGAATGCCTTGAGGCATTAGGTCCGCCTTTTCTATTTATTTTTTGTTTTGTGCAATAAAGTTTAAATAAAATGAATAAATAAATATTGAATGACTTGTTAATACTGCTTTGAAATAACTCTTATACCCAGCAGGTATAGATAGGCAGATGTTAGTGATGATTGATGATTACATTGCATTAGCAAAAGTAAATTCTGACAGAACGCTACAAATACTATGAAAGTCTGAACATTTACCTGGCGCAAATCATCCATACGAGCAGCACCAAGAATATGATAAAGATGACACCACCAGCAACCCCACTGGCGATGTACGCGAATTCACTCTTGTCTCTACAATGGCGCCCCGTGAAGGATCCCGTACATCTGCAGGATGGCTCTCCTCGCGCGTCCTTTACGCACTCTCCTCCGTTGTCACAGAAATCTAAGCACACGTCTGCAAACAATAAGGGTTATATTAGATTGGCGGATTGATAGCGTATTACAAACCGTCATGAATTTAGTTATCTGACCCATCGTGAACCTTATTGCAATGCCATAAGGTCCAATAATGGTCAGTATAGGTTGTTGCTGTTTGTAAGTACATTACATAGAGCGACAAAGGAAAGAAAGCCAAGACGAAGATGCGGGCGATAAACATGCGATTTAAGGCTTTATTTATAACCGCGCGTGTGTCCAGAATTTTAAGTTTTGTGTGGCTGGATGTAAGATTTTCTTCCTAAGTCGCAGGCAGTAATTGCTGGTTAACGGTTCAAAGTGCATTCAATCACCTAGGACGGTAAAATAAAGAATGTCTTAAACGCAGGTATTTGATCTGAGGAGATAAATATGCGATTTGAGCTTTCTTTTTCACTGCCCGTGGTTAGTACAAAATTTTACCTCCCCTGGCCAGAAAGTGTGATTTTCCGCACGCGTAGCGGGCGTTAATTTCAACTTTATGGATAGGAGTGAAGCAAAATATGTTGTTTCTTAACCAGATAACCCGAATATAACTCTACTTTATTCAAAGGTTTATCAAATTCGCTTAAGTAATTTGGTCAAAGAGATGAAACTGCTTTCTATTTCAGGTGTTTATTGAAATTAAGTTACCAAAGTCAGAATCTTGTCTCAACTAAGACGAACTTCATCGGTAAATACAGCTTATCACTTTCATTACAACTAACTTAGTAAGTTGATTAGAGAATCTATTTAGGTACTCAGTTATTTCTTAGTTATTGAAAGCGTACTCCTTATTCATAAAACTTAACAAACCCCGGATATCCTACGATATAATATTATAAATGCGAAAGTTTGGATGTTTAGATGTTTGTTACTCAATCACGAATATTAGTCTATAACCTCGATTAAAATATAGGATAGTTTTATCCCCGGTCCACGCAGACGAAGCCGCGGACGGAAGCTAGTTATTAATATAAAAGAGAAATGACAGACTGGAGGGCCTTTGCCAGAGTCACTGAAGGGACAAATTAACTACAACGAATTAAACCACACCAACCAAGATGGCGACTAGCATACCGACCCCGCGTAAATAGGCTTTGACTCTTTCCTACAAACACAAAATGAATTTAAAATTGGTTTGATTCAAGTTAATGCATAAGGGCAATCGCTAGCTGCTCCCAAACAGTGTTTTTTAGACATAAGTTTAGTATGTATCAATTTTGAATAATGTACGTAGGTCAATCAACTATTCCTTGTTTGTCCGTCTCTTAAAAAAATTACGACTTCTCAATATTCTTAGAAAACGGTCTATAAAAGGGGTTGAAAATGACAAGAAAACCCCCTCATTTGGTGTATTAAAACCCAAAAAAATGCAGTTTTAAATAGTGACCCAGACGTAACCATGGCAACTGTGACAGAAAAAAGTTGATCCACCCATGAACACACACGCAACATGCATGAACGAGTGACACGCCTTCTTTCATTTAGTTCCTTACAGTGACATTTACTGTATTCTTACCTATACAAACTTTTCCAGTGCCGTTGAACCCGGGTTTGCATTGGCACTTGAATTCGCTGGTCTCCGGTATGAGGAGGCAGTACGCGTTGGTATCGCAGTGCATTTCTGGACCGCTCATTTCACAAGGGTTCGTGCATTCTGTTTCTGATGTCTGTAAAATTTTAGATTACGTTTTAATATTGAGATTATAATTAAATTATGGATAAGTGCACATTTATATTACACACATTATTATTATTATTAAATTTACATTTATACGGGAGTAGACTCGAAAATTATTATTACTCCAAAATAAAGAAGGCAAAAAATATGCATAGTGACGAAAATCCCATTCAGATATCTCAAAAAATTACGAAGCTACAACCGTTTTAATATTGCTTGTTAGAGAGAAAACGCAAACAGTGTGTGACGTCACAATATGCGAGGCTGCCGCAGAGCGAGCCGCGCGCGTGGCGGGGCGCTTCGATGGCGGCGCCGAACATGATGGGGCACGGCACGTTGCCGTCTTCTAGTGACGTCACAAGCTGCAAACGTCAGCGTTTCATATGAAGTTGCGTTTTGCGAAAAAGGGACAGAACAAACCCCTTCTTAAAACTTTGGACACTTATAACTTCGTGATTATTTAACCTCTTGCGTTGATTTTTCTCCATTTGTCTAGATTTTTAATCCTTTTTCGAGAAAATATGACATTACTGATTATTTTATTTAGTGTCTACACCCCTATTGTAGAATGTCCTCGGAGACTGAGAATAATAATGCCATTAATGCCCTAATCCAAATTATAGCTATAACGTCTTAATAGGTATGAGTATGTGTACCTATTTTTACTGGCTCAATTAACAAAGATACACAGATTTCATTTACAATCCGCTGCAAAATTTGAAGTGTAGTCTCATTGGAGTATTTACTTTGAATTTAAGTCATTTGTGAATATTCGTCGTCATGTTCCTCGCCTGGTAACTTGTTTCTTAACCAACCCAAATTGGTCACTTGTTAAGTGTATTTTCCCTAATTCTAAGAGATGACACAATTGCTCTGCAACTGCAGGCAAACATAATAGACAGGGCACATAGGTATTAAAATGGATGGGCGAGGGGACACAATAATAGGGCAGTGGACAATTTATTATTACTCCAAAATAAAGAAGGCAAAAGAATATGCCTAGTGATGAAAATCCCAGTCAGATATCTCAAAAAACGTAAGTCGGTGCAACCCGCCCTTAAAGAGAGAAAACGCTCGGGGATCGTGACGTCACGGCACTCAAGCATTATATATGACAATCGTTTCATATGAAGGTGCGTTTTGCAGAAAAGGGACAGAATAAAGCTTAGCAGGTCTTAAAGTTTTGGACACTTAATAACTTTGTGATTATTTCATCCCCTGCTTTACTTTTTCCTCCATTTGACAATGCTTTTAATCCTTTTTCGAGAAAATTATATTTTAGATAGACGATCTGTTGAAGGTTCCGAAAGTCCGATAGATGAGGTTCACTTATATCCAGCTGTGCCAGCTGATACGGATTATGAATTGATACGATAAAGATTGCTAATACTTACAGCGCCCGGTCCTCGCGTGCTAGTGTTGATAGGGCAAGGTATGCAGGTGCTCTGCTGAGCTTCTGACTGATATGTTCCCTTCTTGCATTGGATACACGTGTTTAGGGTCACGTTCAAGTATGCACCTGAAAAAAATAATTACGTTATTAAGTAGGGATCTAAATAGGAATATAAAAACATAGGAGATAGATTTTTGATTTCTTGTTCTCGTGATTTACTTGGGTCTATGTAGCTATGCTAAATCTACAGTTCATTTCTTTAATTAAACAGACATAAAATCCCTTTTAAAATTTCCTATTAAAATAATAATTGAGAGTGATCCTTTTCATTATATATTCGTATGAAAATTACTTTAGAAAAATTGTTACTTAAAGAGTGAACTTACCAGCTCTGCACACAGGCAGTGAGCACTGGTCAGCGCTAGACGCCCCGGTCTGCGGTGTTGTAGTACCGGACGGGCACGCCGCGCAGGCCGCTCCGCTGCCTAGTGCGCGCCAGGAGCCTCTCGGGCATGGTTCACAGCCTCCGTCACTGCCCAGTTGTTCCCCTTAAAAAATAATTACCTGTTAAATCTTGCGAACTACGAAGAAAATGGCGGAAGGCGTATACCGGTAACTTAGTTATACATGTACGGGGAACAAGGCCATGATATATATTATGAGAATATGGAGAGGTAGAGCACGTGGAATGCCATCTCGCAGCATTTGGAGCATCCCAACTGCAGAAGTACCTTCAACTTACAGACGACCGCAGCCAAAATAACACCACTACTTGCTCTGCAGGCTAAATGGTGTTGTGATTCTGGTGGTGAGTTCGGTCGCCAGAGCTCCCAAGGATATGCTGTGTTGGGGGTTAGGGACCTGCATTTTGTCTATCGCTGTTATCACATCGAATCCTCAATTCAATAAAGGGTCGGAAACGCGCAATGCGTACATCTGCTTATCATCAGGCAGGCCGTAAGCTATTTTGCCAGTATCGTAGTATAAAAAAATGCATGTTTCTAAAAGTACGCATTACTCAGTGAATGCGATAAGGTATAGTAGTTGAATTTGAATAGAAATCGATTGAGAGTTTCATTGATTGAAAGTCTAATTGAGAGGCCTTTGCCTAGCAGTGGGATACTACTGAGCTCTGAATCATTGCATTTACCTGACGGGCAGTCGTCTCTGCACTCCGCCGCGGATACGGCTTCAGTGGCGCGAGTAGTTTGCCCTCTGGGGCAGGCGACACACGAGAACGCTCCTTCGCGGGGTTGGTACAGACCGTGGCCGCAAGGACGGCACAGGTCCGCTTCCGCGTCGTAGTATTTACCGGCAGCGCATCGCTCTGAAAAACAATAGAAGGTCGCTTATGTATCTGGAGTTGTAAAAGGCTCAAGGTAGTTAAGGTGAGGACGGCCACAGTAACTCAAGCGGTGGTTACATTGACTCATCCATGCGGCTGCCAACAGGATAGAAGCTATCAGTTTCTCTCCCTGCTCACATTGGGAGCACTCGGATCTTTAATTGAAAAATACTAATCGAATGCTGCTATTAGATTGCACTATGAGTGTATTCAATATAATGTATTTTTTCAAATAAGACGAAGCGATTGGGATTTGTGACATTTAAGAGGTTAAGAAAAAACGTGTTTACCTTTACAATCATTCGCACTTCGTGCTCCTGTTGCTTGTGTGACTCCGAGTTGTCCAGCGATGGCGGGGCAAGGGGTACATTGCAACTGGCCAGCCTCCGACTGATATGTACCAGATGGGCATGGCTTGCAAGTGTCGCTGGCTGCATCCAGGTATGTACCGACCGAGCAAGCCACTGGAAAGAATAGTGTTTAAATTTCTCTAAAAACACTCAAATCAATAGTTATAATTTCACACGGGTTATGAAGCTGTTGAATGGGGTGGGTGACCGCTTTAAGAGACCATTAACTGATCACTTCCATGGTCTTGAAGGCTTGTTGAGCCGTAGGTATCCGATTTAGCCTATTCCAGCCGGCGTTAAACCAAGTTGGAGGTCTTAAGGTGGCATGTTAACTTTTAACAATCAAGTGAATCACTCACTTGGTTACCTTCAAATAAAAACGAGTTTCCCATCTGCACGTCTATCATGGGACGGCCACGACATACTCTCGATTTTTCCCGCACTATACCTCTTGTTCTAAGTGTTCTAATAAGAAAGTGACGTATAGGGCGATAAAAATCGAGAGAGCTCGCGCGCCGTCGTGTGATAGCCGTGCTGGATTTTAAGATCAGACACCTGTGTTTGCAATTGTTTTTCGCTCCAGAAAAACAATTGCAAACACAGAACTTATGGTTTGATAGCAAAGCAGACGTTTCGCGTTTATAGGCTCCCAATATGAGTAGCTACTACAAATGCTTCTACATAAAAACTATACGATGAGGAAAAGGAGAATTCATGAAGCTTACCACAATCAGGAGCCATGACGACCTGGCCCATTGGGCAGGCGTAGTCGGATACTAGTTCCAAACTAGCCGGGTCTGGCACAGTGTTCGGGAGGATGTTTCGCACGTCGAATTGCTCGTCTTCGAGAATAAGTTTCTCCAGTAATCTTTGCACAGTGGATCGCTCGTTGTTACCACCGTGAATTACTGGGTCGCTGAAATCATTACATTTGGAATTATATATATTATATAATATGAATAAATAATATACCATTATTTTATTGAATTTTATATGTGCTCAAGTAGTGTAAGGCATGCAAACTTACTTAACTGCTGGGAAAGCGATCTCAATGTTGTACGTATCGCCAACTTGTCGTCCCTCCCTATTGCTTCGGGTCCTAAGTGCAAGAAAACAACATGCAATAGTGATGGAAGAACATGCTTTTATTCTAATAGTGCTTCCAAGGGTAAAATAGTGTCTATTCTAAAGTTTAGGTAACGAGTGAACAATAAACAAATGTGTCGAAACACATGCTTTTTGTTCTAGTGTAGTAGTGCACTACATCAAAATACTTTTACTTTTCAAGGGCTGTTTTGTGCGCCTAATCCAACACCTGTCTACACCAGAAAATCAAGATTAGGGTATAGGTAACTATTAGGTCGAATAGGTACTGATGTTGTCTACTGTCTATGAGTTAATGGTGCGACTAGATTCAATAGTCATTGGTTGACTTACTCTTCGACGGGGATGATGGCATCCAGCACATACGTGTCTTCAGCTGTAGTGGTGGCAGGAGACGATACTTGTCTCGTTTGCCGTACGTTAGCGCGATGGTCACATTTCACATTGATGTCGAGTTCTTTGCATTCGCGAGTTCCTGAATCAAAGGATAGAAATTAATATGCAAATGCAGCAAATTGTTAGAATAAGGAAAAAATTGGTAGATTAAGGGAATTTGATATTTACCATCAACAGCATAAGAGCAGAAGTTCCAGTCTCTGTTAAGCTGATTAATAGCACCGCGGACCTTCTGTCGAAGTACGGCTTGCCCTGCATCGTTGCAAAGTACGGAGCTCGGGAACAACATTGAGATTTTGAAGACTCGCTGTGCTGGAGATGCCGCTGTAAAGACAGTAACAAATCGTTTTAAAATCTCACTAATTTATTTAATTTGGATTAAGATCTTGAGGTCGATTTTTGACTTTCAAGCACTCGAAAATTAAATACCTACGAGTTTTAATACGATAGTAGGTGGATAGTTAGTATCAAAATTGTAGGCCCTTACTTTCTACCGATGTAATAGGTCTATACCCACTTGTTTTTTAATTTTCTATCGCTATTTCAAATAGCATTTCAAAGTTTTTGACAGTTTTCGAGTAAAAGAGTCGAGCGCTCGAAAGTCGGTCCCCTGCTCATCCTCGGGGTTGGCACCACGGCGTGAATTCTTTAGAATATTCTTACGTGAGCATGCAGGGTACACCAATGGCAGCGTTGGGTTGTTAGTAGGCCTCCAGAAGCCTTCAGCACCGCAAGTGTAGAATGGCGGCACAGGCTGCGAGAACCGTAGACCATCGCGACAGGCGATCTCGCACACCTTGAATTGACCTCCTGCACCCCAGTCTCGGCACGACTGGTATCCTCCAAGCGGATCAGACAATGCCGGGCAGAATTCAGCTGAAATAAATAAATAATTATTATTTAATCCAAGAATGTTCTACGTGAGAATGAATAAGATTATATATTTGTTGATACTTACACAAAACGGTAACCTTGAAAGTGCAAGTAGCAGCATTACCGGCCGCATCATATGCAATGTAAGCAATGTCATAGGCTCCCCAAGCGAGATTCTGTCCTGGCTTGTGACCATTTTTCTCGACTACTTTCACTACGTCTACGTTGTCACTGAACGCCGGCGCGTCCCAGCTGACGATGGAAGATCCATTCTTTGCAATAACCCAGAGATCTCCTGGGCAGCGGTCTACGCGTGGTGGTTCTTTGTCTACTTGTAGCTGTTGGCATTTGCCGCCAGTGTAACCGTTCGGGCATACTCTCTGCCCACAGTGAGAAGGTACAATTCTCTCAACTCCTCCGATAACGTCTTCGTATCCAGCCCAAGTGAGTACAAGTCCGCTGTATAGAACCGGCTCCGTTCTGCAGTCGCGTACTTGTTTTTGGATTTCGTTGGTAAAGTCCAGAGCGCGGCTCCAGATTTGTACTTTCGTAAGGTGTCCTTGGAAGCCTGATTCTGTATATGCCTTTGGATTGTCTGATTGAGGCTTTCCTAGTGTTACCCAAACACTGAAAAAGTAAACCAAATGAGTATGCAGATCCAACACTATGAAATACTTCTAACGTGCGAATTTGAAGCTTTATACATACTATTGCGGTAGTGTTCGTCCGCTGCCATATCCTTCAATCTTGCTAGCAATCAATCCTTCAGTAATCAGCGTCAATTCTCCTCCGTTGTTGCCATCCCAAACGATAGCCACATGATGCCATTGTCCGTCGTTTACCGTAGCGTACTCGCCAAAGCTAAGATACACATCTTGAAGCTCAGGGAACAAAGACACCTGAACACCGTTCGAGTGCGCCTGGATGATTGATCTTCTGTTCAGAGCAATGTGAGAGTTGCTGAAATAAATAGACCATATAAGGTATTTAGAATCCTCTCGGTGCTTGAAAAACAACGCTTACAATAAAAATAAAAATTGAGTCTCACCTAACGCTGTAGGCCGTAAAGAAAACTCCTCCTTCATCTTGTTGGGTGTATTGTACCCACATAGCAATTGTTAAACCGTCAGTAGATCCGGAGTCAATTGGTACCACTTGGGCGGCGCTTGAGCGCAATGGATCGCTGAAGTACAGGTCATAGTCCACGCTTATGGCTGTGAAAATAATGACATATGATAAAAAAACGAATAAAGTATGACGAAGTAAAGAAAAGAAAAACAAACAAAAGAAGTGATGCCTACATTTTCTGCAATCGTCTCCGGTTAAATTGAACGGACATTGACAGTAGAATCTTCCTGGTAAATCGATACAAGTCGCTGAAGGCGTACAAGAGTTCTCTTTGCAATCAATAATATCTTCGTCGCAGTTCTTTCCTTTGAAGCCAGGAGCGCAGATGCAAGAATACCCATCGCCGTTGTCAACGCATGTAGCTCCATTCTGACAAAGGCCAGCCTCGCAGGCGTCGAATTCGTATTGACAACCGATACCGGTGTAGTCTGCAGAGCATGTGCAGTTGAGGCCAGAACCAAAGTCTTGACATTTTCCACCATGCATACAAGGGCTTCCTATACATCTCTCTGGAGCCGTTTCACATTGTTTTCCATCTGTTCCACTAGGACATCTGAAAAATATGGTTCGTTAAGTACCTACCATTCAAAAGTTACAGTACATACAAGTTGGAAATGCGCATAAAAAATACTAACACGCAGAAATAGTCTTGGAAAAGATTGATACAGTTGGCATTGTTTTGACAAGGTCTGTTCATGCAGTTTCCGATGTCAAATTCGCAACGATCTCCAGTCCATCCCGGGTGACATGTGCACTTATAGCTACCGACTGCATCTGTACAAGTGCCACCATTGAAGCAAGGATCGGATGCGCAATCATCAATGTTGGTTTCACAATTCTCTCCCGTAAATCCTTCATTGCACACACATTGATACTTATTATCCAAATCGACGCAACGCTCTGTGCCGATTGCGTTGCAAGGTTCATTCAAACATTCGTCAATAGCGGTTTCACATTGCAGACCAATAAATCCGGGTCGGCATTTGCATACGAATCCTTCTAATTGGTCGGCGCAAGTGGCACCGTTCTGACAAGGGTCAGACGCGCAATCGTCAATTGTGTGTTGACATCTCTTTCCGGTGTAACCGGCTTCGCAGTTGCATGTGAAGTCGTCAATGCCGTCCATACACTGGCCTCCGTTTTCACAAGGTGAAATAACGCATTCGTTGATGTTGATGTCGCATGATGGCCCGCTCCAGCCCGGATCACAAACGCATTGATGGACAAAGAGTTTGTCGACACAAATGCCGTGTTTGCAGGGCTCATTCGAGCAAAGGTCTATTTTCTCGTGACAGCGTTTTCCTGTGAAGCCCGGCGGGCAAGCACAACTGAAGTCATTGACTAAGTCTGTACAAGGAGCACCAAGGAGACATGGTTTTTCGATGCAGTCATCGGTGTTGGTTTCGCAGAGTTGACCTTCCCAGCCTGGCAAGCATTCACACTTGAAACGGCCTTGTTGAAGGGCTATGCAAGACGCGCCGTTTGTACAAGGATTGCCATTAGCCGAGCAAGGATCAATCTAAAACAATACGAAATGGATTGAGTTAGTGAATATTTAAAAACAAATGAATATCAACTAAATTGTTTATCAAAGACTTGACTTACCGTAATATCACAGTCAATGCCAGTGTACCCAGATCTGCACAAGCAGGTAAAATTGTTGAATCCTGGTTCGTCTTTGCACATAGCTCGTTCCGGGCAAGTGTCATTTCTGCAATCAGATTTTTCTTCCTGGCAATTGATACCGCCATATCCAGGGGGACAAGAACATCTGTAGCCTTGTGGCAGATCTGTACATGTTCCTCTGTTGTAACAGGGTTGACTAGCGCACTCGTCTATATCGATTTCGCACCTGCGTCCTGAAAAGCCTGCTGGGCAATAACATTGGACACCATGACCCTTAGGCACGCAGAGGCCACCGTGTTGGCAAGCACTGTTAGAGCACTCGACCGGCAAACACTCTTCCAACCCAGTTGTTCCGGTCCCAACTGTCTTCATATTCGTGGGACATTCCATACACGATGTCTGTCCGACTAAGTTTTGGTAGAAATTCCTTGGGCATTGAGAACACGGCGCTAGCCCCGTTGGCGAATAAGTTCCTGGAGCACATTTAGCTCGGCATCTATCTCTGCCTGGCGCTGCGGGTTGGTAAGTGTAAGTGTTTACAGGGCAAGCTTGACAGTCTTTAAATCCACCTGCCGGAGGTTCTGAAGTGTAGCTGTTTCTCGGACATTCCAGACATGGAACTAGACCTGTTGGCGAGTATGTACCATATCCGCACACGGGTATACAGTCAGTCACATCCTTAGATCCATCTTCTCTTGTGAATGTTCCTTGTGGGCATTTGAGGCATGAGCCTTGGCGAGCTTGATTCTGGAAGTATCCCCGTGGGCACATTGTGCATGATTTTTGTTTTTCACCAGCAAAGGTTCCAGCGGGACAATGTACTGTAACAAAATATTAAGAAATATCAAATGAACAGAGACAGAACTGAATACAAAATTCAAAAATATATAAGATATTTGTTACGAGTACTTACAGCATCTTGGAACATCATTGGTGTCCATGTTTAGTACTTCTCCAACACTGCAAGTGAATCCTCTGGAAATTGAACTTCTAACTGCGCGCAACGGCGGGCATTGGTTTCCAATAGACGACACATTAAGTATTGGCTCAATTAGAGTATTAGCATGAGTTACAGACAAATCGAAGATTAAGTTTAATGTAGAGCCACAAAGATCGTACAGTTGTGTCTGTCTGATTGCCGGAGTAATGGCGAGAACGAAGTCCATTTTCACCACATTCTCATCAAGCAGGCTCGGCATTGCTTTTACAAATGTAACGTTGATATTGACGTTAACGGCTGAACAACGTTGACTGAGCCTTTCATTCAGGATTGTATCATATTGTGCAAGTAAGTCCTTGTATTGTGGCAGGCATGCGTTAGAGACTGCTCCGAGAGCGCGATACTGCACGCTGGCGACAACGTGATAAGCCGCTTGTTGAGTATCTGGAAAATAAAATGTATTATTATTTGATACAATCATCTATCAATTCTATCATTTGACATTGACGTTGATCTCAATTTCGTTTAAACTTACTTTCCGAAACACAATCTGGTACCACAGCTGTTGGGGCCCATTGGCGTTTGGTTTCACAGACAAACGTTTTTACAGGTTCTCCATCAGTAAATCGGAAACCAGGGCTGCAAGTGGCTATGCACTGAATTCCTCGATCTCCAGGAAGGCAATTTAGAGCTCCATTTGCTGGTGGAGTGAGTTCCCAGTCCACACAAGGTGTAGCTTGAACTGAGACCTACGAATTTAAAGATGGAGGTAAGAACTTCGTTTTACGTTATAAATGAAAGAACTTCGTCAATTAAATAGAGAGAGGTTAAATAGATATTAACCTGGAAATGACATTGGGCCTTGTTTCCATGCTTGTCTGAGGCAATAACGGTGACGTTTTCGTAGCCACGAATTGGAATAACAGCTCTGTCCGGAATAAACTTCAAGAAAACTTCACCAGATGCGTCTGTAGCGTTAATCCTTCTTCTAGTGTCGTTGAAGTTTACTGCATAACTGTCTTGTTTGTCTACCAACTCAATAACGTAACTCTGCGGGCAACTAAGTTTTGGTGGCGTATAGTCTGGCACTGTGATGTTCACTTCGCATATAGCAACATTGCCGTCAAAATCGAAAGCCACATATCGCACTACCATATTGTGGAATACTTGGATTGGAGTTTTGAAGTGTTGTGGAGTGACTTCTAGTCGAGCAATGGCACCAGAGTTGTCGGTAGCGGTTGGTTCAGTGAAATTCACCGGTAGAAGGCCACCGTTTACGTCTGTTTGGACTACGATTGGTTGCTGTGGACAGTTTTGGAAAACTGGAGGCTCGTTATCTGAAAAAATATATATTTGAAGGATACAATTAACTATATCCTTAAAAGTATTTATATAATATAATATAATAAATAATAATAACATAATATAATATTTGCGGACAATCTTACACAAATCGAAATATTTGCTAACTTACCAACACAAGGTGAATATCCATAATCGTAACCCAACAATGGTTCTACGCTAGCTTCATCGCAGCCCATTAGTTCAAACTTGAGACAAGCATTGTCCATGAAGCTGACAATACCCAAAATAACGAATCTAGCCTGTACATATTTAGGTAACGTAATCATGGCCAGTTCTCCGTAGTTTCCAGGATCTCTCATAGTTAGGTTGAAATTAGGGAAATACACAACGTAGTTTTCATTTTCAGCTTGTTTGTAGAAGAAGCGAATTTCTGTAGGACGACCTACAATATCTGAGGTAACAACACCTTTGACAAGAATTGCCTTAACCCTGTGAACCTTGCCCAGGTCAACGCTAACATATGTAAATGCTTCTTGTTTACCACACCAACCGGTAACGGAATTGAGCCTAACATTTCTAGCCTCGTAGTTAGGCCTTTCTGATGTAGCATTGATAGCCGAGTCCGGTATTCTTCCTGAAGCCAAACCGAGTGGCTTGATGACTTTGCATTCCGGTTCACGTATGCATGTAATCGGTCTAGGGTTAATTAAAATATATCCTGGTCTGGAGCAGCCAAACAATACTTCAGAGCTTTGTTCATAACTTCTTGCAATTTGGAAACCATCAGCGGGTCTGCCAGGATCTTCACAAACTGGTCCTTCACATCTTAAATCACCGAAGTCCCAGATGCCATTGGCTTGACATCTGACTACATTGTCATGCTTGCTTGTTTGTCCAGCTAACTTAAACGTATTTTGACATCCGAAGAAGAAAGAGCTTTGGTATCTAGTGTCAAGGTATTGGCCGTATTCCGCACCAGGCGTGGGCATTGGGACGCCGCAGTCTTTTCTAGGACATTGTGGTTGAGCTCCAGAGAACCAATACTCAGGTAGGCCCTGTACGGAAAACACATATGATAAGTATGATTTGAAAATGATGTCAATATGCTTTCCCCTCACTTTTATCCTTTAAAACCAGTGGGCAAAAACGCATTTTATCCAGTAGTGGGGAAAGTAATTTGATCTAGGAGCGTATTTAAGTTGCTTTTGACAGATAACAAAACGTACAACGCTCATAATACAAAAAAATCACAGATTATGTTTTTCTGTTGTCGCTATAACAACATATACTAAAAAACAGAATAAATTAAATATTTAAGAACTTTTAAAAATTTGGTTGTCGCCTTCATCAGGCGCTGGGTCTCAAAATGTATGGGAAAACTAAAATTCGGCTCGCACTTGACCAAAATTGTACTTGATATTAATTTAACATTATTATAACTGTAAAAAAAATCTAAAACTAATATTATTAAAATTAAATAAAGTTGTTTTGCGTGTTTGCACTTTCCTCGCTACAGTGAGGTGAAAAGTTTTGTGTTACACACGGGTGCAAATGTATTTTACTTCTCGTGTGTTGAAACACTCGCTACGCTCTAGAATCCTTTCACTTGCTTGTGTTTCAATTCCACACTCGCGGGTAAAATACAACTTTGCACCCTTGTATAACCAATAACTATTTCAAATTAACAGTTAAAGCATTGAAATCGAATTCGTACCGGTTTCGGGTCATAAACACACTGTCTGAACGATGACGTGACCGTGTTTCTTAGCTGACGTCCACCAGAAGTGCAAGTGATTGTTACATTGTCTCTATATGGCACAAGAACACTTTCGGGGTCATCTCTTATAACCTTCAATCCATCGTTCTTATCATCAGAAAGAGTTACACACCGTGCATCTGAGGAAAATTAAAATAAGATTAATTATTTTGTACAAACAGTTTAAAGTATACACAATTTTCCTCTCTATAATATTAGTACATATTTAATATCTAGATTAGTCTAATTATTTTCCGACTTACATTGGCACTCTGGAGCGGTTCCGTTCCAAGTACCACTAGATGTGCAAAGAAGTGACGAAAACCCAGACATCACGTATCCAAAGTCACATTGGAACTGAATAATGTCACCAAAATGATATGCGGATTTTGTAGACAGAAGTTTGCCATTCTCAGGAGCGGTTTGTGGTGGGCACATAACTGGCACGCAAGATTTGTTTCGCTGGTAAGTGTCACCATCTCGTTCACCAGTTTCTGATTTGTCGATACTGAATCCAGCGGTGCCGTTGTTGGCGTAAAGTTCGTATCCAATGTTACAGCCGCATGAGAAGTTTCCAGGTCTAAAATAAATAAACAGAATTTAATCATCAGACATCGCATAATAATATTGAGATTACCATGGTGATTATTGGAGATTACCATCACACGTGAAATAAAAAATACTTACGTGTTGATACATTTCTGGTCGCACCCTCCATTGTTTTCACTGCACTCATTGATGTCAGCACAATCCAATCGCGCACAGCCCATAATTTCAAGTTTGAGACAGGGTGCTCCAACGTAGTCTTGTATTTTGAACTTAACGTATTGGGCCTCAATCGGCATTGGTAAATTTAAGACTGATAGAGTGGGCTCCAATATGCGGAATTCTACTGCAGTACCATCAGGATTCGTGTAGTCCTTGAATACATCTGTTAAATCATTCGTGTACTGTATCCTTATTGCTGAAGTGAACGCAATGCCATCCCCTCGCATGACGCTCATAGTTCTGAAACCCCTAATGATCGTCGGTGCTCTTAAATCGATCTGAACCCAGTTGGCTCCTGCCTCCAAGTTGTTACCGCACCATCCTCCTCCGTTATTCAGGCGCACCATCTAAATTTTGGAACAACAATTAGCCATGAATGGTGAATGTAATAGAGTCTGAAATAATTTTATATGATGATGATGTTTCATTATCAATTTTTTTATTTTTTTTATTGCAGTATTAGCTAACAGTGTCTTACCCACTATAATTCGTATATTGTTCTGCTACCTCGCGAAATCAAAGCTGATAAGAAGAAAAACTTAAGCTATTCCTAGTCGATGCTATGCCGTATTTTTTCCGGTTGAACTTACCCCTTTATGATAGCCAGGTTCCGGCGCAGAAGTCGTAACAGATTCGTCGGGTACAGCTCCATTGATCAGTCCTAAGTCCCCAACAGGTCTGCAGTCCAAGCTTGGAGCAAATCCTGGGCGGCATGGGCAAAAGAATCCGCCTTGAGTGTTCTTACAATCCGTGGAAGCTGCGTCGCATTGGCTGATCAGACATTCGTTGATATCATCACACGTCGGTGGCGCGTCGAATTCTTGGTTAGGTCCACATTTTAGTACACTAGGTCCATTGAGTTTATATCCTGCAAATATTAATAGGAGTAAAAAGTTTGCTGTCCAATAACATTATTTTTGTTAAACTTCTTTTTAAAATAGTAATTGAAATTACCTTTGAAACATTGCACACGCGCTTCATCGCCGTACATGTAAAACCTTGTTTGGTCAACAATGAATCCGTTTTTGATTTCAGGGAACTTTGGGCACAGAGCCTTTGAGCATGTGGGTACATCGCCGGACCATGTTCCGTTGCTCATACAAAGAAGCACTGGTTGACCCGATCGAACGTAACCTGGCTCGCACTCGTAACGGACAATAGTACCGTAGCTGCGGCCACCACCATTGAGAATGGTTACATTTGCGTGAGAAACATCGGGTAGGCCCACGCATTGAGACGCTACAAAAAAGAAAAACGCGTTAAATTCACCTTTTAAAAGTTACTGAACTCATTAAAAGGTATAAAAATATATATATACCGAGACAAGTAGGTGTCCTTTCCCATCGGCCATCAGATAAGCAAGAAATCCTTTCAATCGGCTGTCCAGTAGGAAAAGCAAATCCGGCATAGCATTGGTAAGTTGCAACACCACGATAGGTAACATTTGTTGAACCGATTGAGAAACCATTATCAATTTGTGGGACCGGGCCGCAATAAACCTCTGTAAAAACGCAAACATCAGGGTTAATGCAATAAAGAAACTAGAAACATTGTTGAGAAAAATAAATGTGTACAAATATTGTTTACCTTGGCAACTTGGTATGTACGTAGTCGACCATTTTCCTCCATCAAGGCAGTTTGTAGTGATTCGAGACTTTCCAGTAGCAAACTCTTGGCCGATAGGGCACGAGAAGGTCACAACTGTTCCAAAGGCGGTATCTCTGTTTGATGCTAAAGCACCAATGCCGGAATTTAGTGCGGGGCAATCTGAAAATAAAATAAGTGTAACGTTGATAATACTGTTATTCTAATGCTATAATCGATTTTTATAAAAATACAAAGTCATGGACACATATGTAGGTACCTGCTGAGAATGTCGCCTTCCATCCGGGTCCATTATGTAAAGCATCAGACACGAACCGTATTAACATTTCTCCACTGGACGCAGTTAGCGTAATCCTCGGCTTAACAATAAAACCATTGTCAGAATGAAGCCTCAAACCGCTCGTGCTTGCTCCGTCAAAAACTTGAACGACATCGGTTGGATGAATGTTGAACTCATCAAATTTCAGTGAAAGCGGTCCACCATTCGGGTTCTTTATCCTAAACAAACATTCCTGATTGTTTGGATAGTTGCTAAGTCCGTAAGCAGGTGAAGTAAGTGTACCGTTGGCTGCGATAATTGTTGCTTTACAGCCTTGAGAATATCTCATATTGAAGCCTTTTTTAGAGTCACCTAGGCTTGTTCGGAAGTACAAGTAGAGGTGATTTGTAGTTGATACAACTACTTTCTGATTTTCCTCACCAGGTCCGGTTAGCCTGGCAAGTACAGGACTAGAAGGAATATTGCCATCCTTGACAACAATGTAATCTCTATTCATACCTAGTTCTAAATCTTCTATTTCCAAAGAAACAATCCTTCCGGCTTGCGCTTCAATAATGTACATGCATTCAAGGCCTCCAGGGTAACCATTAGGATAACCAGGCGACGTCAACACTTGACCTTGAGGAGTAGCCCTTAGAATACCACCGCAGTTCGATGATTCAGTCTTCCAAGAGGCACGGAAACCTTTCCTTTCCACAGATCCGTCTGTGCTGAATTTAATGATCATAAAGTTCGAAGCGGAAACGTATATTTTATTCGATATGTCCTGTTTTCCTGATAGTGTTGCTAGATTTACAGATTTATCTTCCGTCCTGCCACCGACTAAGATTTGAACAGTGTCGAAAGATTTTTCAGTTTCGAAATCTTGGAACTGAAGGACGATGTTTTGGCCTTGTGGCCCTTCTAGGGTCCATTTGCAATCACTGAAAGCAGAGTATTTATGAGGATAGTTAGGACTCTCTACAACATCTCCGCTGCTGGCCATATAGAAATGACATTCAGCGGCGCAGTCCATTTCGTCGGAACCATCACCGCAATCATCCTGCTTGTCACATTTGAAGGCTGCATTAATGCATTTTCCGTTTGAACAATGGAAGGTTCCTGAAACGCAATACAATTGTTTTGAGAATCTCATTGTTTACTTAAAGTTTGGTTCCGCTTTAATAACGTTCAAAGAAGATTTATTGAATTGTTTGTAAACTTACCAGAAGGGCAGGCATCAGCTCTGCACATAAAAGGCAGGAGGCTTTCACATGTTGTAAGTTCCCAAGATTGACTGTCAGCTGTTACATGGACGTCAACGCATTCTCCATCTTTAGGATTAGGCTGTCGTAGGTCCCAGAATCCAGCGTACTGGGATACCAGAGTACCAGCAGCAGATTCTAGGGTATTCGTCCTTAGGTCGTCAACGGTCGCAAGTCCCAACCAGTAGTGGTTGTTGCTGGGACTAGACGGGACCATACTCGCCGTCATATTGTTTTCTGTGTAAGTGTCGACGACCATGAGTTCGCTGCCATACCTGTCGGTGTAAATAAAATTTTCAAATGTTAATTAATAAGTACATAATAATATCTCTTAAAATTACATTTCCATGGTTGGAAATCTCAAGAAATTATTCTAAGCTACGAATTATTAACCACTATATAAAAATGTTTTAACAAAATGTATTAACCTCCGACATAATTCCGCCGCTTTTTCCCAGGAATGTCTGATGTTGAAGAATTTGTAACAGTGTAATCCTTTTAGCTCCCATCCTGAAAATAAATAGAAAAAGATTTTAATTTGTCTGTGGCGTCCATAAATCGGTTGCTTTTTAAAAGCTCGTTTTTTTAATTTTTTCGACTAGATACAGCCCGTATTGTTTTTATTTTTATAGTTTTTATAATTTTAGTATTTTGCTATGTACTTTATATCATGTACTTGATTATTTAAATATACAAGTATTTCACGATTTCAAGAGAAACGTCATGTTCCGTTCTCAAATAGAAAAAAAGGTGTGGGAACTTCCAATAAATTGCTGTGATAGTCACTTTTCTATCCGCGTTCGTTTTCCCATAATAAAAACTATCAACAAGCTTTGTCAGCGAACCCGTGAGAGGCGAGCATGAAAAATGTTTGAAGAAGAAACTGATGGGTTAACATACCGCGTAATCTATTATCTTTCACTGTCTTAGATAAACGGAAAGAAGGAGAATTCGCGTGTGCTATTAAGATGATCCTGCAAAACTCATGAAATGGCGAGTAGTGCATGGGTACACTTTAAAGAAGATACATTTATTTAGGGTTAAAATAGGTCAGCCGAAACAAGAATATGCAAAGCAAATCTTAGCGATAGGTACTGAAATATGGCCAGGTCAAAAGTATACGCTATAGATAAGGGGATATGGGGATATGCAATGATTGAATATAAAAAAGAGGTAGATAAGTTGTCTGTACGAAATTCCGTGTTTAAAAATGGCCACCAAATCTGACAGCATACGTTTCCATTGACGACGCGAAACTGAAGCAAGTTGGTGCTATTGACTCAGTTTTAGGATGTCTCTTTAGGAGCGCTCATAACATATCTTCCCTTTTTTTATCGCAGCGATTATACGGATACCTACTAAGGATCGCATTTGGCATTATTTTGTCGCCTACCCCAAAAAGATACAGGCGTGGCGTGAGTATGTTTGTATCTAGGAACATTTACTTTTACTCATCGAATCTAATCTACACTAATCCCGTTGTTTTCGCACGTTAAATCGTTGTTTACTGCTTAGTTTTACTATCCGAAATCAATTTCACGAAAAATTTACGCTCCCGGCCCACGTTACCCACATGCCAATTTGTCAGGCCGATGGGTAAATCGAATGTAAAGTAAAGATTACGCGGCTTACACTCTGGACTGGCGAGAAAAGTAGATATTTTACATGATTTAAGTAAAGGCAACGTATCGTGCGAAAATTCGGAGTATAAGAACCTATTTGTGGTTTTATAGGAAGCGATATTTTATATAGCAATCGTTTGATTGAGACCGCTTTTTAGACTGTTTCTTAATACCGCTTAACCTGCCACTAAAAACGGATGCTAAGTACCAATTAGATTTATACAAAATGCTGGATAATATAATAACACTGGATAACGATTATTGATTAAGTAAGTATAAATTAATAATGGAGTTGATCTAATGGTAGGATTATTGGACATATAATTGCATGCTAAAAAGGTGATTTCGCGTTACAAGCTGAATGATGAACTCAATCCCGCCTGGAACTCCGTATTATTACTTATTCACACATCCGCGCGTTCGCGTTATAAAAGCAAATATCGTAAATAGAGCGTGTTGGGTTTAGCGACCGATCGAAGACTTGGATGCACGCACTACTGCCGTCGGCGCAACCCGATGCAATGCTCGACCCACTTATGTTATGTTATTGCCGCGAAATGCATTCGATTTCCGTTATTTCATTTCAATTAGATTTAATTGAAACCCCTTTATTTTTGAACTATTTATGTAACTGTGGTACCTGACTATCCAAGCCACCCCAAAGTTCATACCACGTCGAATACCCCGGTTCTCGTCCAAATAACATGGGTATTGGTTACCAACCCCTCGCAATTCGCAATAATTTCCATAGGCATCAAAGTTCCCTATCAGACCTAATGAGATTCTAATCAAATACTAATGACTTCTCGGTAACATTAATAATTTTCTGAAAAAAAAAAACATGAACTTTTCGTGGACTCTAGTAATAATTTTCGACAAAATAACTGAGAGAACGATTTTCGTCCTACTGAAATAATCTCAATATTTATACTAAGTAAACGGGACTTAATCGCGTATAATTAAATTATTTATTTATTTATTTAAGTCCCGTTTAGTATAAATAATGTGTGAGAATCGTGAAAGTTTAAATCAATATATTGAAATAATCTCATTGTGAACATACTCGCCCGTTTATAGTGCTTATTAAAATGTCCAATATTTCAATTAAAATTGACGATGCCTTTTGGCGTATATAGTGTTGCGTTCTGGAGAGCAGTCAATATTTGCTGCAGTCCTACACTTCATATTGTGGGGATGCTGTATATTTTGAAATAATGTATTGTACTCGTAATGTCTGCTTTAAACACACATACATCATTCACATGCCAGCCATAATGTACAAATTTGTTGACCAGTATTTGCATGTGTAGAATATATAGGAATCACATCCTTTATGTAGGTAACGTCATCAGCATGTTCGACCCGAAGAGCTACCAAAGACTTCCGCAACGAACTGACGTTGCCTTCGGTTTAGAGCCTGCATCCTGGGACGATACAACTAGTTTAATTCAAATTCTATCTATCAACGAGTTTGCAACTATGTATAACTAAATTACTGAAGGGATGGTGTGAGCAAGCTTATTAGTGTTTATATCGTGCTCTAGATTTTATATACATTCATATAGCACGCACACAATTATATTTCGTCTTAATACCCGCACATCTCCAACGCATTTCGAATAAGAAAATAGAACAAATCGACCTTCTGGTCTGCATGTCCCTGATGTCATTCAAACAATTATTTTCCTATGCTCGGTCTTATATTGGCCCACTCCAATACGATCAAATGACCTTATATTCACGTACGTTACATTTCACGAAATTCCGTTGGCTACTCGAACCTATCCGTTTAACGTACCTTTGCCACTTGCGGTCAGCCGCCAAATGTGCTTAACTTGATATCCGATGCAATTGAAATACCTGTTCACTATTGTACTCATGATTAATTTCTAATTTTGCTTGAATAACCACCGTCAGTGCCATAATCGTCGCTTAATTGAATACAGAATTAAACCGGAACATTATTCTGATTCATTTGCGGCGCAATATTCTATCAGCCGAACGGTATACCTCTAAATAAATATGTGGGGGCAAAATTACACAAATCAAACTATTTCTAGAGTGGTCGTTGTTTATTTTTCAGTAGGTATGCGGACACATTGCTAACAGGTGTGAAAAAAAAACTACTTAATTCCACTGCAGACTTTTGTTTCAATACGACGGTGCGGTAGCATACGGCCTGCCCGATGTTAAGCAGACATCGTAGCCTATGCAGGTTTGCAACTCTAGAAGAATCACAAGCTCGACTTTTTATTAATTTGAGGATTTGTTGTGTTGACAGCTAAAATAAATATAAATAGATATAAATGCAGACACCTCAATCAAAGTTACGCTGATTGCTAACTAGGTTAACTAGTTTATAATGTGAAACAAGTAAAATGTCGAAGTATTCAAGAATCACTAATATTATATTGCAGGTAGTATTTCCATGAACAAGTGCATTCTATTCCCATGTCGAGTCACGGACGAGCACACGTATAACTGTCGACGTATCGGCGTATAGGTCAAGTTTCGGTGTCCCGTCGACACGGTGTCTGAGTTCAATTGTGCGGAGTACTCTCGTGCAACCTTCAGCGAAGGATCCACGGATACGGTAGCTACCCTACTCCAGGCAAAATACGGTTTTGAAAAACATTAATTTATAATAGCGTTTTTTTGTTGATTTCATTTGAAAATGTTATTCTAAGATGATATATTCAAGAATCCGACAAACTTTCCACCCGGAAGTAATTATGTAGATTTCAATGAAGCATGCATTCTCTTTTTTTATACGATTTATCTTGAATATTATAGAGCAAATGTAAATAAACCAAAATAAAGACAAAAATATTTATTAATATTTTTTCTGACTTTTCAGAAGTTAGTTAATTTATAATTTTTTTGATGTCTGAAATTTTGGCGGATTTTGTCGCTGGGTAACTGTTTAATTGATAATATATCCGTTACACATAAAAAGTAAGCTATTATAAAATATTTCCAAAATTGTCATTTTTTCCATACGAGTTGTCAGTTCATTTACTGGACTACCCGGAGATTGAGTTACAGTGCACTGTGGCAAATTCTGGTACGATAAATCTTCGGTTCGCGTGTTAGATTTTGGAACAATTTAGGGATGGTTCGGAATGAATTTTGTTGATCATATTTGTTTGAAAGAAAAAGTGAAGGAGGTTCTCATTAGGGGCACAGTATAAGGAACAGTAGATAAACTTCGAGCAAAGGTACATCGCATGGCTGCACACATGCGCGCGTGTTCGGTACGCACACACACATAACCTTCGGGAATGATGGATAATGCTTCAATCGGGGCCGCGCCGTTGCGGGGTTCGCTCGTTCTCACTCGCTACGTCAAAGGAAGCCGCCTCGTAGGTATGAAGACAGCGCGCCGCCAGTGCCACGATATCAAAAGGAGCCGAATAGGCTTGTAACTAAGCACCTACCAACCTAGTGCAGTTTAGCAACTACTATACTTACTAGGAAATATTTTAGGCATAGTATAGTGGTATTAAAATATTCCATGAAGTGGGAAACTAAAAACACATACCCAACTATCTATAATATTATTACTTTGTGTATACAATATTGTCTATTAAACTGTAACAGAAATACTTTGCATACTTAAAAGCAAAATTAGTATTACAGGTATGTCAAGCCAAAAACTTGACACAGGCCTGCGCATCGAGCGAAAGTAGGTAACGAACGCTCCTAAACTGCCTCAGATTACCTACTGTATTATTCTTCTATACTGTGTTAGGGGGGTGTTTTCGTCTATAACCGTGTATCTGTATGTCGTTTCGTAGCTCCTAAACGGATGACCAATTTAGTGCGGTTTATATTATTCGAAAGTTTTGTCGGTCGAGATTTCTAAGCTATGATGTCGGCGGCAGTGTATTTTTTTTTTATTTATCACTATTTTTCGTTTTATCGTTTATCTTTGAAAAGCTAATAACACCGTCTATAAATCAGAAAATTCTTAATGGAATATCATATATAAGAACAAGCCTCTAATCTAACACAACCTACTTGGGTTTATAACTAAGCGTTAAAACTCTACAGCTACTTATTTATTTCGCTATCGAATGGCACAGTTATAGCAATGCAGTTGCGGCCTCCAGTCACGTTACCCTCTCGTTTTATATGTGACTTCCAAGGCATTTTACTTCAAGGTGGGTCAAGGCAAGCGGTCGTGAACTCGTATTCGTCAAACAGTAAATTAAAGTCAGTACTTCCGGAATTACATGAAACGTTACTAGAACAATATAATTACGTCACACCTGGCCATAATGCGAGTTGTACTGCACGCTGCGCGTACGGTAAAACTAGCATTGTGGCCAGATAAAGACGTAAAATTGTGTACTCACCACGGGCGGTAATTCGTAAAGCCCCAGATCGCATATTTCTTCCTTCGGTTCGGGCCACAAACACCTGCGATCTGACCCATTCACAAATTCACCGCCCTAGGTACGTAATGTACTATAATGTGCCCTGTGGACGTGGAGCAAGCAACATTTCGTGCCAGTGTCTTCTGATGATGCTTCGTAGAGGCGAAGCCTGTGTCGAGGTTTTACATTATTGGCATGTTCGTACGTGCGGGAAGGTATTAATCGCATGTAAAAATACGCAAATAGCTGCAATGTGCATCTCATCGACCTCATGGTCGCTAATGCAGAGCTACTCGTTCTTTAGCGGAATAGCAAAATCATATTGTCCTAGTAAAACCATTTAACGGTTAAGTTTTGGCCAAGTTCTGTCCGAATCGCTCTCCTGGTTAGTGGAATAGGTGCATTTAGTGGAGTCAATGTTCCGTGCCTACTGCGTTAAATCGAATTCCATTTTGGCTAGTTCTCTCAAAGTGGGTGTTGAATTGTCAAAGGAGCATTTTGATGATTGTAATGGACACTCCTAAAATGAGATCAGATCTATTCTTCGTGTCTGCTTATATCTTTCCATTTGAGGATAAATACGTTTTATTTTGAATTACAAATATTCGGGATGAAGGTTATGGTTGGCTTCGTTCCAGTGAAAACATACATTGTAACGCAATTCCCATTTGGACATTCGTTGTTATTGTTATCTTCGAGAAGTAACAAACTAAGTCATATTTTGGCACGTACCATGGCAAGACATTTTTGAGCCAGTCTTCTGATTTTATATGTACAAATATTTTGCATAATTCATTAAACGATCTGTTGTCACTGTGGATAGGGCTGCCTAACCGGAGATTGATCATGTAATAGCATATTAAAGGCATCAGTGTCTCAGCTGCAAAACTAACAGACCACTAGCCTAAAGTAATCCAGTGTCATTCTGGGCTTTCATCACGCGTAGTTGTTACGGACCTCAGAGTCAAAATGTACTGGGGCGGAGTGGTGGGGTGAGTCGAGGCTTGTGAATCACATAGCTGGCAGTCGCATATGATCGAGTCGCCTTTCACTCATTAGGTACATTTGCCTTCAAGGCTCTTTGACGCTCAATTGACTATAGATACAAAGATCACATTGTCTTGTTCGATAAAAACAATCGATACTAAAGTATTTAATAAGTAACGGTGCACACATTACACTATTAAGGTATTTTCTTGCGAGTATTATTGGCAAGCCAACTGGGAATGAATAGGGTGCTGGCCCGTTTTCGAACATCAATGAATTGTTAGTTGTATAAGTAAGCAATTGAGATAAAACTTTTACTTAACCTACTTAATCATCTCTTTAGCCTGACAGATAACTACTTATCATGGAATTAATAGTCAAGGCATCCAGTTGAAATAAACAATTATGTTTATATTATCATTACCTTCCGCGAGCTGCGTTAGTAATTGTACAAGTTACTATTGTCTCACAAATAGCAACGCCTTACTAAGCAACTGACCCAGATTGTAATGCTCCAAATCTCTCAGCTGATGCATGCCAAGTTTAGAACGAACTTAATAGGACCATGGCTCAACCGACATACGACAAAAGGTTTAATGCCCCATCATTAAGCTGTTCACATCATATGACATTGGGCTTAATTCTGATTTGCGCGCGATGACACGACATGTTTTAACCAGACTCGTGATAAATTGAGGAATAAATCCAGTTTGAGCCGTTGTGACCGTCCAGGTAGGCTTGCCATAAAATAAATATATGCTAAAATTGATACTTGTTCTATGTTCGTGTCAGTTTTAAATAGTACTATAGGTAAGTACTTATGGAAAAAAGTTCAAAGGTATTTATAAGAAATCATTCATACTCATACTCATACTCATTTATTTATAATGCACAACTACATTAAACGCCAAAAGGTTAATATTAGATTAAATTTAATTAATTCTAATTTATTTATGTTGTAAGTTAATTTATTTCAAAAATGTATACACATGTCAAATCAAATAAAATTGGTAATAAAGTCATATTTAGAATTAGGAAGAATTTAATTCGCATATCATTAAGCTGTAAGATGTAATACGTTAATTTTAATAACTACCTAGAACTCGCGAGTGTGTTTTTGTCCAAAAATATTTTTAATAAACGAACCTCTACATCCTCCTAGCGTTATTCCCGGTTATGCCCTAAAGGTGCCCGACGTCCGCTTGGCCATCTAATCCCAAGATTTGGCATAGGCACTACTTTTACGTCAGAATTTCATATTTGTTCGTGACTCGGTCGTGAGCCGGTAAATATAAATAAAAAACCGGCCAAGTGCGAGTCGGACTCGCGCACAAATGGTTCCGCACCATTATCCGTTGAATGAAAGGTAAATTGCGGTTTACGATTTATGACGTATTAAAAAAAAAGTTTTAGTTTTACCATACTCTTATTTAGAAGTAACAGGGGGGGGGGAGGCGCACACGCGCACACACACACACACACACACGCGCGCACACATTTTACCACTTTGGAAGAAAAATTGAAAAAAAGACAAAAAATTTTGGAACTCAAAATTCTCAAATTTTTCTTCTATTTTTGTGTGAAAATCTTAATGCGGTTCACGGAATACATCTATACTTACCAAGTTTCAACAGTATAGTTCTTATAGTTTTGGAAAAAAAGGGGCTGTGACATATGGACGGTCAGACAGACAGACAGACATGACGAATCCATAAGGGTTCCGTTTTTTGCCATTTGGCTACGGAACCCTAAAAAAAGAACGTCAACTTCTGACGAAAGGTTCGACCCGGTGAAGCCAGTCCTGCCTGTTTGCAGCTGTGCGCTTGAAAGAAAAACTTAAATCCTTTTACAACTCCAAGCAGCGTACCGATTCTATCGTGGATAAAATAGTGTTGCCGTAGGTACTAAACTAACGACAACACTGTTAACTGACCATCCTGTGTTTATATAGAAAAATGCACTTAAGATGCACCGATGGTCAGTTAGCTGTGTTGTCGATGGTACTAATTACTTTAAAAAGAATGCATTTTATTTACACTGCCAGCTTATTGACCTCATCGTATTGTATGCATGCGGAAGGAGCTACATATATTTAGTCATGAGTCACAAAGCGTCATTGTATTGTATGATGTAATGTGACCTTTACGGCGATGTCTGCTTGTGATATTATAATTCAAATGTAGATATCTGTTTCATTTTAACGTTTGAATAAAGTAAAGCTTCAGCGGCGAAACTCAATTTCAAGCTAGAAATTTGATAACAGTGGGCGAAATACGCTTTTCATTCGTCACAAAATTAGAGCTAACAATTTCACTCGTTGCGCATAGCCATAACATAAAAAGTAGCGAGTTTATTTGATAACGGCGGTTAATCTGATATAAGTGCAAAGTTATTAAGCTGCGTAGGTAACTGGGTAGCTGGCTCGGGCCAGCCCGTTGTAAACAGGCAGCGTAACGGTAAGACTTGGTGAAACTAGTAGTATTGAGGAAACTTAGGCTTGCAATTACGATGCCTCGATATGCGAGTCTGCGCGGACCCTTGCTCTGAATTAAACTTGCAACACATTAAAATTGTGGTCGTAACTGTATTCTGCGCTTGCTGTCCTAGTACTATCTTATAATTATAAACTTAGTCCGCAAGCCGTTAGTGCAACTCAGATTGAGTTTTCATTGAGACTAAACTTGTACGAATGCGAAGCAAACTCAATAAGTTTCTTGTCGTCTTTAATATGAGAGAATGTAGACTTGAAAAGACGGAGTGTGTTTGTAGGTGAAAGACTTAAATCATACATTATCTGGGAGCAAGCTGCGGTCAGCTAGACAGCCATAAGATAAATGCGATGTACGAAACTGACAGCTAACCTCTAACCGATGTAGGAAGCGTTAGCAGTATTATTCTTAGCTATAGATATATTGAAGTCTTAACGAGCGCAAGGAGTGCCTTGTCGGCTGCGTTTATCTTGAGGCTTCATAACTCGCCCGGTCGGTGAAAGCGAAGGAATTCCTGCTTCTTATTGAACAATAGAAAAGGCACAACGGAGCTCAGAACAGCTTGATCATCTGAGCTTACGTCGTAATACTCATGAATATATTTAACATAATAAATTTGTCGTTAGATAGAAAGCAGTGTGTTACAATTGGTTGTTGGACTTGATGACAAGTAAATTATGCAGATATTTAGTGTACTTTTATCTATATATTGTATAAACGACTACAAGTCTACTAAGGGACCAGGGTTGAATTGTTTTGTGGGCGATGAGCTAGCAACCTATCACTGCAATATCATATTTTTTCGATCTTTTATACCCACATTTATGCTAAGTGGCGCTGGAACATACGTTTCATGTGCTCTGCCTACCCCTTTTGGGAATAAAGGCGTGAATGTATGTATGTATATATAAACGTAAAAGTCCTGACTGACTGACTGACTCACTCACTTAAATCAACGCCCAGCCCAAACTGTGGAACCTAGAAAGCTGTTTTTTCACTATAGGTAGGTTATATAACGAAAGTACCCACTAAGAAGGGGTTTTTAAAAATTCCACCCTCAAGGGGGTAAAAAGAGGGTTGAAAATTTGTATGGGGATGGAGTAAATTTTGAAGTAAGAGACCTAAAACTTTGACTCCTTATTACGATACAAGAAAAGTAATTTTAGGGTTTTAGAAAAACCCATCCCTAAGCGGGATAAATAGGGGTGCAAAGTTTGTACGGGTGAAATTTGGTATAGAGATAGTTTGAGTCCCGGGGAAGGCCATAGAATATTTATTATCCCGGAAATCATCCCCTAAGGAGATGAAATGGGGGGTGAAAGTATGTATAGAGCTACGGTAAAAACTAGTTCCACGCGGACGGAGTTCGACACTAGTTCACGCTTTTCTTATTAATGGATAAGTGCCTATTTGAAATGTTTAATAATGTGTCCGGTAAACTTCACTATTTGACTAAGGGCGGGTTGCACCAATCCGTCTGTATTCGTAACCGGTGTCCGTTAAAATCTGAATGTAAAGAAAGTTTGATACGTTTCTACGGAATATGCCTGAATGATGATTTTCCATGCGAGGTAAGGATAGCCGGCTAGCGTGAACACTTAAGAAATATATACTGCGGAGTTTTCGGGTTTCATACATCGATGTTGTCAATCCGTGCCGGGCTGCCTTGTGGCTGGCTGTCCAGTTAAAAGTTGGCTTCGTCCGCTGCTCCGCGGAATCTTTAGAACTTAGTTCTCGTTTGTTTGTTTTCAACTTCTGCAGGTTAATTTGTTATTGTTTCAAGGCAACCTTTCCTTGTTTTCCAATTATACTAATGATAGCAATGTTTTTGAACTGAGATTCGAAAAGTCAAGTAAATCTTTTGAACTACGGAACAGCTTTATTTGAATTATTTACCAACATGGATAGATTCTATAACTTTTCCCAACATCAGAGATAGGTATATAAAAACCGGCCAAGTGCGTGTCGGGACTGTCGGGCCACGCGCAGGGTAGGGTTCCGTAGTTGCCTGTCTGTATTTGTTACATCGACTCGCGCCAAGTGAATGGTGCGGTTGCGTCGGCCGAATTTGTACGAAAGTTGGCCTTTTAAGTTGGTCGACTATTACTCGGTAACTAGTTATGCCTACTTAACCGTGATAGTTAATTCATTATATGTCCTACAGCCACGAATTTTTTCACATCCCCATAGGAACCATTTAGCCGGCAGGGCGGGGGGGGGGGGGGGGGGTGGGACAACAAAGCAATAAGCTATATACAACGATACCCCACCACACTATGGGTTTACCGAGGGAAAAAAATACATCCCCATGCATGTAGTGGAGGTACCCTAAAATAGTACATTGTGATACAAGTGAGGTATGTTGATAATTACATCAGAGGCGGAACTATAAGAGAGGATTAAAAGTAATTATCAAAGCTCACGCGTTTCATACGACGTTTTTCAACACATTTTGCGAGGAAAAAATCCTTTTCATAAGATGAAAATTTGATAGGCCTGTCAAGTTATTTTCTTTACTTATTGATGTCAACAGGTTTTTACTCACATGTTGTATCATCGTCAAGAATTTCTTGTGACTTCCATTCTTTTTATCACTTTTCTAGTCACCACGAATCAACATTTTTGTTAATAACCCAACACGCTTTAACAATGTTTACAAATATCTGTGAAATAACCTATAATGGCGCGCATCAATTTTTTTTTGTGAAGTTTGCGCAGTGCGCGCGCATGAGATGAAATCTCTAAACAGTCAATACAAAATAAAATAAATAATTTCGTTTTAAAATGTTATCTTTATTAATTCATGTAAAATGTTATCAAAAGTGAATAGTTTTACTAAATTAACCGTTTCTATATCATATCCAAGAAATAGTCAATTAATTAACAAAAAGGATTTAATTTTGTTTAGTCGGGCAAGAATCCATTTGCCGAAAATTTAAAAAAAAGCTGTACATTCTGTACAACCCGGTTAGTTTAAGAATGCACCGTGTGCATGCATACGCTCTATCTTGCTGCAAGGTGCCAACGTGACTTAATCGGGATATAACCATAACACACAAGTATCGTAATGTTATTAAACACGCGTGTTTAATATCCAGGATTATGAGCCTAAAAGCGACACAATAAGAAGTACGTTACAAGCAATTGTGTTGAAAAAGTTATTTTTTCACGATTTTATTCTACTGTTTTGCAGGCGTGATTGATTTATATACCATGCCGAATTACAGTTTTTTGAGTATAAGCCGAAGACGGATAAATGGACGGACATGGCGAAACTCTAAGGGTTCTTTGTTGACTACGGAACCCAGAAAGTACCTAAATCAAGTTTTTTTTCTGAGACAGTGCAAATAAATAATTACAGCTCAATTCTATACATAGGCAACTACATTGGGAGCTAAATTGATTCATGTCATGTCTCAAATTTGATGGGCTGTTCAATGTCCCTACAAGAGACAAGGTAAGTACATCACTGACGCAAATATATTCTCAGATATGGCGATACTTAGCAAAATTGAATTTATAATCACACGCGTTACATTAATTGAATTTCTAATTCACTCTAATCTGTAGCTTACATTTGAGATTGCTACAACGGTTATTTAATCAGTGACATGATTCGACGTGTGTGTCTTTATTAGTGTGATCATCGTCGTGTTTACCTGATTAACCATATAACGTGATTAGCATTTATTAATCTGTTAGGTTTGGTTAGGATGCACTCACTCGAAGCAGATTTTGCCATCTCACATCGGCCTGAACGTGTTCTAAGCTTGTGGATCTTATACCTCCGTTGATATGAGATGTCCGTATGCACGGCAATATTAGAACATTAACTTCCTCAAGTTGCGGGCTGAATCAAATGGTATCAAGGAGGATTACCCGGCTAACAGCATGCCGCGTCTTAATCACCCAACGTACGATGTGTAATTAATTCTACTGCCGCATAACTGCCCACCGTGCGATGAGCCAAAATGTCATAGGTTTATGCACGCCCAAGGTGAACCTTATTATGTAGACTTAAGACCCAGTCCTCCGCCAAATTGGGGATTTCGGCGACAGGAACTTAGGGGGAACCGCAGCGTTAGATCTTAAGCTATGCCACACTGCCGTTGCCAATCAAATGAAAATGCTGCAAAATCTTTCGCGGTCAGTTTATAAACGCGTAAGCTATAAACTAACGATTCTTACAATTTTATGGTGGCATGATTTCTATCTGATAAATTGTAGAAAAATTTTCACGATTAAAAAATTATGATTTGTATGTAACTTATCAAATCGTGTTAATATTTTCTAGAAGACTTAATTTCGATGCTAATCGATGCAATCACTTATCCGTAAGAAAGGTTAGGTAATCGAGATTTTATTCAAGTAGGTATTACTATTGCGAGTAACTGCGGCAGGTAACAAAAGTCATAAATTAATTAGAGATTTACATAGTACTGAAAGTGAAGTCTGCTGCCATGCAAATGTTAATGAATCAAGTCAACTGCCCACGCCGTGATGAAAGCAGATTTATTTGAGTGGGATATCGGCCTTCATATTTAACAGGTGTCTAGTTTAGATTATGCAAGTGAGAACAAAAGACTTGCTAATTAATCCTAATGGATGTGCTCGGTATTGATGTAATTGGTAATTCTCAAAGGCTCAGCGGGCGTATGCACATAGACAGGAAGCCATCCAGTCATATAAGTACCTATATTAAAGTCTGTTTCTACATATGTACTAAAATATGTACTAAATTCATCTCTAGCGGTTTCATCCTGCGGTCTTCAGAATTATTTGTAAATTTTATTTTTCTTCAAATAGGTATAAGTATCACATGTCAAATAGAGTACGAGAGTGCAGTCACGTCAGAACTTTTCAGCAAATACGCTATACTGTCATTACAGTATAGCGTATTTGCTGAAAAGTTCTAACCGAAATCTGGCTAATAGACTTGTATACTGTAGTGAGGCCTACGCTCACTAATATTGATTATACATAAGCCTATACGTATCACGGCGAACCTTAATCCCTATGGCATCCGTTATCTCAGTACAATTTTACGTTCTAAGGTTATAAATTATACGGAGGTGACAGTGACAGCTGTCAAAGGGATCAAGATTCGCCGCGACACGTATAGCTTACCTATCAATGTCGTAGTCAAGCGAGTAGCCTGAAAAAAACCATATAATCATCTGCTGACAAATAACATTGTGCAAACTGTCCATATCGCTCCAATCCTAAATCGTTTATTAGAATGTAATAAATAATCGCGGATATATTTTTTACTGATCTTCTAGACGGAAAGGTATTCTAAAGAAAAATCGATTTGGAATTCCATTTCAACTTGATTGGGTGAGCAATTGAGCATGTGCCTGGTATGCCTTGCTCCAAAAGCTTCGATTCGACACATGCATAAAATATATTCACGCCACATGCTAACTCTCTGGCTGTTCTATAAAATTGGGGTCAGGGTTTAACGAAAACCACCCACACACTAAACCACGAGCAATGGTTTGTACTTACAGTTTTTTTTTGTGTTCTGTACGAAAATTGGTCCAACGGAACACTCATTTTATTTGCGGTAACTTAGCCGGGGTACCTACATTAAATCCGATTTCATCCATAGGTACCTACTCCTATTAAATAATATACGTAAGAAGAAAAAAGGTAATACAGACTAAAGAATACAACTAAATGAATATAGCGTGCATAGTTCAGAAATAGTATAAATTGGTCTCGATTAAATTAGTAAGGCGGACCAGGGGCCCACTTCACTTTTAACTTGTATTCATTCCAATATTAGTCAGAAGAGGCTTCCGCTTGTATGTAATACGTGAAATGGTCCCCAGGAGTATAAAAACATAAAATTAGCAGCACACAGAATCATAAATTGTGGTTAATTTCTACTTGGACCGACATTTAGACGTAATTTATGGTTACCTGAGGCTCTAGTATAAGTTTTACCGAAACAAAACTTTACGATCGCGTTTGCGTTTTACCCGCAATTTGTATGGGATTTGACAGCTAAACGCAAACGCGGTCGTAACGTTTTGTTTCGGTAAAACTTATACTAGAGCCTCTGTTTCAAGCACTTTATTATTCAGATTGCATGCTCAAAACTCCACCTTTTGTTCTAAACACTTATAACTAGTAGTACAGTACGATTACTGTTAGTTAAGACCTGACAGATGGATTGCCTTCATTTAATTTTCAACTTTAATCTTATACAAATAAAATAGTTATTACTAAATCGGTAGATGTGGGTAACAGTATTCTGAAAAATGCTTTATCTATATGAAATTAAAGTTGAAAATTAAATGAAGGCAATCCATCTGTCAGGTCTTAACTAACAGTAATCGTACTGTACGAGTAGTTGTGTAGGTGTCTAGATTAATTACAATATGTAGTAAGACACTTGGAGCACATGCAGGTTGCTGCATGTGCTCCAAGTGTCTTACTTACCTGATGAGTTTCAGACCGCGTAGCATGGACGGCCTTATCACACGATAAGTGACAAGAGCGTCCGTCACTGGCTGACTGACTTCAATAGAGCGAGACGGACGCTCTATCTTGTCACTTATCGTGTGATAAGGCCGACCATGATACGGGGTCAAGGGAGTGCTCGACACTGCCCCAATGGATATAGATGGCATCTTCAACCTTAATTTATAGTTAAGTATAAAGATTTGTTAGAAAAAGGCTTTTTCAGGAAAAAATGGTGACCAGCATGATGTTTTTTTAAAATATAGGGTAAAACGTGTGTCTGTATTAGTAGGTATAATTTTAAATTCATACTTCCATACTAATATTAAAAATACGAAAGTAACTGTCTGTCTGTTACCTTTTCACGCCTACACCGTTCAACCGATTGGGATGAAATTTGGTACGGAGATAGTTTTAATTTAAGGACATAAGATACTTTTTATCCCGAAATCATCCCCCAAGGGAGTGAAATGGGCGCGTAAGTTATGGAGGCACGATATAAACGAGTTCCACGTAGACAAAGTCAAGGGCAACAGCTAGTATTTAAATAATGTAAGAAGTCTGGAAACCAAAATTAAAACCAAACATATGTTTGTTTTTTTTTGTTTTTTTATTATATATTTATAGGATACAAAAGTTAAAAATTAAAAAAGTTAAAGTAACGTTGGATTTGTGTAAGATAATATTTTATTAAAAGGTCAAAGTTTTCTTGGCTATTAGATATACAAGTGGGTTCGAGGTCCAAGCAGAAGGCGAGACGACGCGAAGGAGACGATCTTTTGTCACATTTCCGAACAGTGGCGTGAAAAAATTATATACTTATAGGTAAGTAGGCAAATATGATGACCGGTTTAGCCTAGTTAGTAGTGACCCTGCCTACGGGGCGGAGGCAGGTCCAGGGGCAAGGAAAATTTGCGACCGGTCGCTACTTGCGCTGGGTCTGTCTCTATGGTAGCGGCCTGTCCGGCGGCTAACATGGTAGATGGCCTCGGGGGGAGCTCACAGTTGCTAAGATCCTCGAGGCAAAACTGATTGGGTTCCTTCACGAGGTTACCGCCTGTTAGCTGCCTGGTTCTACCGTTAGAAACAGGCAGAACGGAAACAATCAGTTGAGCCTATACTTGTATATCCCAACCCATCCTATCCCGTTAATCCCGTCTAATCAGCCGTAAGCGATGACGTGGCATGTCGCAGCGGGCTTTCCATCCACAAAGAAGGATGGTTAGCGGTAAAATGCCACCCGCGTGTTTGTGCCGTGCGCGGGGACCCGTACGGGTGGAGAGGGAGATCCTGGAAGCTGAGTCGACCAGCGGTCGGGATAGTTACTGCTGGGAGACAACACTCTTCTTTGGCTCAGGATTCACCTCACACGGGCGGTCATGGCCTAGCCAGCCATGATCAATCGGCTGTCGTGTCCAGTCTGATGGCCACGGGCGAGTGTCCTGGGGTATGGGGTCTGTAGTCGGCGGAGCACGGGTTACGAGTCGTCTGAGGAGATGACGAGTAGCTCGGCACCGTGCGGACTCACAGACAACATACTCTCGGGGCGCTATGTCAGTTTGGTAGCCCTGATGCGCTAACGCATCCCCAGGGTGTGGGCTCCGTGGTGGGTGGGGAGCCAAACTGATGAAGCAAGGTCAAAGGTCACATGGATACCATAAAACCCGAGACGACGGTAGGAGGGAAAGCCGTACCCGCAAGGGATGAGGCCAAGGCGCATAGCGCAAATGCTGTACCGGCGGCACGCACTTCTGTCCCAGACAGGGGAGCGAGAGCGGGTAACAGCCGAGCAAGGGGGTCCGCAAGGACGCAGAAGGCGCGAGGCGCATTTTCAGGCAGAGGCCATGGTGGAGCGGTCCAAACCGGAGGCACCGTTCGAACTTTTCCCCACGGGTCGAAAAGCGGACACACCCAGCAGGTCCCCGCAAGGAGACCGGCTGGCGCAGGTGCCGGAGGGGAGGTCAGCGGAACTGTGGTCATCTGCAACAGGCCGGCTGGTCCTCTTCCGAATCCTGCTGACGATCCGGGCGCTGTTGATAGCGTGTCCGCACCCCAGAGCGCGGATGCGTGGTCCGGTGGAGGAGCCGTCAGTAGCAGGAGGCAGAAGAGGCGAGACAACGCCAAGGCGAGGGCTCAGACACTGAGCGAGGGCACCTCCCAGGATGTACCCACTTCGGGGCCAGGGACGGCGCAAAAGAAGAGGCATCTGGGAGCCAGTGGCGACTCTTCTCTGCTTGTCAGCGACTCCAAGCGAGTGAAAGTTGCAGCTTCGTTCGCTGAAGTGGCTGCAAGCGAGAGGATGGCCATCGTCCCGGAGGCCTTTCCGGCCGAGAAGATCGGGTTGGGGCATCTGGGCGCCATCCAGGGGCTCATTCTGGAGCTTTTGGTTGACGCTCCGGATACCCTACCCCGAGTCACTCTCGGCAACGTAGTGGCGGGCGCTCTCCACGTCAATTGCCAAGGGAGAGAGTCCGTCACATGGCTCAGGTCAGCAATCGGAAGCGAGGAGATTGCTGGCCTGCGCCTGAGGGTCATGGACGCCAAGGATCTTCCCAAACCTGTCAAAATGGCATGGAAAACGAAGATAGTTGGCGGCCATGACGTTAAGTTGCTTCTCCGTGTGTTGCAGAGGTACAATCCTGCGCTACACACGGAGGAGTGGAAGGTGGTAGACACCTTGACATCGGACGCGAACACCAGGCGCATCATATTGATGGACCGGGTGTCGGCCGACGTTATCAAGGCCGCGGGCTACCACCTACACACGGGTGTCGACCTGAGCTCCTTCAAGCTCCTAGAGGACGCGGAGGAGAGGGCGCTTGAGGGGGCTGGGGAAGGCACTCGTGCGGGGACGGGCGCGGGGGGTCCGACGCCGGGGGAGGGCGCGGGGGTTCCGCAATCTGGGGAGGCCGAGGAGGGCACACCTCCGGTAGGCAATGTGCCTGGCACCAACGGGGAGGCTGAGGGGGCTGAGGTAGCCAAGGGGGAGGGGCAGTCAGAGGTGGAGGACGGGAACAGGGCGGGCTCCGGGTACGGACTTGCTGAATCCCGCAGGGCCCGAGAGTCATCACCGTTATCGGTGATCGGCTCAGAGGACCTGCGGGGATTGGCGGAGCTGTACCTGGGGGCCTCCATGTCTCCCATGTCCTGTGACGAGGCTGTCCAGGAGGAGGCTGCCGACCTCAGCAAGCCCAAATTATAAAAGCGCCAATGGCGGGTCTAAGGTGTGTACAAATTAATTTACAACACAACAAGGCGGCCACTGCCCTTCTGGCAAGGCAGCTAAAATGCGATAAATTCGATATTGCTCTTATTCAAGAACCATATATATATAAAAGTGAAATAAGAGGTTTAGGCGGAACGGGAGGAACAATTGTTCACCTGTGTCCAGATAATAACAATAATATGAGGACATGTATATATGTCAAAAATGGCATCAACGCTATGCCTTTACATGATTTCTGTTGCAGGGATCTCACCACGATGATGATCCTAAACAAGGGGGAGGGTAAGGAGCTCATACTATCATCAGCCTACCTCCCCTACGAGGCAACGGATCCCATCACACAACAACTGCGGGATCTCGTTGCATACGGCAGCCGGGCGAACACCAACCTGATCATCGGCTGCGACGCGAACGCTCACCATGTCATCTGGGGTAGCTCAGATGTCAACAGGAGAGGAGAGAAGGTACTGGATTTCCTGGTAAGCTCTTCTCTACAAATACTGAATAAAGGCAATGAACCTACCTTCGTCAACTCTAGGCGGGGGGAGGTTATTGATTTAACGTTGGCTACTAACAACACTAGCAACAAAATCAACTCATGGCACGTATCTGATGACATATCCCTTTCGGACCACAGATACATTTGCTTTAGGTACCAAACTAAAATAAAAACGAATACGGTACGTAAACGGAATCCTAGGAACACGGACTGGTCGGCCTTTAGAAATGATCTCAAAGTGGACCTAGGAGACCCAAAAGGTAAGCTAAACTCTATTATTGACATAGAATTCGAAGCGGACAAAATAGTACAAGCCGTATACACGGCCTTCACTAATAACTGCCCGGAAAAGAAAACCCTGGCTAAAAAGTTACCATGGTGGACCCCAGAGATAGTCAAGCTCAGGAGGGAAACCAGGGCAATATTTAATGACGCAAAGTCATCCAATGACTTCGGGTACTATGCACAAAAACTCACAGAACTCAGCAAGGCTGTGAGGAAAGCCAAAAGGAGAGCATGGAGGAATCACTGCGATCAGATTGAGTCAATACCGGAAGGAATGAGACTAACAAAGGCATTAGCAACCACAAAGTCGGTACCGCTCACATCCATCAGGGACAATGACGGTAGAATGACGAAAACGGGGCTGGAGACCCTTAAGATAATGTGTAACACACACTTCCCAGGCTCAGTAATACACGACAGCGTAACAGACGACGGTGCAATTAGTGCGTTGGAACAAACCACAAGTACAACGAGACACAATTGGGACACGTCTAAAAAGGTAGTAGATCATAATAAGATAAAGTGGGCACTTTCAACATTTCAACCTTTCAAAGCCCCGGGGCCAGATGGAATCTACCCCATTCTACTACAAGAAGGCGCTAATGTACTAATCCCGCACCTTAGCAGATTGTACAGGGCGTGCTTGGCCTTCGCACACGTACCGCGTGTGTGGAGGATGGTAAAAGTAACCTATCTACCCAAACCAGGTAAGGCGGATTACAGTGAAGCCAAATCGTATAGGCCGATAAGTCTATCGTCGTTTTTCCTCAAAACACTGGAGAAATTGGTAGATAGACACATAAGGGATGGCCCATTAAGGAGACATCCGCTGCACGAACTGCAATGTGCATACCAGCCAGGGAAGTCAACGGAAACCGCACTCCACCTGGTAACAACCAAGGCTGAGCAGGCTATAGAGAATAAAGAACTATGTCTGGCAGCTTTCTTAGACGTGGAGGGAGCGTTTGATCGCACCACGTATAAAGCTATCAGCGAAGCAGCTGCAAAACATGGTGTAGAGCCGACCATTTGTAAATGGATAGGCAACATGCTAAATGGCAGACTAATAAAGTCATCTCTCTTGGGGGATGAGATAACGGCCACGGCCACAAAGGGATGTCCGCAAGGTGGGGTACTCTCACCAAC
This sequence comes from Epinotia bilunana, assembly GCA_947049275.1. Classification (NCBI taxonomy): domain Eukaryota; kingdom Metazoa; phylum Arthropoda; class Insecta; order Lepidoptera; family Tortricidae; genus Epinotia; species Epinotia bilunana. The sequence goes on from OX346257.1 coordinate 10,798,150, forward strand.
TCTCTGGAGTTTGGTGGTGAACTCACTCCTGGTGGAACTCAATAAAGGTCCCACCCATACGGTAGGATATGCTGATGATTTAGTAATACTGGTGAGTGGGAAGTTCCCAGGCACGGTATCAGAAATCATGAACAAGGCACTGAAGACAGTGGAGAGATGGTGCGACCGGCACCAATTATCCATTAATCCAGGCAAAACTGTAGTAATACCCTTTACTAGGAAAAGGACCCTTCGCGGCGTACAGCAGTTAAAACTGTACGGGAGGGTACTAGAACTGTCCAACGATGTGAAATATCTAGGTGTCACTCTGGATAAGGAACTGAATTGGAAGAAGCATACAGATCTCAACATTACAAAGGCACTCAGGGTATTTGGAATGTGTAGATCAGCGTATGGCAAAACATGGGGACTGAACCCAAAGGTACTGAAGTGGATCTATACCATGATGGTGAGGCCCATATTATTGTACGGTAGCCTGGTGTGGTGGCCAAGGACTTTAATGAGCACATGCAGAGATGCCCTGACCAAAGTACAGAGATCGGCATGCATGGCTATAACAGGGGCGTTTCGAACCACGCCTACAGCGGCGCTAGAAGTCCTACTGGACCTACCGCCACTTCACATGGTGATTAAGTCAGAGGCGCGCAAATCGCTCTATAGACTAAGAACTCTTGGACTGTGGAGCGACAGCAAGCCAAAGACTAAGCACACAAACATGGAGACTGACAGTCTCTTAGACAGAATAACAAACATGGGATGTGACAAAATGCTACCCAAGTATGTATTCCATAGGAACTACACAACAAAAGTTCCATCCAGGGCCGAATGGGCCGAAGGTCTAGAACCACCGAGGTCTGGTGTCGAAGACAGTATATGGTACACGGACGGATCTAAAATGGGATCCGGTACGGGAGCAGGCATTTATGCGATTGACTACAGTAGTAGTGTAAGCATGGGTAGTTTGGCAACCGTCTTCCAGGCGGAGACATACGCCATAATTGCCTGTGCACAGGAGAATATAGACAGGCAAACCAGAGGGCAGACCATCTATATCCTCAGCGACAGTCAAGCGGCCCTTAAAGCGCTTACGGCGCCGAAAGTGGATTCTAGACTAGTCTATAATGGCGTCCAGGCACTGAACAAGCTTGGGAAGCACAATAAGGTGCAACTAGTTTGGATACCGGGGCACGAGGGCTACATCGGCAACGAAAGAGCGGATGAGCTTGCAAGAGGGGGGTCTACAAATCACTTTGTAGGTCCAGAACCATTTGTGGGACTCTCGCAGAGAACCATAACTTCGGCCTTTAAAGCCTACGCCAAAACCAAACACCAACACGAGTGGAGGAATGAGGCGGGCTTAAGGCACTCTAAGCTCTTCATAGAAGGAGTGGACTCGGGCTGGACTAACAAGCTCTGGAAATCCAGCAGGAAGCAACTCAGAATCATATCTGGGGTGTTCACAGGTCACTTCGGAGTCAAGGATCTCTTGGCCAAGATGGGACTGTCGGACAGCTTAGTCTGTAGAATGTGTGGCGAGGAGGATGAGACCATGGAACACTTACTGTGTGAATGTCATGCCCTTGCCAGACAAAGAATGAATTACTTTGGTAGCGACTATCCGCAACCAAGGGAGTTCAAGGTGCTCCCGCTGAGCTGCATCATCCGCTTTGTGGAAACGATGGAGCGAGCTTGGGAGTAGGCATAAAGGAGAGGGCAAATGCACAAAAGATCCCGCTGGGTCGAAGTGCATCCGAAAGGGCCCTCATCTAGATAAGATAAGATAAGATAAGACCCTGCCTACGAAGCTAGAGGTCCCGGGTTCGAATCCCGGTAAGGGCATTTATTTGTGTGATGAGCACGAATACTTGTTCCTGAGTCACGGCTGTGTTATATATAGTATTTAAGTATTTATTTATCTATCTGTGTATCGTCGTCTAGTACTTAAAGTAGGTGCAAGCTTTGCTTAGTTTGGGACTAGCTCGATTTGTGTAAAATTGTCCGCAAATATTTATGATACGTTGTTCGTACTCTCGTTTTCTAGTTGTTCGAGGGTCACTCAAGTATGCCCGAGGGTATTGTCTCATTTAAAAATTTACCCAGATTTTGTTATGAATGGATTAACCCACAAACTTTGCAATTTTGTAACGCAGGCGGAGTGAGAGGTTTTTGATGACAAAACCACCGATACACATTTAATTTATTTAATATGTGTGTCCTGTGTCTTTGTGAATAAATGTATCTTTCTTTCTTTAAAACAACGTTGTTTTAAGGGGCTGCCCGAGGTTTTCATCGATTTTTGACAAGTTTTTAATCGTATCTCCTACTTTTGCACTACAGATAGAATTATAAGTCAAACGGCTATCGGTTCTTCAATCTTTCGTCTCTATTTTTGTCTACCGGATTTTGAATGAAATGAATACTTAATTTTGTATGTTTTTTTTTAAACACTGTCTAAAAATCTCTATTGACGTTAAAGTTCTAACATATACGAAATCTACATATTTAGTTTCGTCTATGACGTCTCTAAAAACGTGTCAAGGGGTTTTCATTTTAAACGAATTAACACGCAAGTTATGGCCAGAAAACCAGTTTTTTGGCCTAAAATTGTTCAACTTTGATGCCAAATATCTCGAAAATAATGAACTTTGAAGTAAATATGGGATACTATATTGCTTATAGCCGTTGTTGTTAATATAATAAGCTACAAAAAACATTAGAAAAGTAAGGGATTCAGATCGAAGGTCATTGGCGTGGCCCCTTAATTTAGTTTTGTATAGTAAAACACAAATCAAGTACCTGCAATGATAGTAATAAAATTGTATATGGGTAGGTATATATCCATTAATAATAAAATATTACTTATTACATTTTGTTAGAAACAATCTAAGTATTATATATATATGGAAGTGACTTAAATAGGTATTATAACTACAATGCCTGTATGTAGGACGAGGCTAGCTAATAGTCATATCATATTATTCAACAATTCTGACCTATTCAATCATTTAGACGATTACCAACTAATCCTTAACGCCTCAGGCAGACGCGGAGATAATTTGATAACCAAGCCTTGGAATGTAGTCAAGCCTCCCGGAGATTAATCCCATCGTTTCGGAATCCCAACACAACAGACTCGTCTCAATCCAAACTGTGAATTGACTCAATCTGTCTGCAGCCACATTCTTAGCCGGCTTGTTTCGCGAAAACACAGATCGGACAAGTCGTGATCGCATTTGTACACTACAAACTCCTACGAGTTTGTTAATAACCTTACTAAGAAGAAAAACAGAGTAATACTTTGAAGACTATAAAAGAGATCCAGATGGACGAGTTCCTGCAAGAATCGTAGACTTATAATTAGATTTTTTTAACAGCCGCTATTTGACAGCCGTCTTCGCGGTACAACAAACGTCAATGATGACATATATATGACACTATTAAACTAGTGGCTCAATTTCTCTTTAATTCATCATCATCATCATCATCATATCAGCCGAAAGACGTCCACTGCTGGACATAGGCCTCCCCCAAAGAGTGCCACAATGACCGGTCCTGCGCCACCCGCATCCAGCGGACTCCCGCGACCTTTACCAGGATTTCTTTTTAATTACGAGAAATATATCTACAAAAAAAATCTATATACCTACTTAATTATTGAACCGGCTCCGAAAATATCACGAGAATCAGTTGAAAAAACCGGTCAAGTGCGAGTCTGACTCGCGCACCGAGGGTTCCGTACAAACTATCAATTAACTCAGGGTTAAGTAAATGTTTCTATATTTGACACCTTCATTCTGTAGCTAGTATGATGAGCAAGAATTGCATGAAATTTATCCACGCAGTCATCTTCGATGTAGTTATTTTCAATTACGTAAGAATAACTAACAACATCCATATTAAATTTTCTCTTTAAGCTTTTATAAACCCGTAAAATATCAATTACCCTCGTATGAAAAAGAAGAGAAAACAACGAATTCTAATACCTCAATGTATCAAATGAGTATATTTTATTTAGTTTTTTCCTAGCCGATCCGCTTCAATTTTTCCCATTACTGAACAAAGCCCAACGAATACGACGACAAATAGTACCGAAGTATATTTCGCTTGTTAAATTACTTATTTTAACCCAACAGTCCCAACACAACAGAATTCAATTATTTCAATTTCAAACAACGAATAACTTTTACACCAAGACCATCGAACTACCAAGACGATTATATCGTGTTTTTTTTTGACCTGCCATTAAAAGATACCCGTCCCAACCCCATTAATTCTAGAAAAATCTTAACAGCGCGATGTAGGAATGGGGTCAGCGCCATCTATCGGCCCCATTTGGTACTAACGTGCAAGGGCAATCAGCTTAGTATGTATGTTGGTGTTTTAGCGATTATTGTTTATCACGTGAACCAATCTCGATTATTATTATTTTATTTGAAAGAGAGTACTTCTATTATAGTCTTATAGGAATTTCAAAAGAAAAATATACTTATAAAGTTGATTAAATTGCAAACTTAACTAGGAAATTATTTTTGAAAATAAAACAAAAAATACGCTAGATATAGAAAAAGTTATACTTTTCCAGTAATATTTATGTTTATCTTAATCACAAGTCATTATTTCAAATTTTTCGCTTGGATAACTGGAGATAAGGGGGGGTGATTGGTATTTTTTTTACATTTTCCTTCATAAATCAAAATTTTACCAATGTAGAAAAAAAAGAAAAACTGTTTCAAAAAGTGCAACTGAAGCTCTTTCATATGATACCCCACTTGATCTAATAGTTTTTTTTTGCCTTCACCTCAAAAACAAAACAAAACAAAACAAAAAATAAGCTAGATATAGAAAAAGTTATACTTTTCCAGTAATATTTATGTTTATCTTAATCACAAGTAATTATTTCAAATTTTTCGCTTGGATAACTGGAGATAAGGGGGGGATTGGTATTTTTTTTTCATTTTCCTTCATAGATCGATATTTTACCAATGTAGAAAAAAAGGAAAACTGTTTCAAAAAGTACAACTCAAGCCCTTTCATATGATACCCCACTTGACCTAATAGTTGAATTTTTGTTTTGCCTTATAAAAAATATTAAATTAAATAAATGTTTATTTCAGCCCGTGGCCCATATAGTTGTTAGTAAGTACAGACTTAAATTAATCAATGTTAGTAGTAGGTTTTTAGGTTAGTATATATGACTTTGTAATCTTAATTCTTGTCGGCTGATTATTTGATATAATAATATTGATGATAATGATTATACCGTTTCTTATGTTTACAGATAATCTTGAAAATATTCAAGGAATCTGTAAAAAAAATCCTACTATAATTAGTAATACCATATGTTTTTTTTTTATTTGCCGCGTTTTCTCAGGTCACGCTTTCGTTTGCCAGATTAGCAACGTCTGCAAATTTGATTGTGAATGTGTTTTGGCGTTCTCGAAAACGGCTTTAAGAATTTCGATAAGCTTACGTAACAGGGGTTTACGGGGAGGGGGGATGAAAGTGTCCAATAAACCGCCATGTGGACACAGATTTTATAAAATGTCTTATTGCCCTACGAATACGAGGTATTCATTCATAGTTACTAGTAAGTACGTGCGTTGGTGCATGAAAATAACGATTTCCCACGTTTCACTGCTCCGGCCCTTTTTAGATAGGAATAGGAATGCTTTTGTTTACGCGCCGTCAAAGCTATAAACTCCGATTTAACAGGTAACCAAATGGAAAAAGAGATCCACTGTGACTGCGACATCAACATTACGATCGTATTTATACGAAAAAGTATCTCGAGAGGAAATAAAATGTCGTGTCAAAGCATACGAATCCAGTTTAAGATTACGCAATTAAGTACGTGAACCTCAGATAACTGCTTGGTTGCGCCAGTGGGGAATTTCCTCCACTAATTATGAGGGTGATGAAAATCAACTACGTTCCAGGGAATAATTCCTTAACGGCTTGATGGCTCGACGTGACACGGGGCGGTGACCTGTAAATTCATTATAGGCGCGACTGACACATTGCAACGTTATTGCTCGAGTATCAGCCCTGCGGTTGCAGCCACGCCAGGGATAAATTAATTTACCTGATTTATTATCATGAGGGATTTTGAGCTCGTATTTGCTGGAGCATTCTTTGCAAAAAATATGAATATAATATAAAATGTTAAGCGTTTTCAGTAGGTACTTATTTAATCTTAGCCTTATCCCGAACAACAGCTAATACCAGTATTTACTCAAAGGGAAAATATAATTTGGAACACAAAAGGAAAAGGTGCATGTTAGCCCGTCTTCTACATGTGTAATGAATGAACTTGGATTACTGAATTAATTATAGACATTACTTTGTCTAGACTTCATAGTCGTATCGTTATCAAAGAGAATTGGGATCCTCACTGTTAATGAGAAGGCATAATGATGTTAAAGCTCCTGCAGTCATCGTTAAACAAAGACTCGTTTGGATTTCAAATCGGTTTAAAATGAGAGTATTTTCAGCAGGACTCAAGGCTAAGACGACCTACGAGAGGTCAAAGAAAACGTCTCGGCTATTGACCAAACTTTAGTTTGGAACATGATTTATAAAATCTGATTTGGCACTTAGTTAAACGAAGACTTCATTCATGATTTAAGAACCCCGTTTAGTTAATCATGATAGACTTTTATAACGTATAATGCAGTAAATAATTATGATTATGATTTAGATTTTATATCCAGTCTCTAGTGTCTTGGCGGGTAGGTTTGAAATAAGCTATAGGTACCTAATGCATGGCATTAAGTCATAATTAGGCAATGCGGATGCAAAGGGTCGTTAGACTCAGACCAGAACCGAGCGAAGCCATTTCGCACGTCGCAAGTGATTCGGTGCAGTTGACCTTCCTTGTGACACGAGTCCGGCTTCGAATATTGGAACTTTCTAGAACATGTTATAAGAAGTATTTCGGAATCCCTGGACCGGGAGCGCATGAAATGTAAATTGTTATAGGAAGCGGACACGGGTGTCAGAATCGTAACAAGTTCTCCACGAGAAGTAACAAAAGATCATGGTTGTATAGTTTTGCAGAAAAGTTATGCAGGTTTGCCCAGGAAGCATATCAGCATTTCGTTGAATATGCACGTCATAAACTTGTACGTTAGCAGATCTTCCGCTTGTGAACAGAACCGAAATACGGCATAACTAATTAGTAGGAGCACACTTTCGGCTGCACGATCTACTAACATTGTACAAATCGTAATTGTTCTCAGTTCGAGTAGGCAGCTTACCAGTTGCAACACATAATCCTAGTATAAAGTTCTCTTTGGCATTGTTATTAGGTACTGTGTGGTAGTGTTTATAAATTATTACACGCGTACCCACGCTCTTTGGTAAAACAATGCGTAAGTACCTTAATGTTATAATGAACCCTCGGGTGCGTTATGTTTCATATAATGTCAGAAAAACTAACATACACTTGATATACATTAAATTGGCATAAAGTTATTTGATATAACGGTTATGGCTATATTTTGCGTTACTCTAATTATCGCTTGATATAATACGCAAAATTACATAATTATATTTTCGATATAATAGGCAAAATGACATAACTCTATTATAACGCATTGATGACATAAATATGTTTAATATACATATTGTTTAAAATAATTACGTTTTCATGGAACGCATTTAAATATAAAAATGTCTGCCAAGAACTTGACGGTGCCCCGCTTTCGTTTCTGGGACTCAATCTTCCGCCCTCTGCCGTAGACTTTTGTAAGTACTTACATTACATATTATTACTAAAAAATGTTCGGTTCGGCCGCTACCGAGGCACGCTCGCTTCGCTCGCTCGGCTCGCGCACTGTATGGTCGCAGTTATACCTAAGACTCCTCCTCGCTTCGCTCGTCGTCGTACCTACCTGAGACCTGCCTTAAGGTGGATTATGCTATATGTTGAAAGTGCAAAGGGACTTAGAAATGTTCGGTATCGTGAAATTGATGTCAGTATAAAATGACATTAAAGTCTTGATTATTTTTTATTTTTGTAGTATAATATAATTTCTATATATCAACCTTAATTATTTAGAACCCCTTAGCACAACAGAGAACGAGAAGTACTTTTTAAAAAGTCTCGCTTATTTATTTTATTGTTGATTGCTCGCTTATTTATTTTGTATAGTTTTTTTTATAATCTGAAGATATTTATTGTAAAATCAACTTATATCTTCTGAAGTTTATAGCATTGACGAATTATGTCAAGTAAATAATTATGATTAACTCGTTTTATACCAAGTGATAAATACAGTAAATGTATTTTATACTAATTGTAATTATAGCCTTAAATCATTATATCACTTTTTACATAGATCATTTAAAAAATATCTGAAACAATAATATACCATCCGTTACATAATAATAAGAAATGGTATATCAAACCAAAATAGATTAAGTGAAATTATATAAAACGTCGTGCACCCGAACCCTCAAATTATTTAGGAATAAACAACCAGGGACATTGTGCGGCTGGAAAGTTTAACGTAGTTCAGGCTTGCGGATTAGAGGAATTTTGGATGAGCATATATTTTAGTTCTACTCCCTTTTTACCGCCGGAATAGTGTATAATGTGTTTACGTGTTTGTCTTTGTTACTTCAGATACAAATAACTAGGTAGCACGTTTGTTAAATTCCGAGTTCAATTTTGATATACTCGTACCGTTGCCAGCCGAAACAAATGAGCGGATGCGGCCCAATACCACTTTATATAGTAACCGTACAGAGTACAGACCAGACTCAATTACGTAATTAATTACGAATAAAATGCAAGTGGGCACTTTGTAATTACATAGTTCATGACATTGATATTGCAAACAAGGTTTTTTTTTGTAATTTTTTTTTTTTTTTTGTAATTAACGAAAAATTATCGTCAAACTATGATGTGAGTTGGTGGCATAGTCGTTGTTATTGAAATTATTTGAACACACATACCGTTTGGACACGTGAAGATATTATCCTGGAACAAAAAGAGATGAATTAGTCATTTGTTAAATACTTAAACTATATACAATCAATATCGTAGACAGCGGATAACTTAACGAGAGCTGAGAAATAATAGTTATACCAGAAAGCAGACATAAATGTCTAGTTGTGACTTTATTCCAAGAGTTGTTAGAACGTGTCAGATATTTATGAGCGCTTCGTTGTACAAGATATTAATACAGTTATTGTGCTGTACAATACACCCCTAACCGATTTCAAAAAAAGGAGGAGGTTCTCAATTCGGTTGTATTTATTTTTATTCAATAGACGGTTGAAATGCTGACACCAGAGATTAAATCCGCAGTGTTTTCATATATTTTCCACCAAATTGTTCGATTTTCAAGGTATCAAAGATTTACAAACACATCCCTAATCAATCACCCTGATGGGAAAGTGTAGGTATAAGGTAGGCACCCATCGAATGTATATTAAATAATAAACAAATAATACTAAATAATAGGGGAAAATCTTACTCAAATCGACCTAGCTCCATAGCAAGCTCAATAAGGCCTGTGTCATGGGTTCTATATGATGATATATTTAATGGATATAAATAATACAGAAAACATCCAAGACTCACAAACAGACATTCATTGGGATTCGAACCCAGGACCTTCAGCTTCGTAGGCATCGTCACTACCACCCACTAGGCCAACCGGTCGTCAATTGCAAATATATTATACGTCAATATACATCCGACGACTGTGGAATGAGCTCCTTGCCGCGGTTTTTCCGAGGGATAACACGCATTGACAGTACCCTGGAGTTGGAAGCGTCTATAGACTACGGTAACCGCTTACCATCAGGCGGGCCGTACACTTGTTTGTCACCGACGTGGTATAAAAACAAAGGCATAACTATCTGGAAAAACTAGGTCCGTAGCTACGGAAAATATCGTGGATTATTCCAGGAAGTGTGTTAGAATGCACAGCGCGCGCGATGCCACACGAGTGGGGCTGCATTGCAGGGAATATATTGGCTGAATTGAGAATCTATTTCATAAGATATTATTACGTTTTGTCGAGAAATTTCTTCAATTTAACAGTTCGCTATCGAACGCATACATGTGTGTTTTAAAAACCTGTGCTGTCGCTTGGATTATAATAGTACTTATATTATTTGTTTTACGCTTTGGAATACGAGAATTGTTGGACAGTTAAGTTATATTAATTAAACTTAGTAAGAATAACGTAATTACAAAATTAGTTGGAGACATTACCACCCCTAGCTGAATTATTAATGTTCGAAGTATTTTCAAACTTCACAAGTAAAGCTTTGCTAATATTACACTGGTAACATTTAAAGTACTTACATAAGCTTTGGCTACTAATTTTTCACACTTAACTTTTAATTATATCTGTTTATTGACAGTCTGCAACCCGTCGTTAAATTGCTGTTATGCTTTAATCTATACATGAAACGGAGCGTTAACGTCTAAAGCCTGAAATGCTATTCGTGGTATCGCGTAGAAAAAGTATATTATATAGTAACGATATGTGGCGTTACTATATATTAAATTTAAGCCCCATTTAGATTAGACAACTGGGGTTTAAATTAAGCCATTAATCTACGTCAAGGCTGTGTTGCGTGACCGTGAGGTAACAATAAATCGGTTCGAAAGTTATGACCCGGCCAATCGAGAATAACATTGCGATCACGAAGTTTTCAAAAAGCAACTGTTGGTGATCTACAAAAATAATCATATTCACACAAATCTACCTACTTAGTCCTAAATGTAAAAAGGCTGGTATTCATGGTTACTAGACAACTATATGCATACTGGCTGGTAGAAATAAATATACATCGAATACATCCACGATTCAGTAACGAATAATCGTGCTCATCATAGAAACATAGTACATTACTACAGAGGCCGGGAAGTAAGTGGTGAGTTTTCACGCCGAGGTATGAATAGTGCTTTTCTCAAACATGCAATGAAATAAATAAATAAAACTCCAAGAAATGAAACTTTATATTTCATGGCTGAACGCCGTGATGCTGGGCCACAAATTGTGGAATGGAAATTAAAAAAGACCACCTTGCAGGCCTTTTGTGTGAAATGCCATTACGGATCTCTCGTCTCACTGCGCCCGAAACGTGACACTTCGGAGCCCATTATGAAGAACACAACGTCAATATATTTAATTGCACGTGTTTGAGAAAAAATACTTACGGGATTTAAACGTGGCGTTCCTGTAAAGATCTCACGATCTTGTGACGAATGTGTAATTTAAACGAATCCACATTTCATTCCCATCACATTTTAAAAAATTAAACAAAGAGAGTGCAAATAAAGAAATATTCGTTTAAATCGCAAAACTCTCTTACCAAAAATAATAAAATTATAAAAATTTTGTCTTATTGCAAGCACCTTATTTCTTCCATAGCGGAAACAGAAAATATCTGGAATGAAGTATCACTTGACCGGCGGAGAACTATTTTTTATTTGCGTGTAAATATGAGTGATTTAGTAACGCAGAGAAGCCTGAGGTCTCTATTACCGCTTCTTCGAGTAAAAGTTTCTATTTAACGATTCCTAAACTGTACTATGGTCATAAAAATTAAGGTCAGATTTACTAATAGTTCTACAGAACCCCTTCTGTATCCCCATCCGTTCATTTTACCGACAAACGTTTCACCGAATGTTTTGTTTCATAGAATTTTTATTTCATCGAACCTTTTTTTCTCGGCAACTGTTAACTTTTTAGGTAAAGCTAACAAGGTAATAAAAAATACTAAATAGGTAGATTGTGTAGAACTCATTAGGTTAGGTTAGGTTTGTTTAATAACAACCCTGAAAAGCTAACTGTTTCTAAAAAAAAAATATTTTCGACGAAATTTAAATTCGGCGAAACATTAATTCGATGAAACGTTTGTCGGTGAACGAAGGGTAAACCCAACAGAAGTGATACTTAAGCTATTTTGACAATATAATCCAATAGTCTGTGAGTTATAGTAGAACCATAAAATATGACACGCCAGGCGAGTCGACAGATATAATAGATGTTCACCACAATTAACGAAGACTCGACAAATGGGCGTGGTACTGCTGTGGCATGGTTTATACTACTCGTAGCTTTTTCATATGGAAGACAAGATAAAGTAAGGTGTATACAATATACATGCACCACATGTGTACGTTCTTTTAAAATTCTTTCATGTATAGTTATTTTTTTGTGTGCAATAAAGCCTTTTTTAACTTATCTTTATCTTATTATGGCAAGATAGTAAGCGGGCATGTGATACGTGTATTTTGATTCGGATACGTCAAACAGGGTTAATTGTTTAACCCTGAGATTAGTCTCACGTATCAACTGTTATTTTTTAACACATTCAATTCCAAAGTGAAGATGATATCGTGCGAAAACCCGTATGAAGAAGAAACCCCTACGAACTACCAGCAGCGCCCACCAAACGGGCTCTTATGGCACTGAAAGTGTTAGAGGTGAAATGACAATTGATAAGCTAACGCTCATTCGAGAAGTTACTTCATTATAAGTGACTAGCTTCTGCCGCGACTCCGTCCGCGTCGAACTCGTTTATATCGCAGCTCCATACAAACTTCCACCCCCCATTTTAGGGAAGTGGGGGGTTCGAAAGAGACAAAAAGTAGCCTGTGTCACTCTCCATCCCTTCAACTATCTCCACTTAAAAAATCACGTCAATTCGTCGCTCCGTTTTGCCGTGAAAGACAGACAAACAAACACACATACACTTTCCCATTTATAATATTAGTATGGGTTGACGTATGGTCGTCGATCGTATAAATATTTAGATTTTATCAATCAAATGGTCAAACGATATACACGTTACAATTTCACCTACCTCACTGCCATTGTATTTTTTTGTTATCATATCATATAATTATTTTTAAATGGATGATTATTTCGATAACAAACATAAGCTAAAACAATTTTTTTAAAGTAAAAATGTATTTCAGAGTAGATATATTAACATATTTTATACCCTTACACAAAAAGCAGTGGCGCACACTAGGCCTGTCCTGTGACACCATATTATTAAATCACGAAAGTGCATCATTAAATACATCCTACTAATATTATAAATGCGAAAGTTTAGATGTTTGTATATTTGTTACTCAATCACGCTTAAACGGCTGAACCTGAATGAAATTTTGCATGAAGATAGTTTATAGCCTAGATTAAAATATAGGATAGTTTTTATACCGGGTCCACGCGGAAGAAGTCGCGGGCGGAAACTAGTTAAAGATAATTTAACATTAGCATTAACAGTTATTTATATTTGGAGTATAATAGTGTGTGTGTGTGTGTGTGTGTGTGTGTGTGGGTGTGTGTGTGTGTGTGTGTGTGTGTGTGTGTGTGTGTGTGTGTGTGTGTGTGTGTGTGTGTGTGTGTGTGTGTGTAGGTGTGTGTGTGTGCGCGCGCGATTATGCGTGTGTATATAGTGTGTGTATATTAATGCGTATGGAGGGCTGTTCAGTAGATTACTCGTAGTATGTTTTCAGTTTCTCTGTATTCCAAGCCGTTCAACCATTGTCTGATTTTAAATTTTGTCTGTCGTATGCGTAGAAGTTTAAAGTCACAGGCTTTGACTGCCACGTTATACAAACGAGGATGCGCAACATCTGCGAACCGACGAGCAAAGACCGAACGCACTCTTGCCATTGGTATTGCGAAGATTTTTCCTTCCAGCATGTTTTCGTAGTCGTAATGTAACTTTAATTTTTAACCTGTAACCGTAATGTAATTTTGGATGTTCATCATTATGTGTTCCATCGACAGCCCACTATATATCCCACTCTATGATTCAACAATGCGTTCCGGGTGTTGATGGGGCTGCCCCGTTTCTGCAGCGCATCGGGGATGTTTGCTGAGGCAGGAATAGACTGCTTTTACGCGACAATGCGCAAACACAGCGCGTCCCTGATGCGTCGGGTGCGGGCCAGCTCCAACAATATCCTGCAGAAGTTAGCAGGTAGGGTGGATGGTGCATATTTACGGCACTGTTGTGATATGCACAAGCCAATCACTACCATTCTACGGTAAGAAAATAAAATAGCGTAGGTAGGTAATTTATTTCTTTTCATTGTCAAACATGTTCTTTTATCCTATTCAATATTGATTTAATAATAATAATAATTTTAATTTTGATTTAATTGTATTGCATTCTTATGGGTCTATGATATCCGAATTAAATGATTTTTTTATTTTATTTTTATTTATGATTGTCTATTGCAAAAAAAAATACAGCTGACGTCATCACTTCGGCAGACGACCTTCTGTACCTTTAGGTAATTATTCTGTGGTTTCGGTCCAATTGAACCTTACGGCCTTATTTAAGGGCATTCTACTAAATAAATATCAAACCAAACTATACCATGATTAATATAAATTGCATATAGCGTATGTTTCATAATTATTGAGTACCTAAACACCAACTTAACAGTCATTAGCGTAAATAGCGTATTTTCTATTACGTTCGTTATCATTTTAGGACAAATGAAAACACATTGCCCTTATTCACGAAATTGTGATGTGGTGTTATTTTGGCTTGCCATCAATTAATTTCTATTATATTCTATTCATGAACTTTCATCAAACCTATTTTTAACCAACTTGAAAAAAGGAGCATGTTCTTAATTCGTCGGAATGTTTTATTTTTTATACATGTTCCCTGATTGTCTACTCGAAGAAGACCGATTTGGAAAATTCTTTCCTGGTTCCCAGTCGTCAGGTCAGGATCTGATGATGGGAACTTGAGGAAATCGCAGGAACTCTTCTTTTATAGGCCAAGTGTGCATATAGCAATTTAAAGCCACCATAAAAATATACCCAATTGGGTACATTTTTATGGTGGCTTGTGCATTTTTTTTATACAACGACGGTGGCAAACAATCGTACGGCCCGCCTGATGGTAAGCGGACACCGCAGCCTATAGACGCATGCAACTCCAGATGAGCTCCAGAGGAGCCTTTGCTTTTGGAAAGCATTTCATGTGGTGGAAAGTAAATATGGGAATGTTCATGTATTTGGCTTGGCGAAGTACTGAATGGAAATCGGTTTAAAGTTTGTTTTTGAAGTAAATTATTTTTAAAATGTCGTTGATGTTCATTTGTCTTTAAATGTGAGTTTGACATTGGCGTTTGTGGGAAAGAGACAAAACATATTTAGTTACCAAAGGTTTCTTAAGTATTATGAATGCATATTGCACCTATGTAAAAAAGAAAACGATGCAGTTTTGATGTTAAACATTTGAAACACGCATCCAACATCTCAACGATGCCGCAAAGAGCGTAATTTTTCGGTACATGAATAAAACCGTTCGTGCAAAAAGCACGTAGAGTTCCGGGTGCACGTTCACGAATTCCATATGTCGGCAAACACGTAGGTGCATAAACATTAAACATTCACTCAGGTTCGTCATTACTTTTACCAAATCAAACAAAATGTCCAAAGTGCTCGACCTGCCGCTTGTGTGACAGAACTGAAAATGTAACCGAAATTAAGGGGAATTCAAGTGTATTATAATGCTGTAGAGAATTCTCCACTGGGTTATGATAACAGTTATGTAAATAGGCAATTTAAACCAAAGGGGATTTTTAAGCCCCGGTGGCAATGGCAACCCACTATTGTCTTTTCTCAAACATGCAATGAAATATTGACGTTGTGTTCTTCGAAGTGTCACGTTTCGGGCGGAGCGGGACGAGAGATCCGTAATGGCATTTCATACAAAATTGGAGGCCTAGGGCCTAATTTGTGGCACAGGATCACGGTGTTCAGCCATGAAAATTAAAGTTTGATTTCTTGGAGTTTCTTTTCCTAAACAAGACTTTAGCTAATCGCTACCTATAGGCTATTGAGAGCAGTAAGCTCGATTCTCCATACAAACGTAGTTACGTTCTCATTTTGAAACTACGTGTTGGATAGTAACGAAACTTTGCATGCACAATGACATGAGAAATATCTATGTCTGTAATTAGTTTATGTTGCTTCCTTGCTTCAGATATCATAGTAAAAAAAATACAGCGAATTTAAGTTTTTCATACAAAACTTGTTTTTGCTGTATTTTGTTTGTTTTATAAACTGGAACCATATAAACTAATTACAGACATAGATATACCACATCTCATTGTATATGCAAAGTTTCGTCACAATCCAACACGTAGTTTTAAAATGAGAGCGTAACTGTATGGGAAGGTGAAATTCGGCCGAGCTTACTGCGGACTCTTAAGCCCGATTAGTAAAAACGATTTCAAAGAAGTATCATAGCAAAGTAAATCTACTAATGTACATTATTGGCAGTGAATCAAAGTTACTGCTACTTACTTAGTGAAGGTAAAGTCTACATTTTTGCAACGGAGATATCTCAGTCGTTTTAGTAATCGTAACTACTTATTCATGATTACGTAATAGTCATTGACTGATTCAAGTCGTTGATTGTTATACTTTTATTGTCACAGCCGTGAAAGTTTAAAATAAGATAAAAATAAGATTACAATGGTACTGTCACTTTAATTATTGTTATGGGCTAGATCTGTTTTAAGTTTTCTTTCAGTCGAAATTTAATTTTGTGGATCATTCATGTCTCATAACTCATAAGCCTCGTGTTAGAATAACACCACCCCCTTTAAGGGCGACACAGGAGTACACTATGGGAATATGGTTAAAGTGTGATGCGGGCGATGGGCTAGCAACTTAACATTCTGGCTTAGTTTTTGGTAACACCCTGTTTTCTAATTTGACTCGTTTCTAGGCTCATCTTTCATATTAAGCCAGACTCCTATCAATGCAATATCACATTTTCTTCATCTTTCATCATCATCGTATCAGCCGAAATACGTCCACTGCTGGACATAGGCCTCCCCCAAAGAGTGCCAAAGTGACCGGTCCTGCGCCACCCGCATCCAGCGGACTCCCGCAACCGTTACCAGGTCATCAGTCCACCTTGTGGGGGGGCCTACCTACGCCGCGCCTTCCGGTACGTGGTCGCCACTCGAGAACCTTTCCGTCCCAACGGCCATCGGTTCTACGTGCTATGTGCCCCGCCCACTGCCACTTAAATTTTGCGATTCGGAGGGCTATATCGGTTACCTTGGTTCTGCTGCGGATAGCCTCATTTCTTCTTCATCTTAATATAGTGGTCATGAAAATTTTATTTCATGTGCTGCCTTCCTTCCCCTTCCGATTTTTAAGTATTCTATTTATTTATTTAAACTTTATTGCACAAAAGAAAACTTATCGTACAAAAGGCGGACTTAATGCCAAATGGCATTCTCTACCAGTCAAACCAGTTCTATGATAATTTATCAGTCAATTTAAGTTGAAGTGCATTATTGGAATACTTTTTAAATTACGTGAAACCTAATGTAATTACCTATCTAGTTTGTTAAAATAATGAATTTTAAGTGAGAAAAAAACTTTAATTAGATAGGCGAGACTGGTTTACAGTGGATCGCGGGTCACAGTGGATAGCTTGCTAAATGCTCCGCTTTGCTCCCGAAGACTTCTAACACCTTGTCTTAATTAACATTCTGCAATGACAATGACACACAACCGAGGAATACTGACCTAAAAAGATTTCTGCTTGCGAAGTTGCTCGCACGTAATAATACTCGGTTTAATATGTTAAATGGTTTGTTTACCATACAATACGATATTCCTCTTATGATTGACAGAGAACTGCAAACATCCGCCCAGTATCAATGGGTTGGTGTTAGACAATCAAAATTTAGTTAAAAGCTATTGTTCTCTATACAGATCACTGGTTTTCTTTACATACGACTTATCTTTACGCTATGATATGTACATACATAAACTCAATGCCATATTGCCATAAAGGGTAGGCATAGAACGTGCAATCTAACATATTCATTGCCAAGAATCGCTTCGCTAGTAGCCGATCCCGTGGGTTTCCTGCTAAGTAGCGGAAAGCGCCTACGGCATAGGCTAAGCCGCTAAGCGGGTTCCGGGCTGTCAATGTGTTAATCGTCAATACCACTTCTAGTATGTGTACGGTTAAAGATGAAAAAAATGCATTGAAAGGTTGTTAATTCCATCACTCAACCCTCATCTTCAACCCTAATATAATCGATTCTTACGGCACCCATGTGAAGAGAGTAATTTTCAAATATAATTATAGTAAAAAGCAGCAGAGCATATTTTTAATAACCCTCTTTACCCAACAGCAGCGTAATATTTTATTTATTGTAAGATATCCATTACAGGAAAAAGGAATTTACTTGGAGAAGATGATAAGAATTATAGTAACGAATATAGGTACGTCATTATATTTTTTCATCCGCCGGGATATTATGCACACGGCGAATTCATACAGCGATACAAACACGTGACTGTCGCTCGACGCTAGGCTTAAATCACTTGTCAAATTCACCGATGCTGTATCGTGTTAGTAGGGCTGCAAAAAAGTTACCGCGTGCAACCGTCCTATGACAGAAAGGAAAATAATTCCACCAGCAATGTCACGTCAGTCTCATCACGTCAGCAATATAAACTAATATTATAATCGCCAGACTGAAATGGGAATGGGCTGGCCACGTCTGCCGCATGCATCTACAGGCATGGAGTGGGTGCCACACGATGGGCGGCGACGACGTGGCAGGCCGAGACGGAGATGGCGGAACGACCTGGACGCATTTCGTAACGATTGGCTAGAGAATTGCTTAAAGCCAGGATGAGTGGAAGTCGAGAAGAGGCCTTATAGGCTTAAAAAAAAACACACATAAACGACTAAACGGATTAAGATGAATTTTAGTATACAAATGGAGAATAGCCTGGATTAACATATAGAACACTTTTTATCCCAGTAAAAGACAAAAGAAAGTCAACGCGAACGAGGTCGCGGGCTAAAGCTATTACAATATAAGGATAACTTACCTCCGAACTAGATGGCGTGGCGGCGAGCAGTAGCACGACGGCACAAAGGGCCGCCGGACTCCTTATCAACATCGTATCTGTGGACATACATAAAATACGGTTACATGTTGAACATATAAGTACGAGTATACTGCGACCATACTATGAAAACTGCATCGTGAGAAATTTAGAGGCAACTTTTCTGATAGGAGAATATTTCATCATTTCAGCCGAAAGACGTCCACTGCTGGATATAGGCCTCCCCAGCGGACTCCCGCGAACTTTACCAGGTAATCAGTCCACCTTGTGTCTACCCATGCTGCGCCCGTTACGTGGTCGCCACTCGAAACATTTGATTTGGTTAAATTATACTTTTTGTTTACATTTTACATCTCTCCGCCGGGGCATTTTTTACATTACAACCAAATTTTAAGTTTGTACGAATAAACGAAGATCTTTTAAAAGAACACGAGTATTTTCATCGCTTTCACCGTCACGTTCGGCAGAAATGGCCGATCTGGCGGAGGATTGAATTTGCGACCGCTGACTAGCGCAAAGGGGCCGTGCGATGGACCAATTATGCTCGACATACTTGCCTGCGACATGCATGTCGTGTGTGCGAAAAGCGAATTTTGTTACGGGGTATAAATTTAATGGACATTGGACTCAAACAAATCTACCAAAGATATAGTATTAACGCTTTCGGTGACAGTATGGCGTACCTATAACATGTAGTCTTAACAGCGCTTAATTGGCATTATTGTCAGCAAAAGTTCTGTGGTTCCGGACAAGCCAGACGTTGGGTCCACATATCTTGCTGAATAGATTATAGCCGCTAGACTTGATAATAATTGTAAAATGTATTTGCATGTATTACTATATACTTACTTATTGCAAGTAAAATAATTTTGATTGTTGTTTTTAGGGTTCCGTACGTTATAAGGAAAAACGGAACCCTTATAGGATCACTTTGTTGTCCGTATGTCTGTCTGTCTTGTCAAGACCTTTTATCTCGAGAACGCGGGGAGGTATCGAGTTTAAATTAAAACTATATCTCATGTCTACTTACAGTTCCTGTGAAAAAATCATACTTCTAAGTTAACGTAATAAGGCTGTTTATGCCGCAAAAAACGTATATTTCGACACTCTGAAGGGAATCAAAATTGATAGGGTAGATACTTTCCGTTGACCTAGAACTATGAAATTTGGCGAGTAGGTACCTAATATTGTCTTATACTTACTACAAGCACAGGGAAAATCTGAAAACTATTCATTTGTAATTAAGTACAGAACACTCGGTGGGCGAGTCCGACTCGCACTTGTCCGGTTTTTTTGTTTAATAAGTATTATTTCTTACTTGAAGGCCTTTATCTCACCATATACAAAAACTGCCTATAACGTAAAGTGAGATACCATGAATCTTCGATTATTAGTTAGTGATCGCATGCACGTTATAAGTATTACGTAAGTGGTATTACAGCGGCAGTTAGCTGTCGTAATTCTGATTCTCAACCTTAGGGCAAAGCAGAAAAACTGTTACCGTATTTAAGTTAAAACCCTACCCACACAACTGCTGGATGTGTTGCGTTTGGAGAGAGGGACCCGCGTGCGTCTCTATAGCTACCAACACAACGAATCAAATGAATAGAGGGTCGGCAACGCGGTAGCGATTCTTCTGGAATCGGAAGCGTAAGCATAAGCTACGGTGTCTGCTTACCACCAGGCAGACTGTATGCTTGATTGCCACCTTAGTATAAAATGGTAACAACTGACATTGTCTCAATTCTTTTCAAATTCAACGGACGGGGACGACTTAACGAAGATTATTGCCCTGCAGCACGGCTATCACAAGACGGCGCGCGAGCTCTCTCGATTTTTCTCGCAATATCCGTCTCTCTCTCTTATTAGAACAATTAGAACAGGAGGTATAGTACGAGAAAAATCGAGAGTATGTCGCGGCCGTCTCATGATAGACGTGCTGTATTGGCTGCGGTTATTAGTTGTGACGTGGGTATGGTCATTGTGGGACTATTGCATCTAAATAGTGCCATTTGGATAGTGATGTTGCACACAATACGCCTAGCCTAGGGTGTCGATGTATAATCGGTTTTGCGGTCACCTGTTGCCACTGTAGTCATTCGCCAGTAAAAGTAGAATGATACAAATTATTATTTCTCCTTTCGGTTTGTAAATGCTAAAAATATCTGATGAGACCGTTAATTCTACCGATAGGAGATTCTACCGTGAGTTTTATATTCAAATTACCTGAAGTATGAATCCAAGTGTCAGCGTTCTGCAGAGCTCGGTGCTTCTAAGCGACCAGTAAGACTCCGAGTTGTTTTCAATGTAAGTTCAGATATTGACTGGCCAAAGCAATATCGAAGGATTCAAGATAGATCCAGCTAACCGTTTCATATCGAGTTCTCCGATGGAGTTGGCGTATAAAGAGCTTCGAACGCGACACAAAATAGTCAATTGAATAGTTGGGGACCCTGTAGACAAACAGAACGATTCAACTAAATCTTTTTACATAGTTTACTAAGTCTGGGAGTGAGCAAGGCACAAGTTTTCCTCGCAAAACGCTAGCCCGAAAATATGTAAAACAGTTTCGTTAAATTAGTTTTGGAACCAACATGCAGCTGATTTAAATAAAGTTTGTTAGCCATTAAAGGCAATGTAGCGGACAGGTTAGAAGCGAGTAGCGAGTATAAAACTAGTTGTGAGCTACGCGTACCATGTTAATTCGCTTTGAGTTGAATTGCTCTGTAAGCTCTTTATTTACTTGGTCGTTGGTAAATTTATTTTGTTTATATTGATATGATCTGTACGGAAATCATATAGTTTCAAATGCTAAGTCACCGTTACTGAATGTTACGCCTAAATGCTGAGGACAAAAAGCATTATATGGATTGTAATACAATGAATTAGAATATTGGCAAACTCGCTTCACTGCCTGACTACCTACTCACATTTTTTCAAGACGGAGAATGGTCGAGACTTACTTACATCTTTTTTATTTCTAGACAAATGTGCTTTGCTATAAGACATATCACTACTGTTAGTGTCATTGAATACATTTAGTTCAGAGGAACTAAATGTGTTCAATGACTACAATCATGCGCTCTATGATTGTATAGTCATTGAACAGATTTAGTACTATCATAGATCGCCTTAACCTAGCAAAATAGTCTTCCTTAGTAATATTTCCAAAACACTGAAATATGACGATAGTAATTGCAGTATTTGATGACAAGTACCTAAACGACATGTCATGTTAAAAAAATCTCATATACGTGGAAATTTTCAATACGAAGAATCCAGCGCTCTAGAAAAAAATCCCCGTGAAATAGACAGCCCTCAATATCAAGTCAGATAACAATAAACGTATCATAACACACGCTTCCTCATCGTTCGGTGGCGTGCCCCCGTGGCCTGTTCTCACGGGCCGTCTCGGTATTGTCTTACGATGTAGAATACAACGTGCGACTGCTGCCGGCGTCTCCTCTTTGACTTAGAGATACGACGATAAAACATTTGTCGAGTGTTCGTCTTAAAAACCATTAAATCGAGAAGATCGCGGGGCGAGGTCAAGCTAGGGCACATACGAGTATTACTAAGTTACGAATAGTAGGTAGCTAGTAAGACGATAGACGTAGGCGCCGCGTCGGAATAGATGTCGTCTAAACACAGACATAGGCGTTGCTTAGTTTTGTAGTGTTTGTGTACAAACATGCGTTAGCGTTGTTCGTCCATAAACAAGACTTGAACCAAGTGCCAAGGAATTGACTAGAAAGACAGATTGATACCGGTAATGCCGGTGCAGTCAAAAATGCAAAAATAAAATATTGCAGGTTATATATATTTATAAAAATATAGTTACCTACCGTAAAATGGGGTGAGTAGGGTTCGCGGGGAGAGTTGGGTTATGAATGGGGAGAGAAGGTATGAAAGGGGGGTGAGATGGTTTTTTAAGGCTACTGCTACAAAAAATTTATTCCAATTTAAAATGGAGGTATAGTAATAAGTACTCATAATAAAAAAAATCGATCCAACAATCTTCCAAAATCACCTTTGCATGAAAACCCATCTCACCCCAATTACGAGGGACTACGGGGTGAGGTAGGTTTTCCTGTTTATCGTCAAAGTTATGAAATGGCACTACCCAAAATAAAATAAAAACTAAAATACAAACGTCCGGAACACTTATTATATACACCATTCAGTTTGTATAAGTAAAAATAAAATGTTATCGAGGTTTGAATGTCAGTTTTCACCCTACTCACCCCATTTTACGGTACTACATGCGTCTATCACTTGATCAATGATAAAATCACTTGATGAATGAATCAATTGATAAAATCTACCTAATAATTTGTAATCAGACAAGCGGAACTTCAAAAATTCGTTGCATTCAGTCCACGTTCCCACTTGGAACAGTTTCTCACCATCAATACGTAACCGCAACATTTTGCTCAGATCAAAGTAGATTAGCCGCGACACTTCCATTGTTTTTGCCTTTGCACCGATAATTTGTCGCGATAACCCAGCATTGCCCAATGCGGGCAATTGTTTTAATCATTTTAATCGCTGCTTGCGAATGAAAACCGATTTTAATTGGAATTTAATTAATGCATAATATGAGTGTCATAAACATCAAGATAGTTGCGACGAGGCCGTCCTATTGTTATTTTATTAATTTTCGATTGGGATTTTCCACGATGGGTAACCGCACGCTTTATTGAACGTTATATTAAACGTTTTTCTGTGATAGCATCATATTATTTTTTATGTATTGATTATGATTCACCAGCGCTGTATCCGTTTTCGATGATTTGTAAACTGGTTGATCAGATCATGAATTAAAACTCTGACAAGTATGCCAGTTAGTTAATTATTGTACCTAATGATTTCGAAGTTAAACTAATGTCAAATACTACAAAAAGTCAGGCAAATACTTGCCATTAAAGTGATCTCTGCTAAGGTATCATAATAAACCTTATATTCAATAAATATTCATTATTTGACGATCATTAAATAAATTCGTGTAAATTAGCTTAAAGTTAACTTATAATGTAAATTTATTTTATGAAATCTCAGAAATCTCTAAAGAAATCGAAATCGAAATCTACCATGCGAGAAAACAAATGCTGGCAGGAATAGTGTTAATCTAATTCATGTTTATTGCTCATTTAAACATGGTTTTCAGCCCCGCATTCCGTTATGAATTCTAATTGGGGCGAGACGCTCATAATTGACCATTGTTGTCACAATGGGAAATCTGCCATCAACTGACCTCCTTAACACTATCCAACCACTAAACTAAACCAACAGGTGGTTGTCGAAATATTGTCTCACGCTTTAGATTTACTTGTTGGGCAAACATTATGAGAACGGCGTTAAGAAGCTAATTGTGGCCGAGTTGGGACATTGGACGTGCAACAGTTAGTGAGGATAAACCGAATAAACCTATATTGATAAGAGCTCGATAGGTACCCGGTTCCATTGAAATAAGTATATTAGGGTTGTCTAAACTTTGTGACACGTAAAAACTGATACACGAGACGTGCGATGTACATTTCTTTAGCGTTTTATTATTCTATTTTCACTGTCTGGAGTGTGAGAAAGTTTATAAATTATTGATATTTTATACGCATATAATTATCTCACTAGAAACGTATCGACTAGTGAAACATTAGATCGTGTTCGTCGTGATATAGGTACCCAAATAAATGATAGTACTACGCAAACGGCGAGTTTATATATTCGACTCAATGCTTTGGGTTGATTGCAATCTGTTCGCCAGTTACAAATTGTCATTTAAATAATACACTCTATCTTTGCAGGTACACGTTTTCAATTTTGATTAGTCTCGGCTCCAGGAATAAAGAGAGCGTCAGCTCTTCAGATAATCCCTTAGATCGTTTCGCCGACTTTAATACTTTATAGATTAGCTTTGAGCGCTACTATTTATAGGTTTCTTAGCGCCGAGACTTAATAAATAGGGATTCCATTGGTCGTAGGTAACCGTAGGTTTTCTCAATGCCAGTAACCGGATTTTCAACCAACATAATGTTCTGAATTTCAATTGTAATCAACTCTATTGTTGCTACCTAAACTGGATTGCGGCAGTAGAATTTATAAGGGTTGCGTAAAAAATAAAATGGAGAAAGGAAACATTCTGGTAATGATCATTATTTTATTTTTATTTAGTATCATGAGCATTCTTATCACGCCTTTCTTCTTTATCTCTATTAGATATTAGCCTTTAGTAATTTTCAGTAAATTCAGTGTAGTAGATTGTCGTAAATCTAGTTACTTTTATTGAAGATATCGAAAATGATACCATCTAACCATTGGTGTTACGCGGCTAATATTATTAAAGCCCTATGCAATAACCGGCCTTAATCACATCTAATCTGATCTTTGTTATGAATTGCGCCAACCATTAAAAGGAAAAAGTATAGGTAAGCAATCATAGATTAATGTTATCCATATTAAAAGGTTAACATAATCAGTCACCTGGATGTGACTATGACAAATATGTCTGCTTCCTGCTAAAATACGCATTCTAGCTGAGTTCGGTACAGAATGGGGTTAACGATCCGATCCACCGTTACGTGTGTGTATAAGGACCGCACAACGGGAACTTGGCCAAAGTTGTCCTGAATATTAATATGATTGTCAAATAATCCGTTGCTTTGTGTACACACAGAAGACTAGACTAGGTAGCCAAAAAGCAAAAACGTTATAAAGACAACAATCCATAGTCGAATTAGGTATATAGATTTAGACTGTCAGCATCTAGAAATGAAGGGTAACTAAGTGTATTAGGTATTTAAGGTAAGTACTCCATAACTTAATTTTTAAATAACAGCCATATAATAAACATATTAAAACCGAAATCTCGTAAGATCGTAATTTTCTTAATATGACGTAAGGTAAACGTCCTAATGTTTGACTGCTTAATGCCTATTGTTATTAATTAAATGTCAAGTTTGGGTCAATGTCAAGCACTTCCAAGTGCTCGTTTACTTTCTATATTCAAAGTTAAATGACGTTGGTATACGAACAATTATTTAAACAAGCTGCTCAAAATCTTCACTTCGGAATGTAAAAGCTTAAATACTTTGCGGTTATGGTAAATAGGACCTCGCTTATACCGTACGCTGTGGTATTTGTTCTCGTATGCGGCGGTACCGTAAGTTTGGTAAATACTCAGTACTAATTAACGCATTTAATTAATACACATTTTAATTAATTATGCCGATTCAATCAACAATATACAGCGAGATTTGTATTAAGGTTAAAGCTTTATTTAAAGTGGGTTTAAAGGTTGGTAGGTAGTAGAATAGCTTTAGAGAGAACGAAATGGGTTTGTTATAAACTTATAACAAAATATTTTCTTACTATATAATTGCTGTGGTACGGTTGACGGCAAATACATATTCACACCTTTGCACCTTATTCCATAAAAATATGTCGAAACATAGGTATATACTTTTCTTTAACGTCGACCGTACGGGTGTTTTCATGTAGCATGCACTGTTTAGTTCGTGTCATTCGACTATGATTGTGCGACCTGGCGCATTCGAAATTCGACTACTGCGCACAAACGCATTGCATAGTTCGCCATAAGCGTGTCATCCGGTCATACCACCAAATTAGACCGACCCGGGGTAAGTCTGGCTCGAATATTGGATAGAGCCGGGAGATTGCAAAGATATTCATGCATGTGTATTTTGAATTTAAATCGGAAATACGAGATAGAAAGTAATTTTGGCCTTTGCTTTAATAGTGGAGCATTTTTTTTCTTAAGTATTATCAAGGTGATAATTAACATTAACTAAATTAAATTAAAATTAAGTAGGTATATATAAATTAAAAAATCGATCTAGTCCCAAACTAAGCAAAGCTTGTACTATGGGTACTAGACGATACGTATATAGATAAATAAATACTTAAATACACAGAAAACATCCATGACTCAGGAACAAATATTCATGCTCATCACACAAAGAAATGCCCTTACCGGGATTCGAACCCGGGACCTTCGGCTTCGTAGGCAGGGTCACTACCCTACACTCTGTAGCCCTACCCTAGGGCTACAGAGGTCATCAATATATGTTTCCTTTAAAAATAACGCTGCTTCAGTCTGTTACGTATCTTAGCATATCTCTTATCATCAGTTTTATCGTTATAAGTATTGAATTTTTATGACTAGGTTAGGTACAGTCAGCAGCAGAAGTTGCTAAGCAGTTCAAGTACTCAAAATGATCTACACACGGACTCTAATGTCAAGGTAATAAGGATCTGTGTAGGTCATTTTGAGCGTGTTATTTTGCTTAGCTACTTCTGATGCTGACTGTACTCTGACAAAGCCGTCTCTTTTCCAATCCAGTTAAGGAATTTGAATAGCCCTGCCCATCATCCGTTCGATCATATGCAATTATTACGTCATTGCCCCAATCACGCGCGGGCCTATCGAAAAAGTCGATTGACAACGCAACCGAATGATTGCAATAATTATTGTGAATGTTCGCACGCCAGAATTGATTGGTTGTCGAATATTCACTTTCACATCACACGTGGGCTGTGAGATAATACGATTCGAAGAAAGTGAGAGGCGCTTTTTCTTTGCACAAACTGTTTGAGCACTTACTCCGAAGATGGGCTAATGTTGATCGGACAATAGGAAGTAATAATGCATTCCGCTTCCGTACGGCTCTTGCTTTCCAAAGGTGTTTTCGTACAATACAAACATCACTCCTCTAAGCCATAGATAAACATATTACGTTACACATGTTCCCACAGAGACCGTGAATTACCTATAGTAACTTAAGACAAATGCTGACCACAAATTCAAGTCTTCATTTTTAGGGTTCCGTAGTCGACCAGGAACCCTTTTTGATAATGATAATATTTTCGGAGATAATCGCTCCAGAAGTAAAAAAAAAATGTGTCCCCCCCCCCTCTAACTTTTGAACCATAAGTTTTAAAAATATGAAAAAAATTACAAAAGTAGAACTTTATAAAAACTTTCTAGGAAAATTATTTTGAACTTGATAGGTTGAATAGTTTTTGAAAAAAAATACAAAATAATTTCTGAACTAAGTTTGTAATTTAACCGTATAAGCAGGTGTTTATTGTACCTGTAATTTCTACAAAATCACAATGAAATGACGTGCTTTCAAATAAAGTAAAAAAACGGTGAAAATCGGTTCACGCAATAAAAAATTATCCCATAAAAATCATCTTCCATACTTTAAGCTCGCGCGCAATAGTTTATACTTAATTTGTACATGTATAATGGCGCTGTTAAGATTTTTCCTGATTTAATGGGGTCGGAGCAGGTGCGCCCATACATTAGGTCGAAAATTTGTCGTGCTCGAATTGCCTTAGTTGTCTTTGGTCGTTCGTTGTCTAATAATAAAATTGTTCGCTAAGTATTGCTTGTATTGTGTCTGTCTATAATACATGGTCGATTTGATTTGGGAATTTGAACTCTCTTGCTCATACATTCGGTTCACGGAACGGGCTACGGAACCCTACACTGAGCGTCGCCCGACACGCTCTTGGCCGGTTTTTTAATTTAAAGTCAACTAAGTTTCGATAGTTTTGAAATGAAACTGTGGAACTTATTTTGTATTCTAAGAGCTACCATGAGGCTGCAAAGTTTTACGTAATGAATATTCAAATTCGGACAATGAAGTACTATTTCTGACCGTGTCTTCTCTTAATCAAGATCGCCGGGTATTGTAGCGAAAATGCAGCGCATTGACACCAGCCATCTCTCTTAAATGGCAGTTCTACAATGTTACGTATTAGACTTAAACAATATATAATTCGGTTTCGTTTAAAGTACTTACAGCTTACTAGAATCCTAATGACATGCTCCCTATAGATGTTGTTCAACAGTCCCAGAATTGAATTAAGCGACGAAGCTGTTTAGAGAGTTGTGGAAAAGCTAGCAGGGGCGCAAAGTAATGCTGCATTTCCTCTGATTGCCACGGATTCGGATTCCTTCAGCGGAACTGCAAGCGTCAAGTGCTAATTGAAACGAGTTGGCATTTAATAACTAAAATCGTCAGTGAAGACGGTGCAATGAATTTATTTAATAACGAGCTTGCTCTAGCGTTTCTGAACCGGAAAACTCATCTTCAGTACTAACTCTGAAACAACATTTCCCAATCGGAGTAGGTATCTGTTGAGTAGTTTGTCTATATTATTGCATAAGATAGAGGACAATTTGTAGTACTTAACCACTACATAATGTAATGCTAACGCATATATTACGACGCAAAAGAGAAAAAACTAGTGATATTTAATCTGTTGTGGGTTTCTTTGAGAAAAGTAGGTTATTTATTTTATAACTATTATTTTTAAACAAAGATTTATCATCCATTACTTTCGTATAAAAGTTAAGATTCAGCTTGTTGCACTTCGTTAGCGATCCCCGAATGGCACTGTTTCAACAAACTTCGTAGACTGGATGGCATTGTAAAAATTAACTAAGTGATGTAAGTTGTTGGAAATGTACACAAAAATTCTAGTTGTAGTAATGCTCCGTTGTCGCATTACTAAATTTAATTAGCCGTTGCAGTTGTTGCCTTTATGAAGTACCTATGTAATTGTTCGTGGTCTTGGGTAAGAAGTAGTACTTAGTAAAATTATGTTTATAATTCGTGTACGAAGAAAGATGTCTACTTTTTTGGTTGTTAAACGATATGAAATACTGAAAAAAGAAGTTAGCATATTTTGCAATGATATATAAATTCTCAGTAGATCTCGACGGCGATGGCACGATGCATTTGACGACTGGTGGAGAGCTGCCCCACTATTCTGTAACTTGTTTTAACATCACAGAATAGCGTATGTATATTGTAAATACAACATCGCCAACCATTTCTTACGAGAAACCAACACTAACACAAAACTGGCAAAGCGCAAGTTGTTTATCTTGCAAGTTGCACATTTTGTTAGGAGGAATGTTTACCAACATAATATGCGCGTGATCGCTGGCCCAGTTCACTGTTGTAACTGTGTCCAACCGGTATCCAGCAATCTGTTCTCCAAACACCACTGGACGTAACAGATGGGCCTGTGCTCGCCGATCCGACGCGATCCGATATATCTTACGCCTACATTAGGAGTCTAATTCGGACAGTTTATAGTTTGTTGCCAGAATAAGGAGTGCATTAAAGTTGAATTGGCAAGGAATTCTGTAGCGTCCAACTGCGGTTGGATTCAAACGTAAGCTTCGTTGCTCTTCTCTGTTCTATGTTCTTTATACCGCACTTATTTGAGAAAAATGTGTTCTTCGGAATTTTCACGGGCATTCATAATTCGGATTCCACCTACAGTTAATTGTTTTTGTTACGAGCACCGGAATAAGTAAACAAACAACATAATGTACCTATCTAATTAGAAATGAGAACAGCGTTAGTTGATTTTAGTTAGGGGTCTTATTCAATTAATAAGGAGTTGCTTCACGTAGGGTCAAGTCTCGCTTTCGCGACTTAGTATTAGTAAACACGGTGGATGACGTATGCAAAGCCTGAGAGGAGCATTATCACGTGTCAGCGCCGCTTCGTTAAGCAAGCCAAGCACAGCATAGGCACCGTATAACGGAACGCAACGGATTCTTCAAAATGGCACAAGAACTGCAGATTATTATAATAATATAGTTCTACTTTCACATTTTTCAGATAATTTACTATTTTAAATACCATCAAGGCGTAACCTTTTCGGATATGTAGATAGAACTGATATATTGTCTAAATACTTCAACAGATAGATCACCGACCGTAAAAAAACTTACGCTCACGATATCCGCCATTACAAATTCGTTGATCACGAAGCACATCTGCTATTTAATCGTTAGAAACATCAAGGTGATCTCATCTTCCATTTACTTTAATGCAGACGTTACGAAGCATCTAATTTAAGTTTCTTTGCAATGCATTTGAAATCCGTACGTGCCGTCGCCGCTCCTCACACACACGTACTCGAAACATACGTGACGGTGGCCTAAAATGGGATGCCGGCTTCTCATTGTCAGTGTCACTCGTCCATTGACTGCTTTACAGTTAG
Organism: Epinotia bilunana; assembly: GCA_947049275.1. Classification (NCBI taxonomy): domain Eukaryota; kingdom Metazoa; phylum Arthropoda; class Insecta; order Lepidoptera; family Tortricidae; genus Epinotia; species Epinotia bilunana. The sequence goes on from OX346257.1 coordinate 10,829,103, forward strand.
GCTGGTACCCCTTGTTTCTATCCCCACTCCTTATAAGGAGTGTACAGCGACGCGCCTTCCATATTCATAATTCGGTTCGAAGGGAAAGAAAGCCGAGAATGGAGCCGGATGGAAGGAAGTATAGTTTCTCGGATGTTTTGAAAGAAATGTCCAAGCGCTCGGACATATGTAGGGTCATTGTATGCCGTAAGATAAGAACAGTAATTAACCTCGAGAAAGCCACGTTGCCGGACATTAAGTAGGTGTTTCCGCAGTTAGACAAGACCTAAGACTTAGGCGATACTTAGGTTTAAGGTCTTTGTGGGTCAGTAGGTTGCGTTCGCCCGTACTTCCTGTAATGGTAGGTAATGGCAGCATTATGAACAATTATCTTGTCTCTCCCTTATTAGATTCGTGAAATGTGGACGTGAGTGGTATCGATAGGTAATTAGCGGGTCGCGTGAAAGCTATTGAGGATTATATACTTACTTTAATAGAGATGAGACCATTGTAGACCTTTTTATTTCATACACGAGCTGTCAACGGCATAGCTCCGGTGGCCTATTTCCATTTTCTATTCTCTCGCTTGACGCGTTAAAGTATGACAATGAAACTAAAACTTATACTTCGTCACTTAGTCTAACTTGTTTACTACTTGAATTCCGAGTTAAAAACTGTGCTGTATGAGTCTCTACAAAAAGTAAACTAACCGAGGAAAAGACAAGTAGTTCCTGATGTGTCTTAGAGGTATTTTCCACTTAAACTTGCAGGTCTAGTGGCACGGAAGAAGGTTCATTCTTGTTTTAAACGAGTGGCGCAATTCTATTAGAAGAAATAAATCTAGTTAGAAAATGGGAAGTCAACATACGGAACGCGTTGTGCGATGGAAGCCTGGTAAAAGTATTTTTACTTAGTAAGTGCTAGGATTTCAGAAACACTGTTGTTTTTAAAGTTTTGAAAATATAATTTATATGATTTTAGCTTTTGGCAGTTAGTGCAGGTCAGAGTTAATTTGCTTATGAGTTTTTAATGTAAGCTACATTTTCATGTAAATATATATATATATATATATATATATATATATACATAATAATGTTATGTAGTACCTCAGAACTTTCTTTAAGACCAACAATGCGCTTGCGTTGTTAAAGAAACATATAGTTGGTTTACTAATTCTGAGCTAAGTACATAAACTTAAATGCTCGTGTCGTTGCGGACGTTTAAAGACCTTTTATTTATCTTTTCGCCGAGTCACGACCCGAAAAAGTAAAAGTCGGTTTGTTTAAATAGTCAGATGCTAAGATCAAAACGAATGTAAGAATTTTGAGGCAAAATATAAAAATGTTCTGGCTGCGCTGTTTGCATTAGCAGCCGTGTGACGAGAACTAAAAAGTTTTAAAACATATAAACCCAGTTTCGTGTTCACGTAGCAAATTTAGTGGTTACTGAGGGACATAACGAAATGTTATAAATTTTTACTTTTGTTTAAATTTCATTTTCAACCCAGCTCTACTTTAATGTGCCACTTAGGCACGTTTTAGCGTGTTCCGGGATGACGAGTTAGTCTCGTCGTTAAACAACGTCGTGTTCAAGTAGGTATTTACTTTATTATGATGTGTTTATTCACTCCGTGTTAGTAGTTTATACGTGTTCTGGTATGTTACTTAACGTTTATATATTTTCACTGGTTTCGTTGAGTCATCATGTATCCAGTACTCTATTTAGAAATAACGTGTTTCCGTGCGCTTTCTACCAAGGTAACATGAGTCGTTAGTAGTTATAAAGGGAAACCAGCGCAGTGCGCTTCCTATCGCGAAGGATGTGCCAAATAAAGCGTGGAGGCTTCCCTTTCGTAGCAGGTGGCGAAATTATTATAAGTACCACTTTCCGTTCGATGACCCGGCACCGTTAGTTGTTTTACGCATTTAGTGCCGCAGGCGGCGACATGGCACAAATAACAAATGCCTGTCAATTGGACGCTCGTGCTAGTTTTACAACAACCTGTTATGCCTATGGCTAATTTTCTCTAGCGCTAGGCTGACTCGTGTCGGAGGCTAAGACTTGCTGTGGGTCGGTGAGTCGTTGAAGTGAAGATAATTGCGGAAATTAACCCCCGTTTTAGCCGAATGGTGAGTTGGTGACACCCTCATTTCATCTAACTTTGAGCTAGGTGGTAGCAAATAATATGGTAGGGTTTTTAGAGATTTTACTTGTAATCAATGCCTCTGAGTATTTGTACATAAAGGCTCTTCTTAATTTACAAAACCATAGATTGATCATCTACAAATAAATAAACTAATATTCCTAAATAAAAATTGTTGATGTTGAAATATAACTGACTTAGTCGCATCAATGTGTAGTCGTAACAAAGTGAACCAATTTCCCTGTACCTATCTGTAGCCATAAAGATAACCTGAAGTATGTAACCCGCACACTCATATCACAAGGAAGGAGGGGACTTAACATAAGTTATGACTTTACCACTCAAACGTGCAAGTAGACCAACTAATAAAATATGCATGAGTTCCTACAAACTAGTGTTTGGAACCAGATATACAATTGCTTATTCTGTATCACTAGTGCAAAGTGTGCCTTTAAAGTTGCGAGTTGTAGCAAACAGTTTATATGTCTTCATATTCGTACGTACGCAGAGTACACAATCTAATCTCGGACACAAGTGCACGTGATATTGTACGGAACCGTGACCATTTTAGTCGCAAAATGGCAACTCACGGTTATGTTTGCTTCGCAACTGTAACATCTACCTATTTACTTTTACGAGCTATGAATGATTAACATCGAAAAGTTGCTAGAGTCTGAGCGGTTACTATCTATTATCTAAGTATCTACCTACTATATTAGGTATGAGTTCATCTGGTTTCTAAAGAAAGTTTTAATAAATTATAATTACGATATTGTTTGATATCTGTAGTGCATGCATCCATGAGAAACATGGCGGGCGTCGCCTGTTATAGTGTGGTTAATCTTATCCACCAGTGGAGATCATTACTTGCTTTGCATGTATTAATTTCGCATAAAACAACGTCTAATATCAGGTAAAGTAAATAGAAGTGAGATAATAACGCGTACCGCATTATTAAATTCGAATGCGGCAACCGTGAACGCATCCACTCGTTTCGCGCGTTTTTGCGGAGCCATTTTGAGTTCCTGGGAGGCGGTGCTGCGGTGCGTTTGATGGTAAAAGTGAAAACAGCAATGGTAAAATGACGTTGTAACGCTAGCCAGGTAATAGGGGCTTCCTGTTCGCTGCATGTTACCGTCTTAGGATACCTTATTGCCTACCTACGGAGCGAGTTCCGGACGAAACGGACATGTTGTATGGAATGCGACAGGCGTAGTACTTAGATGGGCTTTATGGAAGTAATAAATTAATCTCACTAGCAACTTACACAAAAGACGACAATTAAAATTTTCCTCACTTCTTGAAACTTGTGAAAGGGGTAAATGCAAATTAACAGCTTCTCAGATTGTGATTCAAAGTTTCGTATCACAAGTTCTTTAACTTGGTATCCGGAATAAATGCGTGGCAGAACATTACGGCGAGTTTGCGTTCTCTACCGCTGAGTCTCGTCTCTCTAGTAGTTATTTCGTGTAGTGTAATTGATTTACGTGAACAGTGGCCGGAAAAGCGAAATGCAAACACTTTGATCAATTTCGTTATACTCACATTAAGTGTTAACTACCTAGTCGTGCAGTAATGGAATAGGAATACAAAATTACCGTTCCATCTTGTCAAACACATAAACCCAGTTAAACAAGTCCTAAAAGCAGACTGGTATGAAATGTCGCCGTTTAATAATAATTAACTGCAGATATTTTTGCTACACCCAGGAAACTCATGGTACTTTAGAAATGTTGATTCATTACTAAAAGAGCTCAGTTTAATACAACGTTTAGTTGCCAAACGGGTCTACATTAGCTGGATACATCACTTCACACGGGGGATTTTTAATTGAACAATTATATTCAGTCTACATTTCTTGCGGAACTTGGTGTTCGTCATGAGATTTCTACGCTCGATAAATATTGGTAAGTAGTTGATATACCGTTGCAAAGAGCATTTTTTGCCTTAGGTAGTAGGTAGTTAAATAGTTTTAAAATAATCTGTCAAGTTGTAATCGGTGACGATGTTCTACCTGACAGCACGTCCTTTCGCTTTATTGCCTCTACTAACGGATGTTCCGCATCACTGTTAGGTTAGATGCGGGTGAATAGATTGGCTAATAAATTCTTGGCGATCGACATGTTCAGGGATCATTTCCCAAGTTATACTGGTGTAAATATTAATGTGTTTCTGCTTCCAACGGATGATAATGACCAGGTTTATTATGGCGATAAACTATAATTTAAATTATTGTCATAAAAGTATAAATAAAATCCTGTTTAATCTTTTAACATTAACATAATCAAGTTGGTTGAACACCGCTGGCGGAATTCCTCATTACCCGACTGCCGAAGGAGAGGAGGGTTATGTTTTTCGAGCGTATGTAAGTATGTATGTGACCTTATTTTTTGGCACGCCCTGCAGCCTAAACCATTTGACGGATTTCGACATATGAGGTGTCGTTGGATTCCTCTTGATCGTGGAAGTGACATAGGCTATAAAATTTGAAAAATGCAGTTGGGTTTTATGAAACATCTTTTAATTTCACTTGTTTAGTTTTCTACACACGCTTGTTGGATACGAAAACTTCTTTTCTTATAGTGTCATAGTTATCCATTCAATCAAGGTGTTCGAATGTGTTAGGTCTGCAATAAAAGATATATAGGTACGTATACTACGATGATTAGTTTATAACCACTCACTTGATTTCGGATTTTAACAAGTGAAATTAAAAGATTTTTAAAAAAACCGAACTGCTTTTTTAAAATGTTATAGCCAATGTCACTCCCACGATTAAGAGGAATCCAACGACATCTCATATGTCGAAATCCGTCAAACGGTTTAGGCTGCAGGGCGTGCCAAAAAATAAGGTCACATACATAACATATATACAATACATACGCTCGGAAAACATAACCCTCCTCTCCTTCGGCAGTCGGGTAAAAAAGGTAGCCTAAATTGCTTTCAATTTTTCTTTATCAAAGAAGCCCATACTTCGCTTGGCAACTACAGTTGCCACCATCAGTTTAGGGGTGCACGAAATTGGCAACTGTGGTTGCCACAAGCAAGTGAGTGGATAATAAATAACGTGTTGTTTTCTAACAACGATTAATAAAACCTTGGTTTTCCACCGGCGAGGCGAGGCGGGGCATGGATGGGCGAGAATTAATATGAGAGAATTAATATAATAGAAAATGAATATGGGACTTACTACCTATTTGCACTGAGCGCGCGCGCCCCGCCTCGCCTCGCCGGTGGAAAAACACCTTAAGTCAGGACAACAAACTTCTTTCATCATCTGAATGGCATTTCGCTGCCGGCAGAAACTCGTTTCTTTACAACCAGATTGTAGTGTATTGCGGCCTAACGCCCGTCTTTGTCGATTTCACTTAAACACCGATATTTTGGACTATTCTCACGGTAATTACGGATTCGCCTATTAGGTATGTATTGGACATGCGATCGCATTGAAAAAGTTTCTACCTGAGTCGTTGAGTCATCCAACACTTTTGTGCTCTACACAATCCGTAAATTCCGTGACTCCGGTTATAATACCAAAAAGGACGCAACTAAATAATAAAATATAGTGTATGGTAGTTTCAAAGTTGCCATAGCAGAAATACCGGCCATTTTGAAAACTGAATTACGCTTCGAAACAAAGCAACGGCTGATCAATTAGGAATTCGAAAATAAAAGGATACGAACAAAACGTTGCAAGGCGCAAGGCCAGCCAGTTTTGGTTTTGTCCGTTTTTTCGAAGCGCCAAAAAATGCGAAGACTTGCTTCCTGTATCATTGGCTCCATTATTCCGTAGACATTGGTCCATGCAGCGGTCACCGAAGTGGAGTATAAATGTCAACTTAGGGTTACAATAAGTTTGTCACTACCTAACCAAATACGCATTTGGCTTCGTTGAAAGAAGAGCAGGCGAGTTTTTAGCATCGAATAAAGTGACCTTTTCTGGCAGAAGCTAACGGATTACGTATGATTTTCGTCAGCTTATGTGATTGGATCGCTTAATTCTACAAGAACATTAGATTAAAACCGCTTCATTAACATTCCGTGTACTAAAATGTTCTTCGTAAAATGGGTACGTAAATCAAAAGTTGATATTTAATCAAAAAATTACAGTCTTTTTGAACAATTAACCCACAATTTGCAACAGTGTACGCACCAATAAAACCTAAAGAGACCACGGTACGGACGAAAATAAAAGAGCAACAGTAAAATGAGCTGCACAAAAAAATACACAGAATAAAAAGCTCAGTTTCTAAAGTCCGTGCGCTGAATGGGGCTAACGAGACAGACGCCCAATGACGCCCCTCGTTTTGTGAAGCAGAAGATCTCACATTTAGCGCATTTTTATGTTTAATTTAGGTGCGTTCCCGCTAGTTGTTCACGGAATTGAAGAGCTCCAGGACTTGAGAGAATAATGTATGTTTGCTACGGCAACGCGCAAAAAAGTTAATGACGGATTGAAATTTAGTTCTAACACCAATGCTATGCAAGAGCATTATCTAGAATGGTGATGTGCACTTCTTCTCGTAGTCCTTCGTATCTTACACACAACTAAAATAATTTGACAAAAACTCGTACTACGTGCTCGCCGTTTGTCATGACTAACTCAAGTCTAAAACTAAACATCGATTGGTAAATTGGTAAATTCCACACTTATATTTTTTAAGAAATCATATAATAAAGATACGCAAAACCGTAATTAAATTTCACATTTGATTGCCTTTTGTTTTTATTGTTCATATTGTTAATAGCCGACGAATACTTCGTAATTTATACGCATAAATTGTAGTGTCGGAATAGCCGAGAAAGCCTCCGTTGCAGATGTGTATTGCCGTTGGTTCTACAAGGATATATGTGTGTTGGATGATTCAGCGTATAAGCCAGTTTGATTCGATGCGGCAGCGTAGGCTTTACCAGTCGTGGCAAAAGTTCAAGGCTTCGATGTGCAGCTGGCTTATCCAGTCTCCGTGTCCTCCTTTTCGAGCTGAGGTGCATTTAAACTAATACTTAAATACATTAACTATTATGTTAATAACATACTACCTGGGAATGAACATTAATTATGTCGCTATGGCATAATATTACTGGCAGGCTATGCTTACGAGGTTTAAATTGAAACCATTCGGCTCTCGGACACATCATCTATCATTGCGCTGCTAATTGCGAATGTTATACCGATATATCTAATTGTAGGGTAGTTTCAAATAAAATACAGATTTTTAGGGGTTCATTAAGTCGATCATATAGTACCTACTGATTTGATGCGTTGTTCTTAGAACTGCTACGACTTGTGTAAGGACGATTATCCATCAGATATGTGCGATGCTGTGTGTGTATATAGACGTTAAATACCCTGATTCTTATACACAAACGTCTCATGCAACAATAACTAAAGGCGTCCCTTATAAGTCCACATTCAGGGCCCCGAGTAACAAACATAACCTAAAACAATGTTCATCTAACTAGATTTGCACGCTACATTTGTTCATACTCCATAGATTAATCTGGTAGGTTCAAAGTGCTGTCTTCATTCATCAACAGAAATGCTGACGCGTGCTCCCCTTGTAAATTGCGTCCCCAACGTTTGCGTGGCAAATATTGACGATTCGCGGGTAGCGTAGCACGAGTAACAGAGGACGTAGGATGTCAATTGGAACGTTGGAATGTGGTGCCCCCACTAGAGAGTCCACGTACTCGGTACCAACGTAAATGGGTAAACATTAGGTGCGATAAGTTCACGGGCAACGTTTCATATCTTTTTAGATAAAAGCGACTTCTTGGAGTAAAAGTTGACTTGATTTTTGTTGAAATTCTTGTAACGTAATAGATGTCTTGTCGATAAATTTTGCATCTACATTCGACATGAATAAAATGAGATTTTTTAGCAGAGTAAATTAGACGGAAAGAAACGACTGCTTTATGATTAGTAATAGTAACCATTAACTCATACTGGTAGTTTTTATTTTATCACATCCACACATGAAAATAATTATTTACGCGCATACGCGCCTCCCCCACTCGCCACCCCTAACGAAACTAGACCTGTACCTACGCATAGTTACTACGAATCAAGATATATTTGTGAGCGTTGAGGTCAGCTTAAAACAAGTTACAGAATAGCGGGACAGTAGGTAGCGCACGAAAGAGTTCCTGAGAAGTTTCCTATTGTCAGCAACTCGGATACAATAGTCTGCATCGAGTGCAGGCTGGCACCGCAGTGCGATCATTTGGGATGTGCCAACTTGCCAAGCAATAGTGTTGTCACTATTCCCTTTACACGCTCTCTAACTTGGCTCGCCGCGCAGGCTTAGCCTATCTTCCTTATTTCCCATGGGTGTTGAAGTTTATCAAGGGAATTGTTTGTATATTGCATATTTTTGATCATTTTCTTCCATGCTATGAAGACTTTATTAGTGTTTGATGTATTTTACGTGGGTGCGTAATACCTATAATTTTTTTGATATATTATTAGTCGCAATAGTGCTCATTTGATATAATTATTGAGTCTTATAACAACCCTTAATAGATTTACATATGATATAATTATTATCAACTTACATTTTACCAAGCTATAACAATATATATTTAGATATATGTCCCTCAGATATCACGTTACCTCATATACTTAACCAATTACCATTAGATATATTAAACAAAATCAGAGAATCCAAACACATGTAAAAAACCCCAAAAAAACATTAAATAGATTGTCATAACACCAGCACTGAGACATAATCTTAGTAAATACGAAATGTACTAGATATCAAATTAACTAAGTCGCAGTTTATGGGTATCTGCAAGCCTTATGAGACTTCAGTAAGATTATAAACAGTGAATGTAGTAGCATAAGTTTACATTTAGAATAAATAAAAGTAAAAAAATAAACCGGCACAGTGCGTGTCGGAAAACGCGCAGATCTGTCTTTGTTACATCGACACACGCGCTCGCGCTCCAACTAAATTGTGCGGTTGCGTCACTTGCGTGGGTCGAATATGTACGAAAGTTGGCCTTTCCAAGTACACATTAAGTTGGTCGACTATTACTCGGTAACTAGTGATGCCTTCTTTGCCATGATAGTACTACTGACATGATTTTTCACATTCCCAGTAGTAGATGTTTAGCCGGCAGGGGCGGACACTTGACTCGAACAAAAATTAGGGCTTAAAAGCGCAATATCACGCAAACGGATCACTAAGTTGAAAAATTGATTGAAGTCACCCATAATAATGTTGAACAAACTATCCAACGATACCCCACACTGGTTTTAAAGGGGAAAAAATACATCCCCACTTTAGGTGTAGGGGAGGCACCCCAATAAAAAAGAGACAAGGTTTTATCTACCTTCTTGTCGGCGTGATTGATTTATATGCCCATGCCGAATCACAGCTTTCAAGTGGTAAGTAGTAAGGGGGGGAGCTACGCCGCAGACGGACAGACGGGCATGGCGAAACTATAAGGGCTCCGTGTTGTCTTCGGAACCCTAATAAACAGCCCTATGCTTTGTCTAAATCTCTATGAGCTCACGTTAGACGATGGAAATTCATTTCATTTTCATTTATTTATTCAGCCTTAGATTGAATATACAATTTTACCCATAGGGCGTAGCTAAAATTATCATACACAACAAAATATAAATAGTAATCATTAATAGTAGTCACAATGTCAAAAAAAAATCAGCTGTCATCAGAATAAAGCTCAAATAATAAATGTTATAATACCTGTAAATACTAATCAATGTCAAAGATCATCAAAATAATAAATTAAACGAGACAATAAGTAATAAATTATCAATAAGCGAAATTCTCATGACAACAATTCATAACACATCATTAGCATTACTAAAAAAATCTACAGGTACTTACTTCTTAAAAGCGAAAAAAAAATCTGTGCACGTTAGTTAGGGTTTGAATTTTTGATTGAACTTGGCAAAGCGTTATAGACTTTTAGCCCTGGCTTTGCGTGTTGGCCAAGTATTATTAAGCTGCGATATGTGGTTGCAGAACTGAATGTTTAATTATTTGTACTTCTAGATTATACACAAGTGTAACCAACATCCGGCAACTATGTGTAACGGGAAATTATTAGAAGTAATTATGTGACTGCTTTAAGTGGTATCTTAGTGGTGGTATTTTGCAAAGCTAGCAGCAAAAGCTATAGTTAATAAATATACTTATCTCGCAAGAGCATATAAACTAATTATACGTTTCTAGTGCTTTAAAAAACATAAATAACAATTAATTCACAAATAAATGACTACCAAAAATATAAAAGCAACCAGTAAAACTAATTTGATCGAGCTATCTTTTTAATTTTTAATTTACTTTGCACGTAAAATGGGTGTGTAATGATGGGTATAAAAATAAATGATATAATTTCATTCAAAACAATAACATTTTATATAATTTCAAAGTATATAATCACTCATTGTATATAATAAACGTTTGGTCTAATCTTAAAATATATATATGTTTATTTCGTATAACTATCATCGGGTATAATACTTATTAGCAAACATTACGCTTTGCAATTTGTACTCATATAGTATCAGTATTAGGCGGTAAAAAAGTGTTCGGTTCTGACGCTTCGTCGGCCGCTACCGCGGCACGCTCGCTTCGGTCGCTCGGCTCGCGCACTGTAGGGTCGCGATTCTACCTAACAATCCTCCTCGATTCGCTCGTCGTCGTACCTACACCGACTGCCTTAGTGTCTACCAAAAACTATTATGCTAACTGTACATTACAAGAAATTAACATTATATCATATGTTCATTATAGGAAATAAGCATTAGGTTTAAAGTATGTTATATTAAATGTATCAATTATATATCAAATGATCATTATATAAAATAATAATTATATCATATGTAAATATTATATTAAGTGTTGTTATAAGACTCAATAACTATATCAAATGAGCATTATTGCGACTAAATAATAATAAAAAAATAGGTATCGTTACGCACCCGGCTGTCCTGCAACCACTTTATCATGTCTATCTAGTAATATTTTGCGGGAGTCCGCTGCATGCGGGTGGCGTAGGACCGATCACTTTGGCACTCTGGGGGAGGCCTATGTCCAGCAGTTGATATGATGATGATGTTATTGATGATGATGACCCAGCAATTTTTATTCTTATTCTTATTCCTATTTATTTATTGATAAATGTACATCTCATTTACAAGTCAGAGTCTATACTCTGACTTGTAAATGAGATGTACTCTACTACTCTATAGTAGTAGAGCAATATACATCGAATTGTCTTTGTCAGGTGACAGTGTCAAGTTGGTGAACTAAGAACCAGCTGGTCGATTGCGTAACGCTTCATGCGTACGACGACAGGTAGATGAATGTATTTTTTGTATGGGAAAATGACATCTAAGTTGTCTTAACTTACCGCTCGTTCGTAAAGTTACGCAACTACCCCCAAAATGTTATAGCTGTTTGTTGAGCGTCAGCAGTGTCTGGTATCCTATAATAAGTTATTTTGAAGGTGTAGATAGAAAATTCGTTACGTAAATATAAGATGGATTTTGTAGAAAAACGTAGGTACTATTTTCCCACAACATTCATTATTTTAATTAAACGACTGTAATGCAATCCAATCCAAAAGCTTCCAATGCTGATATTTATAATTATAATTATATTTCAAAGCGGCAAGTACGGCAGCCTTGTTTTTTAATGTACGCTAATAGGTAATATGCAGTAAGTTCTGAAGTGCCAGTAATCCACTAGCTTCCACAGGGTTAACTCAACATGCTTATTGGTAAAGATGGGACTTTTAGCCCCCATTCTAATCCTTTTTCACCACGCTCTTAATGGATAAGTCTGTCACGCTAACACTTCAGCGCCTCATCTTGAGGTTCCAAATATTTTTAGTTACTGAGCTACCTACTCTAAAATAAGTTTAATTTGTATTCCTGAGGTGTTAGAAAGTGCCGCGCCGATACCGTCAGTTTCTTGAGGGAATGGTTATATAGTGTTAATATTTATTATTCTGCCTGTGTCGACAAGACGATAGAGGAATATAAATGTGTTATTGCCCCAATCTGAGCTCTGCACAGAGAAATATTTGGCTTCAGTTGTTGACATTTACGTAGACATTAAACGTATTACTGTGCGATTGTCCTGATTGAAATAGAAATAAGAAGGAGTACGTGATGGGAAAGCAGAAAATATTAAAGTATTTTTTCTCGTTAGAACTTATATTTTAAGTAGAGTAGAGTTTTAGAATTACTTTTGAAGATTGGGTCTCGTTTAACTTTTAACTACTCGTATAATTTTGAAACTACTTAAATATAAAATACATTGAAAAAAAGTGCAGACGTATCGATCAGATAATCAGATAAATATCGATCGATAAAATAGATATTGACGCTACAGTGGTTCAGGCATGCGGCTGTCGAGCGGCGGTCATGGGTTCGAATCCCGGCGCGTACCAATGAGTTATTCGGAACTTATGTACGGAATATTTACCGTTAGCTTTTCGGTGAAGGAAAACATCGTGAGGAAACCGGTCTAATCCCAATAAGGTCTAGTTTTCCCTCTGGGTTGAAAGATCAGATGGCAGTCGCTTTCTTAAAACTAGTGGCCCCGGGCTCCTTTCGGGGCACAACCGGGAATAACGCTAGGAGGATGATGAAGTGTGGTGTCGGGTAAGAATAGCACCACCCCCTTTCTTCCTGTGGGTGTCGTAAGAGTCGACTAAGGGTACAGGGTTGAAGTGTGTTGTGGGCGATGGGCTAGACAACCTGGCACTACGATATCACATTTTGTCGATCTTTTATACCCACATTGATGCTAAAAGTGGCACTGGAACACAAGTTTCACGTGCTCTGCCTACCCTTTTTAGGAATAAAAGCATGTAATGTATGTATGTATATGTACGTAGGATGATGAAATAGATATTGACGAATTTGTTCGTTTATTTTGTACATCGTATGTACTTCGCGATCAAGAGACGCAATCAAGTGGAACATCACGTATTCTCTTAAGGAATGGTTACGCGTTACATACGTGAGAATATTTGTTTTAACATCAGGAGACGAGAGCTACGTTATTTGCCAGCGTATGAAATAGCTAGTGCGTGTGCCACGTCATTTACCACTTCCTTAATGTGAAATCAGTACGGCGTAAAATGTTACGTGATCTGATCGCGGTATCTCGGTGATAATATTTATTCGATTCGTCTCATGCACTTTGCTGGTAACTTGACCCAAATATTTAATAGATAAGATACTCGATTATACTAGAAATTGAATGTTTCTATAAATTATTAAGTATATGACTTATATTTCGGCTTTAGAGTTTCGAACGCATTTATAATAATGGAGTTTAAATAAAAGTGAGATGAAAAATATCAATGACACTATTATAAAAATGTCGCCAATGTTTCCGAATTAATCCACAAAAATCCCTGTTAAAAAATCGGGATTAAAAATTAAAATACGCTGCAGCGATGTTGCAGAGAATTCAGCGTGAGAGAGAATTATGGAGGCGATAATCAATGGGCAGAGAAATTAAAAGCCTGACTCACAGGCAGGGTTAATTTTCAGACGGGTCAAGAAAAAAATACGTTCATCGTTAAACCCGTATAATTACCTATCTAAAGAAATAATTATTGTGATTAAGAGGCTACTGTATCGAAAATCGTTACTACATTTTGCAATACACATTGTTCGGACCTCACAGTGAGTCAGTTAGTGATGGATATCAAATAAATTGTAAATAGTTAATAAATAATGCGGCAATTAATTTGATTCCTTTGTGTAGGTAACGAAAATTGTTTATACACGAAATTAGTAGATGAATTTACTATATATCTCTCTATCAACAATAAGGTACCTAAAGCGCTAGAATATAAAACATAGCTGTGGCCTGCATTACAATAAGATTACACATACATAAATACATACATACATACATAGAGTCACGCCTTTATCCCCAAAAGGGGTAGGCAGACCAATTTTATATTCACTTGTGCATCAGTCCGTCTGTGTCAAATCGATTGGTAAACTATGACCTCGAACATGAAGCCGTTTCATATGATACGAAAAGGCGCCCGAAATACTATGTGGGTATTTCGGGCGCCTTTTCGTATCATATGAAACCTTCCTTATTAATATTAAATCTTCGTCATTTTCAGTAATTATATAAAAATAAAAATAAAACAATGAAATTTCACTTACTTAGATTTTATACTGCATAGCTAAATCATAGTAGGACAGTTCCTACTACACGCCAGTGCGTGGCATTGAACTGTGGTCTACACTTTACCGGTGATTACTTTTCGTTTTATAATTCGGAGTTGCGGTTCAGCTATATGCAGCGAAACCGGGTCGGCAGTCGATTTCACGATACACATTTCGTGAGTAGCGATCAGTCTAGCTGAAGCCGTGTTTGGTTTGTTTGTGTTTGACGTGGGTTAAGCTTAATCGAACTTATCCTGTACGGAAAAAACCTAGGAGATTCATTGGCTCAGCACATCCACACTATATATATATAATTATAATATTATGTAGTGTGGATGTGCTGTGTATAGGTCTGTCTGTCTATCTGTCTGTCTGTTAGGGTGAGGCTAAACGAGCGTATTTTGAGAGCTGTGAGGCGCGTAATTTCGGTTCGCCCATTGATTCATCAATATCACACCCATATTACGCGACTCACAGCTCACAAATTACGCTCGTCTGGCCTCACCCTTACCTCTTCAGGCTTAAACTGCTGAACCGATTAAGATTAAAATTGGTATAGATATAGTTTAAGAACCCGGGGAAGGACATAGGATAGTTTTATCCCGGAAATCATCCCCTAAGGGAGTGAAATGGGGGGTGCAAATTTGTATGGAGCTACGATATAATCGAGAAAATGAGTTCCACGTGGACGGAGTCGCTGGCAAAAGCTATTAGTAGTATATAAACGTATAAGTTAGAATCATCTGTGAATGCTGTTGAACTTGTTATATAAGTAAAAACATTGTAATCTTTTTGAAGTCGGTTATAAAGGTATATAAATGTATAATTTTGTAGGACTGTAAATTCGAGCGCAGATGCAGGGCACCGTGGAGTTTTTAGGACTGTAAATTCGATGGTAGTACCTCTCAGATCATAGAAATGTTTTACTTAAGTGGTACCTATAGTTACCTACTTAGAAAGTACATGTAAATATTTGGCATAGGGATTTCCGGTGGAACTTCTTAACCTTTGCCAACGGCTCTACGTGACATCGCTCACCGTTTAAAATACACTTTCATGTATTAAAATAAATACTGGTTTAATTCTTTTATGGATTGCGATCAAACCTAATCTCTTTTTCTTAGAAGTTTGTAATTTTGATAGTTACGAAAATAACGTGGCAAACGTTATTTTGAGAACTACCAGACAGTGGGTACTCATATGTTCGACTTATAAAGTTCAACGTTATGCAAGAACATATACATTGATGTGTGAATGACCCACTCCGTCTACCGGTAAGGTGCAAGGTTTACCAGCGAAGTGTCAGGTTGCGACACACTACTGTGTGAAATTCATCAGGTTTCGATACGCAACGACAGCCATGTCATATTTAGATCTAAATAATATATCTCAGTGACATGCCATTTATATTTGTCTATGGAAATATGCACGTGTGTATTGTCTAGTGCATGTAGGTACTCTCAGGCGTTTGATGCATCTATTTAGAGCAGACTAAATACATCCTTTTGAATATACGACAGATACGACGCAATTTGGAACAAATAGCCTTAGAGCTTTTAGTAAATAAAACCGGCCAAGTGCGTGTCGGGCCACGCGCAGTGTAGGGTTCCGTAGTTGCCTGTCTGTCTTAGTTACATCGACGTGCGGTGTGTAACATGCGGCCTTTTACATATATAAAATAAAATAAAAATTGGCACAGTGCACTTGGCTTTTAAGGCTCTCTCTGTCGCTCTCGGGATAGCTTCGAACGGGTATTTGAATCAAACCAGCGATTTTCCGAATGTATGATGTGATTTAAACATCATTACAAGTCAAATAATAACACCAATATACCAGATTCCGTGCTTCATTGAACCAATGAGCGCGAGCCCGCCTATGAATAACTTTATGCAATATTGCAACACAAATGCCACAAGCCCACACAATGAGCAGAGTTCGTCAGTCTAAATTGACTGTTGATAATTTAATACCGTCACACAGTTATAAGCTTTATCCCTATAAATATAAGGTCAATGACTATTATATTTGCATGGAACAATGACAACGTGTAATGTCGAAATCGCTTTGAACTAGCTTTGACAACGCATTGAAGGTGTCTTACATAAATTCATGAGCAAAAAATTTACAATGGTGGGTAGGTTTTGTCGACTTTACGTTGTCAACTGTTAATGATCGTGGTTATACGGGTTATCTTTTTTGATGGTACTTGTCAGAAAAATGCTATCTTATCCCAAGAACTCCAGAGCGCAACCGGGATAATGCTAAGATATTAGATAAGGATTGTACTCGTTTTGAAGATATAAATAAGCCTTATATTTATTACAAATAATTGATTGATGTAAGTCGGCAGTTGATCGAATACTTAGTCGAGACTATTGCAAAATTAAAGGCAATCGATTAGGAGGTAAGTAGACTTTATTCCGACTAGAACAGGTTCCTGCAACATTGTGGCATAACAGAGGCCGCCTGCATTACTGTACGAAATTCGATATGCAAACAGATTAAAAATCATTTAGAAGCAAATAATGACAGTGACGCGAATCATAACATGTATTTCTTCCCATTCCAGTCAATTATATGGAAATGTACTTAAACCGCATTCCTGACAAAGGCAAAGGTAGGTACTAATAGATACTAAAAGTAAGTATGTAGCTACTGGTTAAACAAGAATCATTTCCATATTTGAAGAAGATATTATTTATTTATTTACACATATTTAATGCCCAATAGTGGAAGCTTTAACAAAACGGTTAAATACCAATTACACATTACTTAAATATAAAAATACAATAACTAATACAGCAATAAAAAATTAAGCTTATCTATTATTATTATTAACATTTTTAAGAAAAGGCACTATACGTCTTATGATTGTGGAAAAAAATTGTGAAATATTTTTCTATCAAGAAGTACACGAATTAAATAATTTACTTTAAAAACAAAGTTTTAACCGACTTCAATTTAGTACTCCGCCAAGCCATGAGAACATTTCCACATTTATTTTCCAATTTACCACATGAACTGATTTCCGAGAGCAAATGCGTTGATTATTAGGGAAAAAACCCAATCGCTGTATGTGACCCGATAATATTTGAGGACTTCCGTCAATTCCACAAGGATCACCCTTGGCACTTCATTATTTGCTATTTCAACGGAATCTTATCAGAATCTGTGATATACTTTTGTACTTTTAAGTACATAATTGAGGAATTCCATAAGTCATCTGTGGTCTTCATCATCAATTCCACTCCACCAATTTATGATTTCCGGATGTAAATACACGAGTTATAATAGAAAATACCAAAATCACTACACGCGTGCCTAATATAATTGAGGAGTTCCCTCAATTCCTCATGGATCCCATCATCCAATTGAATTTTCAAAAAAATGGGACCCACCTGGAAGCATATACTTACAAACAAAAAAAATTTATGAATCGGCTCATCAATGACGGAGTTCAGTTCCGTACATTGAAAAAAAAAATACAACCGAATTGAGAACCTCCTCCTTTTTTTTGAAGTCGGTTAAAAAGGACAATCGAGTATTAAGTAAGTACCTACCGACAGATGAAATACTTTTATAAGTAGTAGATTTTTCCTTGTCCCTGGTCTAATAATTTCGGTCCCCAGGAGACGTGACAACCAAGTTTTTGTATCGAATCGATATCGCAGTTATGGACAAAGCCGCATTATTGGTAACATTCCTGCGAGGTAAGCGAGCCTTGTGCTGTAGCAAGGTCGCTAGTGAAGGGGACCTACTGAAACTAACGCTGTGCCTTAACCTTTTATGCTCTAGGGGAAGTTGACTACTAAAATTGAAAACTGGAGACTCGTCTCATTAAAAGCTATGAGAGAAAGCTTGCTCTAATTAATAATCGAGAACATAAACTTCTTTTAAATTCTCGTACTGGCGATCGGATGTTTGAATGGACAACTCTGGAGGGCAGCTAAGGTCTTCAATTTAATTTTATCATCATTCCTAGCGTTTTTCCATGTTGTATCCTAAAGGAACTCGGGTTCCGCTTTGGTAATTTATATTGTCTCTATGATAATCCCGATTGCGAATTTTCTAGAGTAAAATTACCCAGAAAGAAGGTTAATATTTCCCAAAATGCGGTCAGTAAAAGCTTGATAGGTATTCAGAAATCAAAAGGACTTAATATAAATATTTAATTCGATCGCGAGTATTGCTGCTTAAAGAGTTCTGTAATTGTTAGTGCTGCAGTAACTAACTAATCTTTACTACCTCATAATCAGTAAATACCCAGTAAATATCTACTTACTGAAACCTCTAAAGAAGCGAGCGAAAGCTGACTGCTGCCTTCCACTAAGACGATTGAATGTAGGTATACTAATTAGCTCAACAGGCTTTAAACTGCTTGTGACACGGAAATAAGTTGCTATTAATATGCAATTAAACTATTCCAAATAGTTAGCTAAAATTGATATTTTTTAAAGACGAACCGACTGGATAATATTATGGGTATTATTGAAAGGGGATTCGTGTTGTATTACTAGGTATTGACTGAGTATTGTGCGTGTTATTGTAACTTGATCCTGCACCTTTTTACTATCCGTCTTAAAATATTTTAATATCACGCTCACGCTTTTAAATGGCATCGGTTAAAACTTTTGACTAATTTCGCCAGAATGAACTAACTGTTAGACTGCATAACATAACCGCAGCAAGCGTATTTTTCGTTAGCACTGTTCAAGTGTTCAATCAGCACAGCTTTTATATACTCGCTATTTCTTTTTATTATCACATCAAGGGTGTAGATTACCGAATCCCATAACAACCTTAACACGCCTATAATAATTCAATGAGAATTTATACGATTGCTTTGCTAATTCGTAACGTCACATTTAGAAAGATGAATATTAGCATCGTTAAATAACCACAGACTTGACCAATGGTTGACCGATACAACACGTACCTTGTAAGACGGGTTCGACCGTTAAGATTCCTCCACGTCGCCTAAATATGTATGATGGCGAACGAATGTAAATTAGCATGTCTAGGCGGACTCATGTGGACAGAGGTGATAGGTGATAACCAATTGACTATAGAGAGTCTGTGAAATCTGCGTATACTATAGGAAATTTTTGTGACGGGGAAATTGTTTGATGAAAAAGATTTTTCGCAAGAAAATTTTCTACGGTCAACCAGGAACAAAAAGTTTAGAGCATATAACTATCCATAGGCTTGCCTAAAATTTCATAAGCAAGGCGGTGGGAATCGGCTAGTGTGGGCGCTCCGCCAGTGGTGGTGGTTTATGAGAATCATGACTGAAATGAGAAGATATTTTGGTATTTACCGTTTTGATAGGCATACCAATTGCCTCTGTAATTAATTCATAGTACCTAACTACGATTCTAATATTCTCATCATATTAAACATACAAGTAACGGAGAGTAAACCTAACAAATATTAAATTGTTCAGTTTATTTAAATCAACGTGGGAGAACTGAGAGAACACTGTCATCTATTAATCTGAAAAAAGTTGAAGATCGGAGTTCAATATCTGTATCTCTATAGTACTTCATAAAGGCGACAAAGATGAACATATGTATATACGAAATTTGGTCTGCGTGGTATCGCCGTGGGTTCCACTAACTCAAATTAAAAAGTTAAAAATTACAAAGAAAGAGATAGTGAAACTATGTGGAACATTACATTATCAAGGCATGATTCACGTCGACTATGAATACGAAGCTGTCCTTGACATTCGAGTCTTCGCAGCGAAGCAAATAATGTGCAGACCATTGTAAATCAAAGTTAACTGCCAACTTTGAACAATATACATATAATACCTACATGTAATATTTAAAGTTTAGCTAATACAAATATCAATTACTATTTGTTCAACGCTATTGTTTTTAATGAAAATATTTCTACATTAGTACTATAACTCTTCATTTAAGTCGAGCATTTTGAGTAACATAATAATAAAACTGTAGTAGCAGTAAAACATTTAAGTTTTGAACACCTTTGGAATGAAATGAATTAAAATGTATGCTGAAAATGGAAATTCTATTATTTAACTACATAAAAATACAATTAGCTCAAGCTGACAATCTAATTGTTTTTATATCTTGGCCGCATTTATTGCCATAGACAAAGCATCCATCTCTTTCTGATATGTAGTTACTATGCGAGTGTGAGCGACAGTTAGCAGCAGAAGTAGCTACGAATAATAGAAAGCTCATAATGATTGCCTGTTGTCCTGTTGTTTTAACAAATTTATTTTGGTCAAATTTCACTAAAAAGGCATACGATCGTAACAATTATATTATTTGGTAGGTTAGGTTAGGGTTAGCTTGTGTCCCTTAGAGCGGAAATAGGCACCCCGCTATGCGGGGTGACGTTGACACGCTGGCGGTTAGGTTAGAATTGCGACCTTTACACGAATTCATTTATACTCCCTACCCACATAACAAAAAAGTTGTTATTTTATTGTGTATCTTATACACCATTGAAATAAAGATGCAAATGATTTGTCATTGAAGAGTTCCTCTGCTGATTAACCGACGGAATAGAAATGGTAAATTAAATATTGACGATACAAATCATTTGTCTTATTTTGTTTTGGTTAAAACATATTATGCCAACTAACATATTTGACTGAATGAAATTTGATCAAAGTACTAGTTGGTAAACGAGATATTGCTTAAACATGAACATGCCAAACATTAGGTTTGCCAAAGAATTATTTGTCAAGTGTTAATTTGGCAAACGATTATTTTTTTGGGAAATGATAATTTGTCAATTTTTTTTGGTAAAACAAAGGTAACCCGATTTAGACAGTTCTTATCCTTAGAGTCGTGTGTAGGTCATTTTGAACATTTGGCCCGCTTAGCTACTTTTGCTGCTGACTGTACACAACAGTTTTATAAGATGGTATTATAACAGCCTCGTAGATCTACGGGAGTAGAGTTCTTCATAACTGCTTATCAAACAACACGAAGAGAATTGGCCGAATGCGCCGAAGCGCGAGGCCATAAAAAAAACACGAAGACAAGATTATCGAATCCTGTCTTTCCAAAATGCCATTTCTTATAAAAGCCACGTGGTCATTGCAGTCGCCGATTGCGTCGACTGAAACTGATCCCTAGACCACTAGAAATAACGTTGGTTTTACTAGGAGTTTGGGCAACAATGAATTTGTATAAATGTCACGTTGATGGTAAGACGGAGCAGGAAGCACGGATTGTCTGGATAATCGAATTCATTAGCGGCTTTTGTGCTGTAAATAGTGCGGAAGGGTTTCTCTTGTGGTTCCATATTGTAGCTGATTCGGTAATCTGTTTTACGTGGAGCAATTCGATTTAACCGACTAATACTACTACTCTACTAAATTGATGTATGAATATTCGACGTGTAAGATTTTCCCCCAATGTTTATTAATTTGTTTACTACTTGACTGAATCCATCGAGACGTTTGCCTAGTGTGTAATGAATTATTTCAAAGGATGATACTTATTTTACTTTTATTTATTGAAATGACTAACGGCCGTATTCATAAACGTACTACAAGCCCGTTTTAAATAAAATGGCGTTAAAATTCGTTTGTCCTTATCTGTCACTTTGACATTTGTGTTCGTAAGAAAGGGACAAAGCACATTTTATTTAGCAAAGGCATTTTAAGTTTTATGAATAAGGGGGTAAGTAATTGAATAAATAATCAGTCTTTTTAAGGCATTCCGAATTACAAAAAATGGAACTTAAAATTTAACACTCGTAAAATAGAACATAGTAAAATAGTCAAGTTAAGAATGTAGGTAGTATAACGTGGGTTTTTGTTTTTACAAAATTATATATATTATTATTTGAATAAGTATAACAAAAATAAAAATAAAAAATCATTTTTCGATCCTGCCAGGATTCGAACCTGGAATCTTCTGATCCGTAGTCAGACGCGTTATCCGTTGCGCCACAGGACCGGTAGCGGTGCGACGCAAAATAACGTTTGATTACAACAAGGTGTTATGTCACTGTATTCTTGATAACAGTGGGCGAGAACTGAATATTTTCGATATCAAATTGTTTGGTAGCCGATTTTTTACTTTAACTTAAATATCGTAATATAGGTATTAGTGTATGGATATTATCACATAGGTCGTAACTAGTAAGTAGTAAGACGAGTACGTCAAATCATTGTAGTGTTGTACGTACAATGACGTCGACTGTGTATAATAAATAATACATAAGTACTTATGTTGTTTTTTTTATCACAATTTATGTATATACACCACTGCATATAAAATACCAACCCTAAACTATTTTGGGTACCATATATAGTATTCACCGACATTCCATATCCTGAGTAAGCAAAGATTTCTCTAACGCAGAATACGTGTGGAAACGCTAAAGAGTGGACGCGTCGAAAGCGGTGCGCGTGACCCGCTTCGCTGTAACGGACTAGTAACCGTTGTACGCACATTATGCTAGGGTTGTCAAACTAATTAAAACGTGAACAGTCTATTGGTTAGCACATGCATACCGAATGGGACATTGGTTAGCTTATACATACCTGACTGAATGCGACTGGGTTTCTGAGAAGGAAGGAATAGAATATCGGCAAGAAGGAATGTTATAGTTATTTGCGTCATTCAATTTAAAACTTAAGCCGCCCGAAGGCCTCTAACTCGGCTTAACGACTAAACTGTCATAGATAGCAGCCGGGATCAACTGCTTAGCGTGGCCTTCCAAAGCACGGAAGCGCTCATTTATATTAATTAACCATTCAAACATCAGGCGGTCACCCATCCAAAGACTGACCGCTGCCATCTTTGCTTAACCTGCGTTATCGTTTCCGAATCGCAGGTGTCGCTAGGCTATGAGCGCTTCGACACAAACAAAGTTTTTAAAATAAATACAAAAAGATGACTAGGAGAAGTTAGCAAACTGAAGTGGCAGTGGGCTGGCCACATCTGTCGCAGAGCCGATGGTCGGTGGAGTAAGCGAGTTCTCGAATGGACGCCACGGCTTGGTAAACGTAGTGTTGGACAGCCCCCGGCCAGATGGACATACTCCGGGAAAAATACGGTTTTGGAAAACATTAATTTATTTATAATAGCGTTTTTTTTTTGATTTCATTTTGAAATATTATTCTAAGATGCTTTTTTCAAGAATCCGACATACTTTCCACCCGGAAGTAATTATGTAGATTTAAATGAAGCATGCATTGTCTTTTTTTGTATGATTTATCTTGAATATTATAGAGCAAATGTAAATGAACCAAAATAAAGACATTATTTTTAATTAGAAGCTAGCTCATTTATCGTTTTTTGATGTCTGAAATTTTGTCGGATTCTGTCGCTGGGTAACTATTTAATTGAAAATATATCCGTTACACATAATTTTGGCGTACCTTGGGGGAGGCCTACGTCCAGCAGTGGACTGCAATAGGCCGACGTATGTATGTATGTACTATAATATGCCAAGTAAAATAACACGCCACAATTCGCAAAATACCTTACGTAGGTACAAGCAACCACTGAAGATAAAGTTCAAATAACAATTCATGTAAACTTATAGATTCCTCTCGTTCAAACGATATTTCAACTTTTTTTTTATCAATGACCCATAAACCATTAGCACACTTATGTTGATTATATAACTCAATAGGAGCTAACTAGGAGTTAACACTGAGGTAATAACTCCATAGCCGGTATCGGCCGGTTGTGTAAGGTGACCCCAGACTAAGTGCTAATTATCGTGGACGTTCTAAATTAACAATTAGGCATGCTGCCAGGGGCTATTCGTTATAAACCTATAATTTAAAATAGTATTAACGGCTGCGTTGGGATACTTTACGTACCCAACACTCATAAATAGATAGGTTATGTGTCGATATTAATTAATAGTCAGAATGAAATGTAAATACTAAATAGAATATTTTACATAAACCTGGTGGAGATAAATCAATCAACAGATTTTGAGTGCTCGTGTTTTCATAGCAATTTTATTGTATTCTTAGAAATTTATTTAGCTGCCCGCGCGGCTTCGGCCCGCATATTGCAAAGATTGCAGGCAAATCCACGGGAAATATAGCCTTTAATCTTCCAGAAAGTTCATTCTACACGCAGGTGAAAGAATTTTTGTAAACGGTCTAGCGTTTCCGGAGATTACCCATTAAATACAAACTTACTAAGCTGCAATCTCACAGACACTTCCGCTTTATAATATTATAAGATAGATGACTATAGAGTAAAGCCTTTTTATTCTTGGGCATAGAAAAAATGTACCAACTCTTGGTTTTGTGCAATAAATAAAATTATAATTTGGTTTTGTATCTTAAATACCATCTTGCAATAAGGCCAGTGGCATCTTTGAAGCTAGTAAGGTCGCTTGTGGTTCACAATTCACAACAAACGACCGAAAACACCACTCCCACACACAACCTTCGAGATAAAAATAAGATGACACAATAATCACATTTTAAGAGCGGTTTCTCACGGCGACTTTTTTGCTGCGATACAAACGCGATACAATGTCAATACATGTGATTTTGACTGGTGACCTATGGTTTGTGTCGCGCGACCGTTTGTGTCGTTACAAAATGCAGTCGTGTATAAACGCTCTAATTAGTACAAATAAGTAGAACATATCGTTCGCCATTATATAGATTGGACTTTCAGGATAGACATAGGTTATATTTAATCTCGCGGCTTCGTTCGAGTTCTTTGCGCTTAATGCGGTTTGAGCTGCGCGGGCAACTAATAGATTTCTGCAAATCGAGTATTAGAGGAAAACTTGGTATACATCGACTTTATTAAGCTGCAATACAAACTAAATAGATTGATTCGTTGCAAGGACTTCTAATGGTAATTGATTCGTTGCAAGGACTTCTAATGGTAATAACCGTGGCTTCTGTAGCTCTCAGCGCCTTAGTTTTCTCCCTCTGTATTAATTTGGTGCAATAACGATGTACAGCTTCTAGTTTGTGTTTGTACACTTGCAAAGTAATAGGGTTTCTTCGCGAAAGTTAGTGGCAAAAAATCGGTCTTGAATAAAAACGCAATTGCGTTTATAGAAACACTGCCAAGTAAATAAAACCTAGTTAACAAAAATAAACTTTTATAAAAACCACAAAATAAAATATTCATTTCGATGTGTATTGTTTGTGGAAGATCACGAACGTTCGAAAATTAAGTCGATTCAATCACTTGATCATAAACAAACCAAACTCGTTTATCTAACAACATTTAGAAGCACGTATTTTTATTGAAATTCGATAGGAATTGCATAACTACAGCACATTTTTTTATAATACTTACTTACCGTACATACATTTTATATGTTATATACTTATATAGTGAGACGGGAAGACGGGATTTAACGCGTTTTGAAAAAAAATATAGGCTCTGCTAATGCTTTGCTAGTTATAAGAATCTTAGTAGTGTTCTTCTCTCCATAAATCTTTGATCGCTATAAAAAAAATGCTACGAAGTGATGAGAGAAGTCATCGACCCTACTCTATCGAGTGAGCTGGTTCAGTGAATCAATACGATGTTATCTCTGGTTGTTTTACTTTTTGCTAGTCATTGCTACGAAGCCGATAATTAAAATACGAATCCTACTAATAATATAAATGTGAAAGTTTGAATGTTTAGATGTTTGTTACTCAATCACGCTTTAACGGCTATAGGATAGTTTTTATCCCAGGTCCACGCAGACGAAGGACTCGCGGGCGGAAGTTAATTAGTACTTAAAGAGGCTATACACCGTGGGCCCGAGTAACCCGAAATATTTTAACCATCACGCATTCCTTAGGTCATTAGGAGTAAAAAAATGTTATGTGAACCCCAGTCAAGACCGGCTTAGTTTTGAAGATATTATTAATTTTCATGTAAACTATTTATTGTGATTACTAAGTACATTTAGCTCTTTTGATTGCGACGTTGCTACCGATATTGGCCAGTTTCGCGTCGCTATTGACAGAATATCAAAGTGCCAGCAACCACTCACTAAATAGATCCTTTTTTGAAAATATTCGTTACCGTGTTATTAAAAGGGATAATTTCCATAGAGAAGCTATAGTTATCCAAGTTTTATTTACAAAAACCGACAGAACAAGAAGAAACATTTAAAAAAAAAAAATTGGGTTGGGTTCATGAATCATTTTTTACTCTTAATGACCTCAGGAATGCGTGGTTAAAATCTTTCGGGTTACTCGGGCCCACCGTGTATAACACTTAAACATACCTATAGGCACTTACTTCAATTCCAACATTTCCAATTACACATCTCTTCCAAATTAAAGACACATTTTCTCATAACATACATGTTCTGTATGGATTGATAAATCATGTAAATATGGAACCTAGTATGAATCTACAAGACTTGCAGCCACGAGGCATGACCAGGTAGAGTAATTAACGAGTATGCTCGATCCACTCGGCCGATCGTGTTGCCAAGTTTCTTTGACGGTGGTAATTCTAAGGTTGAAAATTTGCAAACTGCAGTGGTGACTTCGTGAAATAACTTGTTACCTTAGGCACTGCGCTTGAACGAGATGAAGTCGGTCCCTTCTAAGAAACTTTGATGTTAGGAAGCATGTCAAAAGGAAAATAAATTATACCTGATAAAAAGTTTGAATACGTAATTAGAACGTCCATGGGTTTCATCGTCTCGTCGAGAAGATGATAAATATTATGGAAGTGATGATAAAGAGATTGTCAGGATTTTTCTTGATTATTTATAGGGTAGGTAATACCTAATCCATGTACGCTAAGATTCATTACATGAACGTGGGCCAAGTTAAGAAGAGATTTGATACGACCTTGACTTAACTTGGAAAATCTTGATTAAGGGCTCGGTAATCACACTATTATTATTAGGACGTAAATAATATGATTACGTTTCGTACCGGACAGCCTCCACGGCTATTACGTGACGAAACTAAAAAAAATAACGTGACCAAATCTTGCAACTGAACATCGACTTAACGACTAGATTTCATTTTATGCATTTATTCAATATTTATAAGACACGTATGCCTGTCTAGAGACTGTTCCAAGAATATCTATACGATATCCGGTTTTGAATCGAAGCGGGCTTTATATTTTAGTGAGTCAACGATTTATACGGTTCAATCTTGTTACGCATTCAAACTTTCATATTTATCTACAGAATAATGTTGCACAGCACGTCTATTTGTGAACGATTACTTAGGATGGTACCGGAGGTTTAAATAAAGTGATTCCCGTTTCCCGTCAAAGGTATCGCTACAAACAGCATACATGTATAAGCGAACCTATTCAATTAAAATCTGTTCCCGAGGGATGGTTGCACGCAAATCAAAGACGTATAATGTGGTTTAGCCATTTTTAAACACGATGTCGTTGTCACGAACTAGGATATAATTGTGCTATTGAAGCGTCGAACTTGTTCGTTATTATAGTTCGAATTAGATTATCATATTTGTTCAATATTAAGCCATACTGGAATGAAAATATTTACTAGATAATTTTGTCTGGACCTAAGTGAAGATCCGTTTTCATACTACAATGACCCACTTTTAAATACAAAGGAACCTTATTATCGTCTTCAATTCAATTTTGCAGAAATCTACATATAGTCTGTTACTTTTAGTACTTTCGAGTTTTCCGGGAAATTGTCTCATCGTAGCCATAGAAGCCGTTAGGTGTCATAAAGTGAAACACCGGTATCATAGTCATAACAGGTTACTCGGCGGGCAATGTCTCCCGTTTCGTAGAACAGTGTGATAATGCAGATTTTACATAAATGGAGATAAAAGGGGTGCACTCAGCCGCATCGTGAGCAGCCTGGTAATAACGCGGGGCAGGGGAGGGGAAACCGGTCCGACCTCGTCACGAGATGCTCCCTGCCTGCCGGATTCTACAAAAACTGTGAGGAAACGTTAGCTTTATTTACTCGTTTCTGTTCCTGGCTGGATAAGATTGAGAAATAATTACGTTAGTAAGTTCTTAGTTGGAATATGAATATATCTTTAGAATTATTTAATATTAGTTTAGATATAGGTATATATTAGTACCCTAAAAATGGTTTTCCGAATTATGTCTCGTTCCTTCGGTTTTTATACCATCAGTCATTCTACGCTGTTACCTAAAATTCAGTTTACCAGACTGCAAAATTGCTATTCGCTGTAACCTATATCTGAATTTAGTCATTTCGGACTGTCCTGTAAAACACTGTGACCTGTACAGGCATTAAGTTTCCTTTGAGTTACGTCCGCGTTTCGTGACTTGAATATGACGGCTGCCCTGTTAGCCTTCAGCCTGCAGTTGTGTATGGTTGTGCCGGATGATAATAATGTACAATTTATTATTTTGCCCGGGGTCGCAGTTTGCCATCAACGCGTTTATAATGGCTACTCTACATGATGGCCCATCCTAATGGCCCACTAGGATGGGCCAGCGTGTAGAGAGGGTAGTGAGATTATGGCGCGGCGTTGTCTTTCTCCGTCTAACGCATAGTTGCGTCCTGTACGATGGGTCGTGATGGCCCACTGTATAGAACAGGCTTCAGCTTCATATCAAAGCTATCCAAGCGACTTGGTGATAATGTTGCATTAGGACTTCAGGTAATTTAACTTAAAATTATTAAACAATACGATACACAAGTGTATAAGATACACTATTATGGCCTATTAGTGTTACCAAGGCAGTCAGATAATGTGATTCTGTAAAAACGAGGAAACAAATGGCATTAAAGCGCGTTGATGTCTTCGCCTAGCGTTTTTTCTCTCAGATAAAAGCTGTCGGGTTACACCGGTTCTGATACATAATAGTTAGATGTGTTAAAACGAATAGGTTCTTAAATCTGTAAAGCTTTTAGTTGTATGCATCGTCGTTTTAAGCCTCAAGCTTGAGCTAAGAAGCTCGTACGCGGTTTGTCGTAAGCGTACATAAAAATCTTGCCGGAAGAAAGTTGTGTACGAAAGCGGTCCCGAGAGATCGGAATTTTGGCCGAACACGTATTACTGACACAGAGGCGCGCCCACCTGCCAACCACACCTGATCCAAAAGTGTGTCAACAACTGACTCTTCGAACTCAACAGAACTTTCACATCATACTCGTGCTTCTCAACTGTTGAATTGGAAATGAGGGTTTCTTACCGTTTTGTGTAGGTTCGTAAAATCCGTAACACTATCAGGGTTTGGGGTGAACGTACTAGCACAGTAACACTACACTCACGAAGGCACTGTCACATGGTCGCCGCCTGCGCGCGGGACGGCCAGATCAGCACTGCGCGAGGCTTTCTTCGAGGCGTACGCGCAGGTAAGACGGTGAACGCACACAGGCAAGCGGCTCGTTTGTGTGGGTTGGGTAATTCTTTTGTTCAATCGATTTGGAGACTTCATTCTTGAAAAGGAATGTTTCGTGTTCTTTGTATATAAGGAGTCCTGCCATGTGGCGAATTCTTATAAATAACTAACTTCTTTGTTTTAATATCAGTGACTAATGACTAATAGTTATCAAATAATATTATTGTAATTAATATCTTCATATTTCTCAACATTTATACATTTCTAGCTTCAAAATCCCGACGAAAAGACATTGCTGGACTTGTGCACATATGCAGCGCTTTTTGATGAGTTTTGACGAGTTTTGAGTTGATATTCCTACGTCAAAATTAAGGATATATGAATGGCATAAACGCTTATCGGTCCTTCAATCCTTTATCTACATTTACAGTTAGTAGTTTTTTGGCTTAAAATTGCCAAAGTTTGGTGCCATATATCTAGAAAACTGTGAGTTTTGAAGTAAATATGGGATACTATTTCGGTAAACGTCGTTGTTATTAATACGAAAAGCCATAAAAAACACCATAAAACGGACAGTTACAGATCGAAGGTCATTGGGAGCTAGGAGAACTAACATATACGTAGATAAACAATTTTGAAATCGATATTAAACATCTTAACTTTTAGTAAGTGTTTACACGACATACTAAGTTTACTTTAGTTCAACGCATGAGTGTGGGTAAGAAACAGGCTAACCAATAAAAACTAATTGGGTACAAGTGCAACTTTCCTTCATTAACTATTAGAAGATAATGAAGAATATTTAAAAACAATACGAATGACAGAACAAAACTTAAATTATGTTGTCTAAAATTTTATATGATATATGGATTCGAATTTAGTAGAAACTTAATTTATTTAAAAAAATTAAGAGTAATCTGATACATGTAATTTTAAATTAAAATACATTTTTCCAAAATTTGGCATCGACATGTCCGACAACAACCACAAGAAACCTCAACGACAAGCCTCCTTTTGTTTCACTTGATTATTTCTATATTTTTACTCCGTATGTGTCCGTATATACCATATTGTTTAAAAAAATAATTCTATAACTTAACTATAAGTACCTACTGTGTTTCGTGCACCTCGAATAAAAAATCTTGAAATACAATTCTCATATTTTTTATTTCACTTCAACTTACTGCTCCTATGACAAACGTATATAATTTTAAATAAAATTTTACTAAAATCGTGCCCGGCCACAACATATCAAGTGCCGCGCCTGCCCAAAAATAGACACAATGCAGATTTTTACTTGTAACTTATTACTAAATTTATTGTTTACACGCATTAAGTCCTTTAAGATGAAGTTAAAATTTATTAAATACTTAAGGGGCTCCACGCGCTTTTTGGCTAGTTTTGACGAGTTTTGAATTGATATTCCTCCGTCAAAACTATAGATATATTCTATGGAACAAACACTTATCGGTTTTTTAGTTCTTTATCTACATTTGCACGAGAGTTTTTTTGAAAATAATTAATATTTATTTTTTTATGATTTATTCAAACATGGTCCAAAAAAGCTCTGTTTTCGATATTATTATGTTGTTCATGCACTTTTATATATGAAATCTACATATAACTGTTCCTTATTGACGTCTCTAACAACCCACGAGAGATTTTTATTTTATACACATTTTCACAAAAGTTACGTCCATAAAACTGGTTTTTTGGCCTGAAATTGCCAAACTTTGGTGCCATATATCCCGAAAACTGTGAGGTTTGAAGTAAATATGGGATACTATTTCGGTAAACCTCGTTGTTGTTAATACGATAAACCATAAAAAACACAAATAAACCGACAGTTATAGATCGAAGGTCATTGGCAGCTAGGAGCCCCTTAAGAACTTCATACGTGTAAATCTAGCAATTTCTTATAGTGATGGAAGACAATAATTGTGTCTGAGAAGAAATGAAGCTCAAGCTCCACCCCCAACACCATCTGAGTCCTTCCGGGGCAAATATTACTTTCGGCTAAAATCTAATTTTAGTAGGATCAGCCCCGTTAGGCACTCCAGGGTCGCAAATAAATATACTTACCAGTATTAAAAAAAACATAATTTATAGTATTCGTTGATGACTCGCTAACTTTACAAAAAGTTCCTTCAAAAAGTTTTGACGACCGGTTAGCCTAGTGGGTAGTGACGCTGCCTACGAAGCGGAAGGTCCTGGGTTCGAATCCCGGTAAGGGCAAATATTTGTGTGATGAGCATGAATATTTGTTTCCGAGTCTTGGATGTTTTCTATGTATTTAAGTATTTATATCTATTATATATATCGTCGTCTAGTACCCATAACACAAGCCTTACTGAGCTTACTATGGGACTAGGTCGATTTGTGTAAGATTGTCCCCTTATATTTATTATTTAAAAAAAAAAAAGTTCCTATACCTTTTATAAATGTGGCCTTTATTTTATCAGCAATTTACCTATCCTTTTATTTAAGCAATTCATTATAATGTTATTAACGGCTGATGATGTGGTGGAGTACGTTCGTCAGAAGACCGGCTTCTCGCTGAGGGTGTTCCAGCTGCGTTCGCGCCACTATGTGCACTTCAGCTCGTTTGTGGTGCGCGTGCCGCGACCGCTGCAGGAGACCATCGCATGTGTTGACTTCTGGCCGAAGGGTGTCGTGTTTCGACGGTTCCGGGGCAATCTGCCGAATCCTACACCGGAGATGACGATGCAACGGGGCCACGCCGTTTCGTCGCCTAAATAGTATTATTTGTTGTTTTTAGTTTCGTGACGCATTGGTTATTACTGTAATGTCACGTAAATGTATTTGTCAATAAATAAATAAATTAATAAATACTGGAGCAATACTCGTGCAGCATTTACATTGTAATCTCCCATCAACAACAACGCTACCCATTCCACTACTACACGCTCATGCCACCCATAGCGACTCCCACGCACACATGAATACGCGTTCCGCATGATAATAAATAGTCACCCGAACGAAGCACACTTACACATAATGCATAGTAATGCACTAGACATATTGAAACCGGGTTTTAACGCATTTTTTTACATGATTTATTGAGCTTTTTAAAAAGCGCGTATTTAATATGTATTCGATTTTATAATAGTAAATATTTTTCAGTAATTATTTTCTTCCACTTATAAATACCATGCACTCCCTGCCTCACAATGCGTTTTTTCACTGCCTGCTATATTTAGATTAGATACTATTCTTTTATACTTTTAAAATATTCGTGTGGTTCGTAAAGTGCGGTTGACGCTTACTCCATTTAATATTACAGATAATCTTGTTGTTCATTTTAGTTTATCGGCATATTCTATAATATTTCTTGCTCTTTTCTTGTTTAGAATGTTGAGTAGGGAGCGTTGCCATATGGAAAAATTAATTGTCCTGATAAAAATCCTGACATTGCCCTAAAAGTCCTGACATTTCTTGTAACAGACTTGTATCATTTCATCCATTAAATATATATTTATTTAATGAGATTATTTCTTAAAATGCTGACACTTGCCAAGTCCGGCAAAAGGTCTAAAATCCTGACGTACGGCAGCCCTTTGAGGTAAGGTGTAAGGACTGTTGACGACGAACGCAAGAATGTCGAACTTTCCCCCCACAGGCTCATAGCGTCATTCGTCACCGGTGACTAACCCCCTTATTCATAAAACCTTAAATGCTTCTGCTAAATAAAATGTGCTTTGTCCCTTTCTCACGAACACAAATGTCAAAGTGACAGATAAGGACAAAATAATTTTAACGCCATTTTAGTTAAAACAGGCTTGTGGGACGTTTATGAATACGGCCGTAAGCCTCTAACGGGGTTAGCCAGGTTAGGTAGATCTAGGCGTCGAAATTTGGTACAGATGACCTCAGTTAGGTACGACGACGAGCGAAGCGAGGAGGAGTGTTAGGTAGCCACATAGAACTGCGACCGTACAGCAGCGGAACCGAACATTTTTTAGTTATACCTACATTACATATTATGTAAGTACCTACAAAGGTCTAGAGGATTATTTTAGTGTGATGACACAGCAAAAAAATACATTACTTATACTTATACAGTCAGTAAGTTAGACTCAATGTATTGGTATTGATTGTTATATGATATGAACATAAAAAAAAAATTGCTGTTTATATTTCAGTAAAAAAAAAAACTATGATAATTACTTAACTATTAATCATAAATAACAAAAGATTTTTTAAGTTAAGGAGTTGCGAGACTAAGCTAGCATTATTCTAATAATACGTTGTTGTTCTAGTTTCTCTTACATAACAATTTATTTCTTTAACAAAAGAAATAAATTGTCTTTTATTATAGATTGAGATCGTTATAGAAATTGATGTTCTATCCACAGTGCATTATATACGATGCCATGCAATATTTTGGGAAGAGTATGTTATGCCAAACGATACATTTGACTAAATGAAGGTTCACTAATGTTAGACCAAACAACTTTTGGCCAAATGTTTCATTTGACAAAAGTTTCATTTGACCTAATGCATTTTTTTCTTAAATAGAAAGCTTTATAGGATTATTATAAAATAAACCTAACCTAACCTAATGACTTCTATTTGATGATATTCAAAGAATACCCGAAAATACCACTGTTTTGACCGTACTCTTTATTATACTGTGGTTTTGACGAAAAATGCATTAGGTCAAATGAAACATTTGTCAAATGATACATTTGGCTAAAAGTTGTTTGGTCAAGAGACAGGACCCCCTAAATGAAACATGACCAAATAATTTGCCAAATTAAAATTTGGTAAGTGAAAAATTGCCATAAGTTGTTTTGGCTAATGATTCTTTGACAAATGATAATTTGAGAAAAATAGTTTGGGATTTGATACTGGGCTGTCCCAGAAGTAAAGAGACAATTTTATTTTCAAAATATTTAAAATATAGTAAACTATAAAAGTTATAATATTGGTTGAATGTTGTAACAAAAGTAATTAAATTATAGGGTTTATATTAAATTTGCACCCACGACACCTTTAAAAGCAATTTTTCTTAGATTTTTGACGGCACGCCGCATTACGGCTGTTCCAGATTTTTCAGCCACTTGTTTTGACAATCTGGTCCATCGTTGCTTAAAAGCTTTTAAGGATTTTGGTTTTTCGGTTTGTTTCTTATATTCTCTTTTACATAGGGACATCATCTTTTACAAAACATCTCGATACCGCGAGCTTGTGGTACATTTGGAGCATTTTCTTCTTTACGTACAAAGTCGATTTCTTCACACTCTAAGTACCGAGTAACTTCAGTAGCGTAGTGGCACGTTGCCATGTCCGACCAAAAGATAACCTTATCTCTGGAATGATGCTTGTCTATGAAAGGTATCAACCATTTAATAATGCATTCATTCAGATACAATTTTCCGTTCATTGAGGCTGAAGTAATGTATGGCTCGGAGACATTACCAAATTCGTCTATAGCTTGCCATACTAAACATTTTGTGCAAAATTTGGCTTTTAGTACAATTTTTTGGTTGTAAGCCACATCTTTACGACTACTGGTTGAATGGAAATACTGCTTTCCAGGAACATCGTTGGGATCTGCCGGGACATAAGTTTCATCGTCAATAACGAGTACTTTTCTCAATTGACTGTTATAATCTCTTCGGCACCCACTTTTGGCACGTTCCTCTTGGTCCTTCATGTATTTAGGAGCTGATTGTTTCACATATGTTTTCACACCTAGATCATTCCTTTTCATTCTGGCGACAGACGACTTCGATATTTGTAATTTATCCGCTGTCACTCGGACGGAGATTGAAGCAGTCTTATCAAAAATCGATTTAACTCGATTTACATTTCGAGGTACCATCACTGACCTATCTCTTCCCGGAATCTTCTTAAAACTAACCTCTCCTGTTTCTTCATAACGTCTTATTATTCTATATATGCTAGTTTGTCTAGCTCCTTCTTGAAGAAAGTGATTTACTGTATCCTTTTTATTATGTGACTCGTAAAATAGAACAACCCTAACAGCAAAAACTTTAAATTCTTGACGCTTCATGTTGAAAAAATTGAATGCAATAACGAAATTCCCACTTTATATGTCAGATAACGAAACCAATAGACGCAGTGACACCAAAACTTTTTTCCTTATAATAAAATTTTCAGTCAGTAAGACTTTGAAAATTGTCTCTTTACTTCTGGGACAGCCTTTACTTTGGGAAAAGTTTTTTCCCATACATTAGTAATCCCGAAATACTGCTATTTGGGTAGGTATAGTCACGGAATGAAAAGGTTCGCCACTTTTGGTCTGTATTTTAAATAATTTACTTTAAAAACAAAGTTTTAACCGACTTCAATTTAGTACTCCGCCAAGCCACGAGAACATTTCCACATTTCTTTTCCAATTTACCACATGAACTGATTTCCGAGAGCAAATGCGTTGATTATTAGAGAAAAAAACCCAATCGCTGTATGTGGGCCCATAATATTTGAGGACTTCCGTCGATTCCACAAGGATCCCCTTTGGCACTTCATTAGTTGCTATTTCAACGGAATCTTATCTGAATCTGTGATATACTTTTGTACTTTTATGTACATAATTGAGGAATTCCATAAG
Organism: Epinotia bilunana; assembly: GCA_947049275.1. NCBI lineage: Eukaryota > Metazoa > Arthropoda > Insecta > Lepidoptera > Tortricidae > Epinotia > Epinotia bilunana. The sequence continues at coordinate 10,865,267 of OX346257.1, forward strand.
TCATCTGTGGTCTTCATCATTCCACTCCACCAAATTTATGATTTCCGGGTGTAAATACGTGTATAATTATAACTCGTGAGTTATAATAGAAAACTACCAAAATCACTACACGCGTGCCTAATATAATTGAGGAGTTCCCTCAATTCCTCATGGATCCCATCATCCAATTGAATTTTTGAAATGAAAATGGGACCCACCTGGAAGCATATACTTACAAATAAAAATAATTATTTACGAATCGGCTCATCAATGACGGAGTTCTGAGGTACGAGGAACAACCATTGAAAAAAAATAAAAATATATACAACCGAATTGAGAACCTCCTCCTTTTTTTTAAGTCGGTTAAAAAGTGACTAAGCTTATACTCTGAACATGAACAGAATGTAACACTTCAAACACTCGCGCTTTGTACACAAATATTTAAATTATTGTTTTTCACGGATTTTTCCGACGTTTCAAAGGTAAATAAATATCGCGTTAGGCCAGTGAAAAACAATAATTTAAATATAAACAGAATGTTTTCCTGACGAGTTCAGATTCAAATTATTTAATCAGAATACCAGATACACAGAAAACATCCAAGTCAGAAAAGTAACCTAACCTAACCTAACGTAACCGGGATTCGAACCTAGGACCAACAGCTTTGTAGGCAATCCACAGGGTTAAACTGCTCGTCAAATTATCTAACAAAATGAGTAAAAGACGCTTGAAGATTAAAGGTCGTGATATTAGTCAAATAGGGTATGAACTGTGTATAATATAATAATATAATATATAATGAATACACAGATATCCACAGCTGCTACAACGGTAGCATAAAACTGACGTTCTCTACAGCCGACTGGTTTATCTTTGGATTTTTAAGACGAAAAATATACCTGCGCTTATGGACAACGCATTTATCAGGCTTAGCACTGTGTAAATACTACACTGCTACAGGGTCCCATTCGTTGTGTGGAAGGCCTTTTTTACAAAGTTACCTGCGCTTTGCCAGTGATTTCCGATTATGGTTGGGATAAACTATCCAATGTGGATCTTTTTATTAAACTGACATGTACTATGTGAAATTGATTTCAACTTTCACGATTCTCACAACAATATCTTTACTAAATGGGACCTAATCGCGTATAAGTAACGTATTTATTAACCTCTTTGAGCCTTCCCGACGTTTCGAATGTGTCACAAGATCCCTGGTCGTGGGACGAACTCGCTTAAGGGGCTTCCCGAGGTTTTCATCGATTTTTGTCGAGTTTTGAATCGTATCGCCTACTTTTGCACTACAGGTAGAATTATAAGTCAAACGGCTATCGGTTCTTCAATCTTTTATCTCCATTTTTGTCTACCGGAGTTTGAAGGAAATCAATACATAATTTTGTATGGTTTTTGTTAACATTGTCTAGAAAAACACTTATTTCGTATCTCTATTGACGTGAAAGATCTAACATATACGAAATCTACATATTTGGGTTCGTCTGTGACGTCTCTAAAAACGTGTCGGGTTTTTATTTTAAACTAATTAACACAAAAGTTATGGCCAGAAAACAAGTTTTTTGCCAACTTTAATGCCAAATATCTCAAAAACAATGAACTTTGAAGTAAATTTAAAGTAAAAGCCGTGCTAGTGAAAACGAAATTCGTTCGAATAACTCTCATTGTCGCTCGAACTAGCAAGCGCGACAGAGAGGGAGATACACGAACGAAGTTCGGCTTCGTTTCGCGGTAGGCCCTCAGCTCGCCTAGCACTAGATGGCCGCGACATACTTTCGATTTTTCTCGCACTATGTAACCTCTGTTACTAAATATTCTAATAAGAGAGAGACGGATAGTGCGAAAAAATATAAAGGTAATAATAATAATCCATACCTACTGTTGCCCTTAGGGCATTTTTTTATGTCGCTATTAATAGGGGCCCATCTAGCAGTTAGCGAGTCACCGTCTGCCAGAGATAAAATGTGAAACAGTTTTATTGGGCAGGCGTCCGATGTTTCATCCAATAGCCCAGCTCCTAGTCCATCATTTTCACCCAATAACCGACTGTACGATACTGTTTAGAGAACCGTTTTATTTAGATTCCATCAACTAGCAATAGACTCTTACATCCCAGCGGGTGCTGTTTCTGTGTGCGTCCCATGACACGGGCAGAGACAGCATCCGCTTGGTGTACTCCTTGCATTTCATTAAATTGTCAAAAGGGCCTCTACGTGTTGGCTCAGAGCTCCACGCACGCCTCCCAAAGGTCCGGGACATCATTGTCCCGTGAGCGGGAAAGACATATAATCCATACTATCCATACTTTCATATCCATACTCCATACTAATATTATAAATGCGAAAGTGTGTCTGTCTGTCCGTTACCTTTTGTGTAAGTGTAAGGTTGTTAAGTTTTAAACTAATTTTCGCTATATTTATTACGTTCTACTTCCTTAATTTGATGATGATGGCGTGTACAGTCAGCATCAGATAGTTAGTAGCATCCAAAGTAGCCAAATATATCGTAACACATTCCTTACTCCTACTTATAGTAACAAAGACTATTTCGATGAATGTACGTTCCGATATATTTGGCTAACTTGGCTGCTACTAACTATATTATGCTGACTGTACAGAAATCGGCCTCGGGTAAATATATACTTATAGATTAGTTGTACGTTAACCATACTTTGTTTCATATCAAATAATAACTCTGTATCGAACTTGGAGTTGGCATGCAACCCATAGGTAGGTACTTACAATATTTGCCAAGCCCACTATTTTTATTACAACTTATTCTATTAACACTTGACAGACTTTAATACGAGCAGATAAAACAATATTGTTTCTATAATTGTTCATGCTCCTAAGCAATAGATATTGTAAATATATTTACTAATAAAATGTCTGGTTTTAGCGATTTCCCAATTTTGATACTGTTTAGATATTTGATACTTTGATAGAATAGGTATTTACTTGTGTATTCTTTTTCCTCTTCTCTTGTAAAATTTCTTGATATTACGTATTTTCCTCCTGCGCTTATTTAGCCCCAAAATACCCAAAATAATTATTGAAAAATTTGTGAGACCTAAGCTAACACGTACTAACTCTAGTATCGTAAGTTTGTATGTTACTAACAATCTATGGGCAAACTGGCCTGAAATAAAGAATTTATTATTATTATTATTATTATTTCCCATCTTGAACTAAAAACAAAATCTAAACTATACCTACGTAAATGTTAATTAGGTACAAACGCCAACACAGTTAACTGACCATCCTGTATTTATACAAGAACCTTATTACAATGCACATAAAGTGCACGGATGGTCAGTCAGCTGTCTTGTCCATAGTACCTACTACTTTACAAACCACGAAATAGATTGTCCACTCTATGCAACAAAATTATCTGTCACTAAAAACTAAACTATACGCAAATGTTTATTAGTTACCTACTATACGAATCACAAAACGGATTGTCCACTCTATGCAACAAATATAGTCCACAATTTCGACAAATATTTAAAAAATTCGGCGCAGCGCAACTTGACACAGATCCGTCATGCAACGTGTCTCGTCCCGCACTGACCGTATGGACGAAAACGGGGAGGCGTAGGAACTTTGGCAAATATTTCAGAAAACGCGATAAATTTTTAAGAAAATAAAGAAAGTAAGAAAATGATGCCCTTGTTCATTATTTTATGAAGAAAGTTATAAAATTTCATATTATTCTAATAAAAAATGGAGCAGTAAAATGGTTACAAGTGAAAAAATAGGGGTGACTTTAGATTTCTTTTTCTCTAATTTTTATAGTTAAAATGGATTTCTACGAAAACTATGACCCGTCGCATATCTTGCAGATTATGATATATTTTTTCCGACGGCAAAAATGTTACGTTGTAATGTATAAAACGGTTACAAAACAACTCATTTTCACGAAAATTTCGAATGTGGAGCCTTAGCCTTATTCCTTTCATAAATTTGAAAATAATAAACCTATAATAATAAATTACAAATAAAAATCTTGCTTTTTGTACAAAGAAATATAAAGTAATTTCAAAAAGTTAGGCATCTACCCGGGTTTTACCCTAAATGTTTTTCTTCCATTCTAATTCTTAACAGTCGATCACAGCCCAGAACATTCAGCATCAGAGTTATGTAAACCATGTCATAACGTGTGGCAATTACACTCATAATTACAGCCGGTCGGAAAGATTAGCAAACAAATTAAAATTTCGATTTGTTTGTATCGCAATCACTAATGATCGCTACCAGTAAGTTGTGAAATTTGATTACTAGCATCCAGGTATCATTTCCTACGCTAATAGAAATTAATGTAAAACTGACACGGTTCGTTTAACACGGTCAATATAGGTATTATGAGTGCATTTCTTTGCGCTGATTTCTTGCTGAGTTTCTTGCTGAGTTTCTTGCTGGACTCTTCTCAGCTAGTCTAGGTTTAGGGAACCAGCTATAAAACTCCCAGTAGCCTGATACCACTGACACACCACATTCGGGTGAAACCGTTCAACCAATCTAGCTGGAGCGCAAACTCGTAGTTTTCCAGAGGGGTAGTCACGTTACGTTTCCAACGCGCGTTAGGACAGCGCAACTGTAATTTTTAGATATATTTAAGTGTAAGATTCTGTGAGGCGAGGTATCGATGCGAGGTATTTTCAATAAGTTCTGTGCTCAGGCTACCTCGTACGAGTTTAATTTTACATAGGCGCAATTGGCGCACTATGTTAAGTTGTTGTATAATCATGAAGTAATTTTCTTTAGGTATATTATTATTGTTCTGTTTGCTCCTGTAGTGTATGAGTGAGTTCACACTTTGTTAAGTATACTCATATTCTAGCGCTATGTGAGATCCTATAATTGGCTTTTTGGTTAATATTCACGTTAGTAATAAGTTTTGTAGCTCTTGGTTCTCCTTAAAAGAAAGAAATAAATATAAAATTTGACATTTAGATCTACCTAACGAACGTACAATGCGTTACGTGATCGACCTGCAGGTTTGAAATCGCCCCCGCATGGTTATACCAGAGGTTGCCCCTGGATTTTCCCCAGGCTACACTCCAACGACGCAGTTCGGCCGCTTTGGGTTCATCCTAAAAGCACCAGGCAGGAATCAATAAAAAAACAAAAACGATGATTTCTGATAATACAGTTACTAAATGTATTTTTTTTAATACTACGACAGTGGCAAACAAGCATGGTAGAGAGCAGACAACATCGCCTATGGACGCTTGCGGCATCGACACAAGAAGGGTCTCAAGCACAAGATTTGAGGTTTCGTTTTGACAGCTAGATACAAATGCAGATCGCACTCATCATGTCATCATACCACATCCTCGTGTTTGAAATGACGACTAATAAGGGTAACAACACTAACATTCCAAAAGGAAAGGTTATAAAACTAATTAGAAAGTTTAGAAAGAGGCAGTTTATCTTGAGCGAGACATGTCGCGCGCGGGGTTGTGCTAGCCGTGCAGATTATATATATGCGACCACTCAGAAGCGTCGTAATATTCGTATATATTATAAGCTTTTATTTTACTTGCAATGTACGTTAATCTTTTTTTAAGAACTTGTACAGAAGGCTGTAAAAAACTTTTTCTCAAACATGCTCGGAAATGTTTGCGTTAATATCACGAATTGAAGACATGAAGTGTCTTGTTTAAGGCTCCCTACATTTCTTCTTGGCCTAACGCCAAGAAGTAATGCATGAAAACCCTAAGTAAAACCATTATTGTCCGCTACTCTAAATTTTTAGCTTACTAATATTAAACTGACAAAGGAAAAATTACATTCTGCCAACCACCACTAGACTCTGTAAGCATACTTGCGACATAAAAAAAAACAAATGCTATGGTACTATACTTATGTGCAGTTAAACATGGTGCTCGAACGGCTTGTTCAAATGGAATGTTTAAAAAATAAAAAAGGCGGCAAATTACCTATTATTTAATTGATTACGTTGTATTTACTCACATGGTTTGATAAAAGCACTATACAATCCTCGGCCGGAACAGGGATTGCTGGACTCGTTGTATCCGGCCTCGTCTACGACTCGGCCGTCTACTCCATACTCGTCCAGCAATCCCTTACTTCACGGCCTCTGCAGTAATGTACTATATTCTCAACCGATTGAGCAGACATTTTGCATACACTTAGTTTGTTTTGTTTTAAAACGAAAACTTGGTTAAATTATTAACTTTTTGCGTCTATACGCGTACCATTAACCAAGGCTACACGACACAAGTGTTTCTTTCTGTCTTTCTAGTCCAAGGAAAAATCTAAGATTATATTTCAGGCGGTAGGTTAATGCTCCAATAACAATTTTTAGCGAAGCTTCATTGTTTTTGACTAGAAAAAAATGGCGTCATAGCTCATGAGTCGATATTCTACCCGTTTATTTTTATTATGCGGTCAGCCCCAATTATTTATACAATCCAATTTTCAAAAGTACCTTACCTACAACTGCGGAGCTAGCACACCTAACGCCGCGAGGCGACGCGAGACTTGAAAAATCTACTTTCCTCTTTCTAATGTTGTGTACATTAGTGACCTTTAGTGAGATAGAGGAGTAGCTGAATCGCGCGCGACGCGACTTAGCAACCAGTTGTGCAAGCCCCCCGGTACCCACAGTTAAGTGATCGGCACAGATAGTTCACTAATTGCATTTGCGGGTAGATGGCGGAGCGATCTTGACGTCACACAACTTTGTTCCCGCGAGCAAAGTGTTGAGTAACTGCGGACAGTCTCAAATTAGCCGGGCATTTTAGTGCCCGTCTTATGTCACGTTTACTAATTAGAGCCATTCGCACTTAGTTAGGTATTATCAAAACTCGATTAGAATGGGATTTGAATTGACAGTTTTTCCCAAGATAAGATGTAATATAAAAAACACGCAAAGTGCGTGTCGAAAATTTGGACTTGAGTCCGCACTGTCCGCAGTAAGCTTGATTCTCCATAGAAACGTACTCATTTTAAAACTACGAGTCGGATTGTAACGAAACTTTGCATGTACAATGACATGAGGTATATCTATATCTGTAATTAGTTTATGTACCTTCAGATACCATAGTAAAAAAAATACAGCGAATTTAAGTTTTTCATACGAAACTTGTTTTGGCTGTATTTCGTTTGTTTTATAAACTGGAACCATATAAACTAATAACAGACAAAGATATACCTCATATCATTGTATATGCAAAGTTTCGTTACAATCCAACACGTAGTTTTAAAATGAAAGCGTAACTACGTTCGGCCGAGCTTACTGCGAACTCTTAACTTAATGTCCAATATCTCGAAAACGAATCGTTGAAAAATGGTTTTAAAAAACCCATAATATTTTTGAACAAGCTATTCAACGATACCCCACACCATGGGTTTAACGAGAAAAAAAAATCACCTTACTGTAGCGAGGAAAGTGCAACATGCAAAACAACTTTATTTAATAAAAAAAAATTACAGTAATAATAACGTTAAGTAATAACAAGTAGAATTTTGGTCAAGAGCGAGTTGGATTTTAGTTTTCCCATACATTTTGAGACCCAGCGCCTGATGAAGGCAACAAGCAATTTTGTAAAAGTTCTTAAATATTTATTTTATTCTGTTTTTTAGTATTTGTTGTTATAGCGGCAACAGAAATACATCATCTGTCTTTTTTTTTTCATTACACTTGCTCGTAAATGGAGTTATTCCATGCCTAAATGTCACAATGGCCTAAATTGTTCCCGCGGGAGTTATGGCGGCTTTGTAGTCCCTAGGGAGTAATGAGCTTGTGTGTGATCTGATTGATTTAAGCAAATCTAGTTGGCCGCGCGCCTCAACAATTCTGCTCTGTGATTGGTTGAAAAAAATCTAGTTAGCCACGCGCCGCAAGAATACTACTGTACTGCTCTGTGATTGGTTGAAATATTGAAGCTGCGCGCTCCACTCGTACTGATCTGGATGTGAAGTTGTCAATTTCGAAAAATTTTGATTGGTGCGGGTTGTATTTCAAATGTGATGAAAAACACTGTGTAGGTATAACACGGGCGTAAGAATATTGCAAACTCGAGTTATCAAAAGCGCTCCGCCTGGCTTCTGATAGGCTCTTGTTATTCATTAACTGAAAAGGCATAGATTAAAAAAACCGGCCAAGTCCGAGTCGGACTCTCACACAAAGGGTTCCGTACCATTATCCGTTGAATGAATGGTAAATTTCGGTTAACGGTTTATGATGTATTAAAAAAAACTACTTACTAGATCTCGTTCAAACCAATTTTCGGTGGAAGTTTGCATGGTAATGTACATCATATATTTTTTTTAGTTTTATCATTTTCTTATTTTAGAAGTTACAGGGGGGGCGGGGGCACGACACACATTTTACCAGTGTCTCTCGCGCAAACTATTCGGTGTAAAAAAAATGACATTAGAAACCTCAATATCATTATTGAAAAGCTATCCATAGATACACCACACGTATGGGTTTGATGAACGCTACGCTGATGCTACGGAACCCTAAAAACGACGGACAGATACCAGAGGTTGTGGGTTCAAATCCCGCTCGTGGCGAATAATTTTAGCGAAGAATTTCGCTAGCGGACGTTTCTGCTTAATAAACTTTTACTATTAAATAGGCATAGATTAACTGAAAAATAAGTACAAATATATGAAATCTCTTATCAATACCTGAGCTCCAGAAATCGATTTACACATTATTTGAACGATGTACCTATATGAATAAAAAATAAACTAAGATTCAAATACCTTATATAGTCATTAAGTTATCGGCAAAAGAGTATACTCACTCTTTTAACGATTTGCTGAAGAAATCTCGATTTGGTTCTCGACTGACACCGCTTATAAAGGTAGGTCTGGTCCCCGAACTTCCCACCAGACTTAGATTCTTATCGTATCTATACCAATCATTGAATTTAAACTTTCGTGAGAGATGTCTAAAATACTCGTAACCCACGGTTAAACTCACGTATTAAATGTCATTACGGACGACATGTTTCGAACTTTTCGAAAGTTCTTCAGGATGAGTGTTTAATACGTGAGTTTAACCGTGGATTTATTATTCGTACCAATCATCCTACTAATATTATAAATGCGAAAGTTTAGATGTTTGGATGTTTGGATGTTGGGATGTTTGGATGTTTGTTACTCAATCACGCTTAAACGGCTGAACCGATTTGAATGAAATTTTGCACGAAGATAGTTTATAGCCTGGATTAAAATATAGGATAGTTTTTATCTCGGGTCCACGCGGATGAAGTCGCGGGCGGAAGCTAGTACTGAAATAAAGAGTACACTGAATAGCAAACGGACACAAAAAACCAACATTGTTACACTTGCAAAACCCGCAACAATCGATCGTTGATTTCGTGGGAGTTTCGTTAAGGAAACGTTCTATGGTTCCTGCATTGTTTTAGAGCTAATGGTTGCATCAATTGACTTCCTTAATATGGGTTTGTATCACACATTAGTATAATGCCTCCAGCATTTGTGGTGACATTGATGATTGATCCACTGATAATGGGTTTCTGTCCTTGTCCACGGTTATCACAAAACGGCTCGCGAGCTGTGTCGCGGCGGCGTTCTAAATGCTCTAATTAAAAAGAGACGGATAGTCTATCTCGCCGCGACACAGCTTGTGATAACCATGCAGGTCGGCAAACATAGCCGAATTCAGTTATATTTATGTACAGTGTTTTTTTTAAATGGGACAGTATGGGGAAATCCGAATCTAAAGGAAAAGTGTCCAAGGAGACATTAGGTGTTTTTTTATGTAAACGGCTCGTTAAAATTTTTGGTCAAGCGTGAGTTGTTCTTAAAAAAATTATGAAGTTGGTAATTTTTTTTTTACGCGGGTCGGCTCTGTTTCATGTAAGGATTATTTCATTGTATGGAAAGAAAAAAATCTGAACAGCAGAAGTTGGTAAAATTTAATGAAACTAGAGGTCATTGCCTTTCAAGTTTTTCACTGACTTCAAAGATCAACTTACTACAAGGCAAATAAGTATTTAAAGCGCCTGACTGTGGCGATTCGATGGTCCATCGAATCACCAATCTAAGAAAATGAATGGAAACTTATTCTGCGTTATGAAGTTGGGAACGGGTGCTCTCGGGGCTTGGACACACAATTTGAATTTGTCGTAGAAAAAATGAGTTTCACAGCACACGCTTGCATTGCGTCATTTTTATTCGACCCCGACAGGAATTATTTTCTTTTGTACGGTCTAAATCGGTCTTCGGTTTTTTAGTTCAGTTGGATTACAGTTTAGTTTAGATCCTTTAGTCAAGAAGCACAGGACTAAAGGACCTAAAAACCTGAACTAGTGTCTTTGACCGATTGAATGACATCGAAACGCTCCGTTCAAAGACTGAAACAAATATAAAATTAGAATTAACCTTAAATTAAAACACGTTCAATGCGTTTTTCAATAAAATTAAACAAAAATTTGCATAAAAATCTTCTGCCAGCAATATTCTCTAGAGGAACTTAATTACACGTTTTTACGCACATAGGGAAAATGAGTCAGCACATTAAGGAACCTTTTTTCCAAGACCTTTTGGTTTCATGACGCATAAATACTGCTAAAACACATTAGTCTCACCATCAGACAATTTGTTAGGCGGGTTTGTGTAATTTGTGTTCTTGGCTTTATATTACGGAAGCATAAAAGTATTTTATTTGGCAATTGGGAATATTGGGATGATGGTAACAAAAAAAATTTTTTTTTTGTTATTTTAATGATTTTTAAATAGGTACAATAAAGATTAAAAGTAAGTAAATAAATGGGCATGGTTGGTGTGTTCCATTATTTTATATATTAAGAATTATATACTCAGGTACATCAAGTATAGGTACTTAGGTATCAAATAGTCTGAGCAATTTGAACTCATTTAAATGTAAATTGACATCTAGTATAATTTTTCACATTCTATGCTTCATCTTTTCTTTCATACTTACTAAAATAGGATAAAAAAAAAAAAACAAAAGTCCCGAGCGGCCTATGAACTCGACTTTTGCATGTCGTGCGTTGCTCTTGTCGACTGGGCTGTTATTCGCTAAGCGTTAAAGCGGCTCACCCCGCCGGTCGCCCGTCACGAAACTAGACCTCTACCTACGCTTGGTTAATACGCATCGCGGTGTCAAGATATATTTGTGAGTGAGCGTTGAGGTGAGCTTAAAACAAGTTACAGAATAGGGGGGCTGAGCTATAATCGGTCTTCGAATATTTGTTCTTTTTAGTAACATCCATCCATACTATATTATACATAATATTGGAAAGTAACTCGGTCTGTCTGTCTGTTAACGTTTCACTTTTAAACAGCTGAACCGATATAAATGAAATTTGGTATGAAGATAGTTTGAGACCCTGACACTGGGTAGGTAATTGGATTTTTTTATCCCAGAAATCCTTTCTTAAGGTGCTGAAAAGGGGAGTAGTTGTTTGTTTATATGCGAATGCGATAATTGATGCTGTGCCTGTAGTGTAAAAGCATATTTACTACCGATATCGGTTTTGTACAAGGTTAATTTTAATTCCTTAGGGCGATTATAAATGAGTATACGCGGACGAAGTCGTGACCAAAACCTAGTATACGACATAAATTAAGTTTTGTTTCAATGGAACTTTATTGTGTAGGTATATGAATTATTAAAAAGTGTAGTGATTTAGAATAAGGACCGTTCCCTTATTCTAAATCACTTACCTTACCGAAACGTTATGCCATAAAAACCTGGTTTCCTTTTTCTTGTTATTTATGATTCGTAACTGAACTGGAATTAGTAAAGGTTATGTAATATTCATCTTGGCGGTTCTTTTACTTTAGCTATACGTTTATAGAAAACACATTTAACTGAATTGTTCTACTTGCTCCGAGTACTTTACGTGTCGAAATGTATTTTCCAAATTGCATTTCGATTGTAAGATTTAATTGCGTATTTAATTTATCGTGACGCGCCTTATAGGCAATGCAATACATAAGCGCTTCCGAAATATATTTAACAAAAATAGGCCAAGTGCAGGTCGGTCTACGCGCAGTGTTTCAGGGTTCCGTAGTTGCCTGTCTGTCTTTGTTACATGGACACGCGCGCGCCAACTAAATGGTTCGGTTGCGTCTAAGTACATTTTAAGTTGGTCGACTATTACTCGATAATTAGTTATGTCTACTTAACCGTGATAGTTTGCCTTTTTAATTAATTATAACATGTAATACTGCCATGATTTTTTTGACATCCCCAGTAGTAGCTATTTAGCTGGCAAAGTGGGAGGGACACTTGCCTACCCCAATATCTCGCAAACGAATTAGTGAGTTGAAATGACTTAGAAACACGTAATAATTTTGAACGACCTATTTAACGAAACATACCACAGTTTGGGATTATCGAGAAAAAAATTACATGCAAGTGTAACATAAAAAATCAGGATTTTATTCTACTGTTTTGTAGGCGTGATTGATTGATATATCCATGCCAAATTACAGTTTTCTAGTAGTAAGGGTTACTGAGTTAATCCGCAGACGGACATGGCGAAGCTATAAGGGTTCCTTGTTGACTACGGAACCAAAAAAAGTAAGAATACGCAATTTTATCCCTTTTCATTGTTTGACCGGGCATCCATCTCGCAGCTAAAAAATATTTGAATTTTCATATCTATTTCCATTTCTGCTTTTATATCTTCTTCTGTTTCCTGGTCAAAAAATTAGCTCAAGCTTATTGCCTAAATAAATATTAAATACCTAGTACTTGTTCATGGCTCTGTTGCAATGCAATCAATCGGATGTTTTTTTGTTCAATACTATTTACTAAATTGTTTTTGGGTACCCAGATGATTTGCAGAACACGATCTACGAGCCTGATAAAATAGGTACTTACAATAAACAAAAAAATTATTCCCACTTTTCATAAATAATAATTTCATAGAATTAAATACTCGGTGAAAGGTGCACTTAGGAAAATTCTATGCTATTACTTGTACTATTATCTATTCTGTGGCTATACTTACGTATTGAAGGTGGAGCATTATAACATTATAAGGATGAAATATTTGATTGCAATTTTTCGTACCAACCGTTTCAAAGTTGATAGTATATTTTTGTTGATTGATGCATCCACGAGTGGTCAGACTGAACCGATGTGACGTCTACAGGCAGGTACTGATTTAGTTTTTATTTGGTTTACCTACTTTCAGGATTATAATAAACTAGCTTCCGCTCGCGACTTCGTCCGCGTGGACCCGGGATAAAAACTATACTATATTTTAATCCAGGCTATAAACTATCTTCTTGCAAAATTTCATTCAAATCGGTTCAGCCGTTTAAGCGTGATTGAGTAACAAACATCCAAACATCCAAACATCTAAACTTTCGCATTTATAATATTAGTAGGATAACTACGATGATTGCAGAGAGATATTTTTTATCGTATGGTACAGTTAAGTCTAGGGCCGGATTCTGTGAGCTTAATAATAAACCTAGTTCTAACATACTTACTATCATATCACTTAACTTGTCTTATATCTGCTTTAACGACCTTATGAATTTAAATTTATGGTATGATGATAGAAAAACAAGACAAGAGGTCAAGTGTAACTATGATTTTGTAAAATAGATCTTCAAGTGATCATTAGTACAAAAATAAACCTTCCGTTCATAATTTCGACACGCATTTGGACGGTTTTTTAATCTTCTTAAAACTAACAAAGGTTTTTATTCTGATTTGTCACGTGAACTCGATCGAAAGTAGAGTTTCTAAAGAAAACTTCACACTTATCGTGGTATCTGTTCGATAGTACTCGAAAAGTAGCAACATTAATATTAATACAGTAGACCCCAAGCTTAGAACAAGCTTTGACTCGCAGACAAATGGGATTGTCAGGCGCCGTCCCAATGTTCCACGTCCATCGATGGCGAAACACGTCTGTTGATGTAGAGGTCTCCTATCAAAAGAGCAATGGTTACCGGTCGTAACTCAATGTGTGGTAAATTTCCCTGTTTTTCGTTAAAGTTGTGGAATGGCGCGGAAGCCACGTATCTCCCAGCGACTCGTAAACTCGTTAGGGCAAAATGAAACCGTGCACTGTTTGCGGTTCCTTAGGGAGCTACGTATACGTGTGCCTTCGAAAGGATTTTAATATTAAAAAAGGTTGCCAGTCAAAATATTCGAGTTGTTGAACCCTCCCGCGGAGATGAATATTTATTAAAGGCCCTTCGGAATAGATTTTTGATCGTGTGTTAAACGAGTCAGAGTATGTTTGTTAAAGGACTATTCTTCCCGGGAACCTTGGGATACTAATGTTAGTTTTGTGTAGTGGAGGAAATTGGATAACATTTACCTAGTTTTTAATGTGTGAGTTTAAGTGTGTTTAATGTGTGAACTTACGTAAATCAGGTTAACTAGGGGATCTATTCGGGAAAAGTATAAAATTGGAATCTGTTTCCGACCAAGCAATTGCCAACGCAAAAGGCCTAATGTGACAGATGGAAATGAGAGCGTTGCAATTATGTGTGGGGTCATTCTGAGGGATAGAATAATAAATAGTGTGATAAGAGAGAGAAGGTGACGAACATTGAGAAGGGCATGCTAAGATGGTATGGGCATGTAGAGAGGATGGATGATAGAAGATTAACAAAGTCGAACTTTTTCCGACCCTATCGGAGAAATCCTAAAGAAAGGTCAAGTCAAGAGTACCCTAAACCGACGAGCATGTGTATGCAGAATGTAATGAATGTGAATGAAGCAAGAAAGGTTTGTCAAGATCGTAGTAAGTGGGAATCCGTGATCTCTGCCTACCCCTCCGTGAAATAGACGTGATTATATGTATGTATGTATGTTTAATGTTAACATCGACTCCATAGCTTTTTTCGTCTCAGGTACCGCGCAATGGAAAATCCGAGCCCTGATTATCATATAACATAATGTCACCATTACGGATAGTTCGAAATAACCGGAACCAACGGTTCAAACCAAATATTTGTTATATTCATTTGCCAACAGATTATTACACATGGTCTAATCGCAATCGTTGCTTCCTGCGGGTGCGGGAGTTAGCGCCAGGATTCCCTCATTAACGCGTAATGCACGCTGCTCCCCAGCGCTTTAACTCCGCATTGCTATTATGTAATGTGCAGGCGTTCATATTTCCAAACATAACAACCACATGTATGAAAGGGAATTGCACTTAATTTTTTTCTACCTATGCTAATATAAACATGCACATAATTTTTCAAGGATAAGCTTGGTTAACGTTGGTATTAGAATACAACAATGCACACAATTGCCTTATACCTACACAGATCAACACCCAGAACTTGGCAGGGTATCTAAATGCACACATTTTTAGTCAACTTTTTGCATGTTTTTCTAGAACTATTTGACGACCTCTGTAGCCTAGTTGGTGTGTGTAGTGACCCTGCCTACGAAGCCGGAGGTCCCGGGTTCGAATCCCGGTAAGGGCATTTATTTGTGTGATGAGCAGGGCTCGAACAATTCATGCGGATGACGTAAAATGACGTAACTTTGTACACAGGATGATGTTTGTATTTGTATTAAACTTCCGTGTGACATATCGCACGAAGTAAAACAATAATCGTGAGTAAATCCATGAGATTTATACAGAATGACGGGACGATGTCGTGCATAAAATAAATGTTACGAAATTTGCTATCGTAAGTACGATTATTTATAGTAAAAGTATATATATTATAAAAAAAAACAAAAAAGAAAATTTTATGTTATTATTTATCCTCTTCATTTACTCGGCTCATTCCAAGTGACGATGTCGTTTAATTAAAGATGATAAATGATAAGTAGTAATTGTTTATGAAAATACTATTTGAAATCATCCTACGAGCGGTTTGACGTCATCCGCATGAATTGTTCGAGGTATGGTGATGAGCATGAATATTTGTTCCTGAGTCATGGATGTTTTCTATGTATTTAAGTATTTATTTATCTATATAAGTATTTATATCGTCGTCGAATTGTGTAAGATTGACCCCTAATGTTTATTTATTTATCGCGCCTATACTGTATAGGCGCGATAAATATGCGCTGTATGATACAGCGCAAAAAAGGCTTGAGCGCACGATTTTTTTTATTGCCAATTTTCGGTTTGTACTTATGCCTTAATACATAGAGCAACTTAAATCTTAATTGTAATAGGACACGGAAGTTCCGAATTAAAACTCAAATATACAGGCCAGTAATAATAATAATGTATAGGCCTCTATATATAAGCGTATCGAACAGCAGAAGGAAGTAACAGGACACTATTTCAATCTATATTGCAAAGAGTTGTTAGAAGTAGGTACATTACATGTGACAAAACTCCACTTATGTTGCGCGGTAAGAAAATATACGTATGCAAGAAGGATGCTACGATTTTCTGCCCGCTCCAACTCTATTAGCAAATCTCAAAGCACCTGTAATGTTTGAAATTCAATTACCTATAGTGAAAATAATTTTATCAGAGAATCTCACGTAATCCCCTGCCACCGTTACATTAATTATCATGTTCCCTTTAATGAATATTTAAATGTGAAACCTTAAGAGCATCTTTTGGAATGTTGAAGCACTTTGTTCTGCCTATCCCGGTTATTCTTTTAAAATGTACTTGGCATTTTTTAAAGTTGTACCAACAGATTTGAATAAGTTTTTTCTTTCGTAGCTAATGGCCAGAGACTGCTCAGAATTGGGAGCATTGGAAAAGGTGGGCTGGCTGGTGACTGACTGCTGAGTCAGATTTTTGCGTGTGTAAAGGTCGATTTAGACTAAGACTATTTACAGCCGCCTAAATTATGCCGCCTAAAAAGGCACCGTATATACACTTTCGGCGCCATTTTTTCGCGGCATGCCAGCGCTGGCACGGAATAGAATACGAGTCTATTTTTCGGCGCCAGTGACCTCCGCCCGCGTCTCTCGCTGCCCCCGCGCCTATTTTTCGGACTCGTGTAAACACTACGCTGCCAGTCGCAAGCATGGCTCCGTGCCGTAAAGTAAATAGGGTGTAGATTCTTCGGGTAAAATGTCGACGAAACCAGCGAAAACGAAATCCAGCTTTTTTTTTGCCGGTAAAGCATCTCTCATCATAGTGTCTTTACGCTGAACAGAATTTTCGATGAGAGAAAGTAATTCGTCAAAACTTTCAGTAGTTAGTCGTAACGCCAACCAGGGCTGTCATTCGCTAAGCGTTAATGCGGCTCACCACGCCGTTCACCCGTCATGAAACTAGACCTCTACCTACGCTTGGTGACTACGCATCGCGGTGTCAAGATATATTTGTGGGTGAGCTTTGAGGTGACCTTAAAACAAGTTACAGAATAGGGGGGCTGTACTCTGAGGGATCTTCCAATCTTAACTGTTTCAAAATCAAAGCTGAGACTCCAGTAGCATATCTGTCATTGATCCATTTTCTTACCCAAATTCGTCTCTTCTTATGTATATTTCTTCCTCCAACATATGAATCAGCTCCTCTCGTAATAACGCGGATAGTTTGGTTATACATTGCCTTTTCAACTCCAGAGCTCCTGAGTTCATTTTAAATGATGGTGATCTTAGCGTAGAAATACTGGCGCAAAAACTAGGGCCGTCGGTTGTGGCGGCGCCGGCGTGCTAATGACTGGGACTGCAAAGGCACCGTGTAAACGGTTTGCTGGTCACTGGCGGCGAGATTTAGGCGGCTGAAAATAGTCATTGTCTAAACGGTCTGAAGATATGACGGTGCCTTTTTTAGGCACCGTAATTTAGGCGGCTGTAAATAGTCTTCGTCTAAATCGACCTTAATATTTTAGTAGGTACCTACTCCTGTGAACTTTAATTTAATTTTTGAATTAGTAGTTTTTTGTATTTCCCCCTTAATCTTTCTATGAATTAAGGACATGTGGCATTGGATATTCGATGCCCGCGATTTTGATACGCCAAAACTGTGTTGGAACCGCTTTATGCTGATGTAAATTACGACAGTTCAGAAAACATATCAGTGAGAAGGAAAATAGTAATAAAGTCGTAAATAAAAAATATTTTCTCATCTTTTTATTTTACGACTGCAAAAACATTTGTGGTGCATACTACACCTACATTGCATATTACACCATCGCAGAAAAATATTATGAAGTAAATATTTTTGACAATAATTCTCTTGAGTGGTTTTTATTCGCTAGCTAGCATGATGATCGTGTTAATAATGTACTTAAATAAAATAGAGAATGCGTCCCTCTCGCACTTACTTAGTTGCTAGTGAGGGACGTATGCCTTATATTACATTAATGCGGTTATGCTAGCTAGACAGGTGATTAGATATATAACACTCAAGAGCAAATAAAGTGAGGCTGGAAAGTAATGTGCATATTTTATTGTTATACTGTCACAGTGTTTGCTGTCAACCTATTTGCATATCGAGTAGCGTTAGTGCTGAGCCGACAGTCTAACTGCATAGTTAAGCTCGGCTTTAGGTTTAGACGGGCTAGGTTGCACGTAAGTGAGAATCCTAGTTGAGACATAAACCTGATGCCCTTAACTGCTTATATGGACTCTGTTGTGAGACTAAACAATCATAGTATCTGCAGACCATCAAACATATATGGGTAGAAGTGTCCGAAAATGTTTCTTAATTGCCATTCAATTTATTCATACATCATCCACTCAGCGTTGAGCCCGGGTTCGCTTTTGCACCTAATCCCAAGATTTGGCGTAGGTATAGTGAAGTGTAAAAATACGGGTGCATACAATGTAATATAAAGAAGTTTCTGTCAAAAAAATCATTTTTGGTACAAGCTATTATTGCCAACTGTACTTTTCTGTATACCATCATCAACTACTCATTGACGATTCTAACGAGCCCAAACTCAACGGCAGTCCTCGAGCCCAGCGGGCTGGCCAGGGACGACGGCAAGAGACCTGACGGAATAACACTGGTGCCTTGGAGCGTGGGTCAGCCGCTAGTTTGGGATTCTACTTGCGTTGATACCCTGGCACCGTCCTATGTTCCAAGCACCAGTGCCGCCGCTGGCGCTGCGGCATCCTCGGCCGAAAGCCTCAAGCGCCGCAAATATGCCGTCCTAGGAAACAGCTACATGTTTGCGGCGTTTGGCGTTGAAACCTTGGGGCCATGGGGGCCAAGTACGCGTCGGCTTTATAAAGATTTGGCGACGCGCTTAATAGAAGCCTCGGGCGACCAGAGGGCTGGCCACTATTTCGCACAGCGTGTTAGTATCGCTATACAGCGAGGAAATACGGCCAGCCTTCTGGGCACCTTGCCCGTTGACGGCGATTTATGCCAATTTTTTTACCTATAGTTTTAGTTTTATGTTTGTTTTTATTAACAGTCGTTATTTTGAATTAAATTGCAAAAAAAATTACGTAACACAATGGAATATTCGTTACACAAAAACCAGGAAAGTTACACAAAGGAAATTATAAAGCCGCTTTCATATTAGTAGAAAAAAGTCCTTATTTAAAAAAATAATAAATGAATACCTACCACAATTTTGAAATCATAGGTACGCGTCGCTATCATATATACGGTTTTTTTTAAATTAATTTCAAGAAATTAAATATCCCATATAAAAAAGTGGCAGTCTCGAAACTCTTCCATAGTAAAAAGTTTTTTTTTATACAACGACGGTGGCAAACAAGCGTACGGCCCGCCTGATGGTAAGCGGACACCGCAGCGTATAGATGCATGCAACTCCAAAGGACATTGAGTTGTGAGATATTTCGAAGTACCAAGTCTCAGGCATTCTTGTTAACCTTTATTTGCTAGCTAAATAAAATTCTGCAACTATTTATGGATTTTTGCATACCTAAAACTATATGTAGCATTGTGTGATTGCCAAGTCTTAAAATTTTATATAGCTAGGAAATAAAGACGAATAAGAATGCCTGAGACTTGGCTCTACGAAATATCTCACTACTTTTTACGGTGGAAGAGTTTCAAGACTTGGCCTTTTTTTTAAATGGACTGTTTTTTATGGGATCTCACTTCTTTTTGAAGGTTATTGTGTTTTCAATACATATAAATTATGAATGCAGTCCCATTCTTGCTTTTTTTTTGGCCCATTCACTACAAATGTAACTTTGTTATCCTATATATTTGTATGAGATTACAAAGTTATTTATGTAGTTGGTGTATCTAGAAAATGGACCGAAATTTCCCTTGATTTATATGCTAAACACTAATTGTATTCTAAATTTGAAGCTTCTACGTCTACTAGAAGTGCCTTAGAGTTTTGATGATCGGTCAGTCAGTGAGTGAGTGAGTGACAAAATTAAGAAACTTTGACTAGTTATAATTCTTAAACTACTGGTTCAAATTGAATGAAATTTGAAATATACCGTGCTTATACAATGCCTGCTTGTTTACTGAAAATTCAGGTTTCTAGTTTTATCCACAACGAAGTTATAGGGGGGTTGATAATGGCCTGAACTGCTTCGAGAAAAGGATTCGGCTTAGCCTTATTTTATATTGGGTAACGTAAGGATTCTAACGATACCTCACATACCTAAATCGGTTGAGGTGTTTAGTTGGTCTGGTGGCATAAAGAAACTCGCACACATACTAAGAACCCTGAAAGCATTGCACTTCTTTTTTGGGCCAGTCATTCAATAAGCCTTACTTTTGTGTAGGTTTCTTTTGTGTGTCTTAGTGCGTATTTCGCTATCGACAAACATACAAAAATATTTATAATTTAGTATTATAGATATCTAAACAAAACGCTATCCTGAGTTAGACCCTAAAGTTGGGACGATTAGGTTTCTTTTGTGTGTCTTAGTCTGTACTTTATTATAGACTTATTCTAAATATTATAATAAATTAATACAAATAAATTTGTTTATTTTAATGTTACGGTCACATTATAAAATATTGTACTAATGTACCAATATGAACGAACCCTAATGTTGGTTTTGGTGTGTATCGTTACACAATGTTACACAAACGAAGCCAAAATCAATGCCGTACACTGTTTCAACGCGTGTAGAAGAAATTTATAATTAAAGGAATTCAAGTACTCCCAAATGCCATACCGCTTACCCATTATTTTCGTAATTAAACTAAGTAAACATATAAGTAGAAGACGATTCATTTACCTGTTTTAAGCATAACACAATATGTCTTGACATTTGCGAAAAAATCCTCCGAAGCACTGTTTAGTATCACTGCACAGAAACTAATTTGCCTACCGGCGCGTGCGATTCCTTTGGCAGTTCGCTTTGAGTTGCCAGTCTTAAAAACGTTGCGGATGCTTTCATTGCTCAAAAAGCGAAATATCGCTTTACACAGCTGACGTCACACAAAAGAATGAAATCTTTCCCCGAACTTTGATATAAGATATTGATATAAAATATTTGTTCTAGAGACCTGAAACACAACTCCCTTGATGTTTTACATGGTATTAAACAGACCACTAGCAAATTTCTTGGCCAGAGCTATTTAAATCAAAGTTATGAATTTTTGTTTGCTGTGTGTTACACAAAAGACGGATAAATTTTGTATGGGAGCAGAAATCAACTTTTTTCGTTAATGCATTTAATTTATTTTTATTATAGGTATAATATAAAACTGCAAATCCTATTAAACTATGAATAATGCCACGTGAAATCATATCTGGAATACATGTTACTTGAATACTTATTTTTTATAGAATTTTGAATTAAGAGGACATTTTCCAATTTTGGAATGTAAATTTTTTTGCAATTCACCCAAGTACCTACTTATACTAAAAAAACATAATAAAATAAATATTTAAGCGGGCTCCCATAAAACAAACGTGATTTTTTTTGCCGGTTTATAGATAATGGTACGGAAACCTTCGTGCGCGAGTCCGACTTGCACTTGGCCGGTTTTTTTAATATAAATATTAGGGGACTGTCTTACACAAATCGACCTAGTCCCAAACTAAGCAAAGCTTGTACTATGGGTACTAGACGACGATAAACATACTTATATAGATAAATACATAGAAAATATCCATGACTCAGGAACAAAAATTCGTGCTTATTACACAAATAAATACCTTTACCGGGATTTGAACCCGGGACCTCTTGCTTCGTAGGCAGTGTCACTACCAACTAGGCTAAAGCGGTCGTCGGTTATATTACATCATTGCGTGCATACTCATAAACAAGTCTCATCACTCTTATGTCAGGGGACGAAGGTTAAGGAACATATTTATGAGAGAATTAAATCGATACATGTCACTGACTATTATATAATCTGTGCTGT
The DNA here is from genome assembly GCA_947049275.1 of Epinotia bilunana. Taxonomy (NCBI): domain Eukaryota; kingdom Metazoa; phylum Arthropoda; class Insecta; order Lepidoptera; family Tortricidae; genus Epinotia; species Epinotia bilunana. The sequence goes on from OX346257.1 coordinate 10,887,462, forward strand.
TGGCACTTGATTGTATACATGATCACTTTTTTAACTAAATTCTAATCTGATTATCAGTGCGTCGGGCTATAACCAGAAATCGTAATTAAATATTGTAGCATTTTCGGTACATATCAATCAAAATGGTTAATTAAGGTAGGTAATATAATGTTATTAACGCTCATTACGCACTACCTATGATTGCAAATGTTTATACCAATTACCAATTCCGCCAACACTACGCTGCACCGAAAATGCTATAAAAATTGACGATGTCTTACTTATAACACACGTGGATTTACGGTAACGCTTAATGAGAGCTTAATAGATTCGCATTCGGTCTGGTTTTGGTTAACGATTTTGGGTAGGTAATCTGTAAGAGAGAAAAAATGATACTGTTTGTTTATTTCAATTTATTTTTACAAAACTAGCTGCCCGGCCCGGCTTCGCACAGTTAGTAACGCACGGATAATTCTTACTACCCGTTGTCCTATTACCCGTTTTCCCGTAGGAATGAAGCATTTTCCCGCAGTAAAAAGTAGCCTAATATGTTCATCAGGGGTAATGTCGGCTTCTAATGGTTTTTTTTCTAATCGGTCCGGTAGTTTCGGAGCCTATTCAATATGAACAAACAAACAAACTTTCCTCTTTATAATATTAGTATAGACAACAGCGCCAGTTCTAGGCTTATTACGGTATCATCCGGTAAATAAACCGTTAACATAAATTATGACTTCAGCGTATTCGGTTAACAATTAGGTACCACTCATTAAATATAACGATTTAAACAGGTTTTATCACTTTTTTGTATTACGTATATAGGTACGCATTCGACCACTATCTCGCCTGCCGTTTATCCTATACGACTAATATGTATATAAATAGTATATACATTGGTAGCACGGTCTCGTAAACGGCTCTAACGATTTCAACGAAGTTTGGAATAGTGGGGTTTACGGGAGAGAAAAGACGATCTAGCGGGGTCTCATGTTTGGGAAAATTTGTTTTCACCGTATTTTCTCTATTTTCACCCGAGCAGAGCTAGGTCGCCCAGGGACTTATGTTTATGTATTAAACACATCCCGAAGTATCAACTTTTCGCTGGAAACTTCGCCATGTATTCAATACTTAATATACGTGGTAAATTCCGCTTAATTAGTTTGATTGAAAGTTAACATATTAAAATACATATATTCTAAGTAGGTATACTGCGATCCATTTTCTAATTCATAAAGGCGTTATAGGTTATATTTATAAAGCGTTGTTGTGCCAGCTGTTTACATCCAGTGTTAATCGCACCATTGTAAGGTGAAAATTGGGTAACACGAGCTAATTATACTTGCGTGAATAATCCATAACCAGCCATCGTTATTCAATTAAGAGTTCTACCCGGTTATAATAAAGATGCATTTGGATAAAACAAGCCCAGGGTTGCCCTACCGTTAATGAATCAGGCAGTTTTTCTTCAGTCATCAAAATTGTATACATCATCCGTATCGTTTTACAAATATTTCTGAAACAACCTTTTTTAATCGGCGTGCCCGGATTAGGTGTACGGTCTTTATTAAACAAATAAAACCTTTTAAACTCAAGGGAATTAAAATGTATTTTTGAATTGTAGGCTTAGTGGTCGAGTTTTATTCGTGTTTAAGGTTTATGAGTTTACGAGCGCTCTAGAGGTCCGGACCTCAGTGGAAACTCTAGGTACTTTATGAATATTTATATGCAGGGTATGGTCTGCAAATGCGTACACTAACAGTATAATCGCCTGTTAATGCATAGGTTCTTCCGAGGATTTATCATGATATTACACGGCAGTTAGTAGCGGTAAGGAGGTTATTATGCCGATAGTACCTCTGGGGCACTGAATTCGTAACTACTGAGAACTATGGGTCTGATTTAATAGCATTTAGTTGTACAAGACAAGGCATCATTAAGGCTGCACATTCGAAATTTTCGTGAAAATGAGTTGTTTTGTAACCGTTTTATACATTATAACGTAGCATTTTTGCTGTAGGAAAAAATATATCATAATCTGCAAGATATGCGACGGGTTATAGTTTTCGTAGAAATCCATTTTAACAATAAAAATTAGAGAAAAAAAATCTAAAGTCACCCCTATTTTTTCACTTGTAACCATTTTACTGCTCCTTTTTTATCAGAATAATATGAAATTGTATAACTTTCTTCACACAATAATGAACAAAGGCATCATTTTCTTACTTTCTTAATTTTCTTAAAAATTTACCTCGTTTTCTGAAATATTCCGCCAAAGTTCCTACGCCTCCCCGTTTTCGTCCATACGGTCAGTGCGCTGCGCCGAAATTTTAAAATATTTGTGGAAATTGTGGACTATATTTGTTGCATAGAGTGGACAATCCGTTTTGTGATTCGTATAGTAGGTAACTAATAAACATTTGCGTATAGTTTAGTTTTTAGTGACAGATAATTTTGTTGCATAGAGTGGACAATCTATTTCGTGGTTTGTAAAGTAGTAGGTACTATCGACAAGACAGCTGACTGACCATCCGTGCACTTTATGTGCACGCAGAGGAGAAACAGGGCGACAGAGAGAGGAACCTCCTGACAGTCCTGACTATCCGCGCATTATTATTTACTAGATTCTGCCCGCGACTCCGTCCGCGTGGAACTCCATTATATCGTAGATGTCGTAGGTATCGATACAACTTTTCAAAAAGGGTGATAAAGAAGTTATGTCAAATTATAGGCCAGTCGCGTTGCTCCCAATTTTCTCTAAGAACCTAGAAAAAGTAACCTATAATAGCCTTTATAAATGTTTTGAAAGCAATAATTTATTTACGCCGGAACAAAAATGATTTAGGAAGAATAAGTCAATAAACATGGCCATTTTTGACCTATTGAGTGCAGTGACGACTCAAATTGATAAAAGGCTACCAGTTTGTGCTCTGTATATGGATATGTCGAAAGCCTTTGACTTTGTTGACCACCAGATACTTTTGTCAAAATTGTACCAATATGGGATTCGAGGCAATTTCATAATTTAATAAAAACATACCTTATCGGGCGCAAACAATGCACACAAATAGATTGGTTATGTATGAAAACCAAAAAAGAAGTCCTTTACACATCTGACTGTAAAGAAATAAGTTATGGCGTCCCACAAGGGAGTGTTCTAGGCCCTCTTCTCTTTCTGATCTATATTAACGACCTACCAAGCATAATAAATCACCCAATTGTGTTATTTGCAGATGACAGCACTGTTATACTTACAGAGAGAGACATGCATGTTCACCAAGATAATATTAATAGTACTTTAAGTTTAATAATTAAATGGCTCATCAGAAACAATCTTCATGTAAATCTCGAAAAGACGAATATTATGAATTTCAAACTACGTATTATAAATGCACCCAATCTGACAATAACTTACAATGATCAAAAAATTAATGAAACTGACTCAACAAAATTTTTAGGATTTAGGCTTAGATAACAGTTTGACATGGAAAAATCAAATTTACATTGTATGTAAAAAACTTAACCAATTTTGTTATGCTATATATAACATAAGGAAAGTGGTGAACCAATCAGCAGTATTGACAGTTTACCACCCATATGTTACAGCTACCTTAAGATATGGTATAATATTTTGGGGGAATGCTACAGATCGTGAATTAGTATTCAGGAGCCAAAAGAAATGCTTAAGAGCAGTATGTGGTATTAAACAAATGGAAACGTGCAAACCACATTTCATTAGGTTAAAAATATTAACAATGCCCTGTCTTTACATATATGAGACCTGTATCTATGTAAAATGTAATATGGATCAATTTTCGAAATTTAATAGCGTACGTCAAAAAGGAAAAAATCATTTTAGGCCATCCAGAACAGCTTTAATGTCGAAAAGTATATTTAGAATGGCACCCAGAATATTTAACAAATTATCATCGTCAATTTTAAAGTTAGATGACTTAATAGAGTTTAAGAAAAAAATGTATACGTTTTTAGCATTCAAGGCTTATTACACAACTCAAGAATTTTTAAATGACATTTTTAGGGATTGAACTTAGTATTGTAACAACTTGTGCATGATATTACACATGACCATATTATATTTGCATGTCTGTATGACGAAACATGTAGATCTATATATTTTAATTAAGACCTACTTTTTACCATGTTTTGAGCAAATAAAAAAAACTTCTCACCCCCCATTTCACCTCTTTTTCTAAACGATTTCCAGGATAAAAACTATACAAAGCCTTTCCCGGGACTAAACTATCTCGAAACCAAATTTCATCTAAATGGGTTCCATCCATATTTTTACCCTCTATTTCACCCCCTCAGGAAATGATATTCGAGATAAAAACCGTATCTCCTTTCCCAGGACTCAAACTATCTTTAAACCAAATTTCATCAGTAGGTATGGGTTCCATCATTCAAATCGATGCAGCGGTTTAAATAAAAATCCTCCATAAAAATCCCCCCCTTTGACCCCTTAGGGGATGATTTCTGGGATAAAAACTATCCTTTGTCCTTTCCCAGGTCTCAAACTATCTCCAAACCAAATTTCATCTAAATGGGTTACATCCAAATTTTCACCCCGAATTTCGCCCCCTTAGGGGATGATTTCTGGCATAAAAAGTATGCTTTGTCCTGGGACTCTAATTAACTCTATACCAAATTTCATCCAAATCGGTGCAGCGGTTTAAGTAGCTCCAAATCAATTTTCACCCCCCATTTCACCCCCTTAAGAGATGATTTACGGGATAAAAATAACCAAATGTCCTTTCCGGGACCCAATCTATCTCTATACCAAATTTCATCTAAATCGGTTCAGCGGTTTAGGCGTGAAGAGGTAACGGACAGACAGACACACTTTCGCATTTATAATATTAGTATGGAGTATGGATATATGGAAGTATGGATAGTATGGATTATATGTCTTTCCCGCTCACGGGACAATGATGTCCCGGATCTTTGGGAGGCGTGCGTGGAGCTCTGAGCCAACACGTAGAGGCCCTTTTGACAATTAAATGAAATGCAAGGAGTACACCAAGCGGTCTCTGCCCGTGTCATGGGACGCACACAGAAACAGCACCCGCTGGGTAGTAGGTACCTAGCTGGGCTATTGGATGAAACATCGGACGCCTGCCCATTAAAACTGTTTCACATTTTATCTCTGGCAGACGGTGACTCGCTAACTGTTAGATGGGCCCCTATTAATAGCGACATTAAAAAATGGCCTAAGGGCAACAGTAGGTATGGATTATTATTATTACCTTTATTTTTTTTTCGCACTATCCGTCTCTCTCTTATTAGAATATTTAGTAACAGAGGTATAGTGCGAGAAAAATCGAAAGTATATCGCGGCCATCTAGTGCTAGGCGTGCTGAGGGCCTACCGCGAAACGAAACCGAACTTCGTTCGTGTATCTCCCTCTCTGTCGCGCTTGCTAGTTCGAGCGACAATGAGGGTTATTCGAAAAACATCGTTTTCTCTAGCACGGCTAGCACGAGACGGCCGCGACATACTCTCGATTTTTCTCACACAATACTTCTCTTTCCTAATGTTCTTATAAGAGAGAGACCGATAGTGCGAGAAAAATCGAGAGTATGTCGCGGCCGTCTCATGCTAGCCGTGCTGACGGAACTACACTAATCGTAAGTAAATAGTATTATAATAGTAGGGACATAATTTTTGAACTTAATAATTATGTAATTTATGTATGACAAATATCACGTTTCAATTAAGCATGACGAATGTCACCCACCCACGTCCACCCTTGCATTGGTAACGATGCGCGATGACGCGTCTGTAATCTTACCTAACCTAATCTATGTAACGCTTAATAAACGACGGCGGGTTGTGCGACTTGCGCGGGGAGAGGGTCGAGGCTCCGCCCATACGCTCGAGGACTTTAGTGGGTGTACAAGCCTTAATACAAGTAACACAATTTCATAGCGAGCATTATTAAAATGCGAAAGTTCTATTTGCGTTCATTAAGTACTCTATTACGCATTTATTTAATTAATAGTAAAGGGGCCTCGGCCTATATTTTCTTACTAGCTTCTGCCCGCGACTTCGTCTGCGTGGACCCAAGATAAAAACTATCCTATATGTCAATCCGACGTCGGACTCGTTGTCACACCATTTTGCCACACTGGTATAACCACGAGGAATTTATTTTCCTCGTAGCCACACTGTTTGGTTCTGGCGCTTTGCGGGCCACTACCGCGGCACGCTCGCTTCGCTCGCTCGGCTCGCGGGCGTAGGGTCGCAGTACACCTAACACTCCTCCACGCTTCGCTCGTTGTCGTACCTACACCGACCTGTTAAACCATCACTTTAAAAAAAGATAACACTTTAACAGGTCCGTGTAGGTACGACGACGAGCGAAGCGAGTTGTAACAAAATGGTGTGACCAGAAGTCTGTCGCTGTTACAGGCTGTTACTAACTGTCTTCATGCAAAATTTTATCCAAATCGGTGGAGCCGTTTAAGCGTGATTAAGTAACAAACATCTAAACATCGAAACATCCAAACTTTCGCATTTATAATATTAGTAGGCCTAAATATATCGTCGCCATATTGTGCTATCGGGCTACCTATTTCGATTTGTAATGATTTTCCGCCAATATTTAATTATTATTTATTTATAACAACTACGTACAAAGGTCATAGCATCCCAACCAAGAGTATTTGTATCTGTTAAAATTACTGTTAATTATGATAACGTAATCAAAAGTTTTCGGAATCGTGACGAGTGGAAATCGAGAGGGGAGGCCTTTGCCCAGCAGTGGGTCACACTATAGGCTAGGAAAAAAAAGGATCATCAAAGTAAACGAAGATTAGCGTGTTTTGTGCACCTTACCAAGTGATTTGTCCCGGCGTTACAGTATTAGCGAGAGAAAATATGAGCCGCCTTAATGAAGGTTCAGTTCGTTTCAACTTTACAGCTTAATATCTTAATTTTATGTGTTAAGATCTCATTACGGTGTTTGCATGGGTAACGTAGTAGGTACCTGTTTCATAAAATACTTTGTGCTCAACTGTGTCCAGAATAACTTGGGCCTGTGGTTCGTAACAACTATGCGCCATCGGAGTTTAGGCTTAAAGCGGTTAGCCAGCGATGAGGTCGCTAAATGTTATGAGACTTATAAGTAACAGGCGAGGTCCGAGAAAACGAGCCCAGATTTCAAAAGGCTGCAAGTCGAAGATGTGGGCTGTAGCGAAATTTGATCTATATCAAGGAGCTTTAAACCAATTTGTTCAGATCTGGTATGTGTCGAATAACAAACGATACGCCTACCGAAAATAATTTGCCAATTGCCATAAATTACACATTCTAACGTAAACAGTTCTTTCGTGAATTAATCCATGATTTTGTGTAGGTATTAAACATACTCACATATGTATTTTTTATTACTTCTAGAAGGTTGAATTATTAGCTCTAAGTATTGTGTAAAATCATTCTGGCATTTTGAAACTGATTTTCTTGGTTGGTGGTGTTGCGTGTTTTGACAATTTTTCGCCCGTTGTCTGACAAAATAGCATACTCGTAGGTCTAAAAGCCCAACGAAAGCGCAGAATGCATTACGTTTTCCTTTTTAAATAAACCTTTGCAAGAGTATTTCAGGGTAATTCAAGCCGGCGCGTTAAGAGGAAAGCATTGTATCCTATTTGTTTCCCTAAGGTTACAAATTACAAAGAACTTGCATTGCGTCGCATTTTCCCGTTCGAGATCTCCCAAAGCCCATAAAATTCTTTGCCAGATTTGATTGAACTAATTGATTTCTCTCATTTAAAATATTTGTAAAGTTTTGCGGTTAAGTTCTACATTGGCTACTGCACCGTAAATAAAAGTATGTAATTTTTTTTTTGATTCATAGGGTAGTATTTATTTAAGACATAAGAAGCAGTAAGTAAAAGTATACATTACCCTAATATAAAACGTAACACTAACACTTAAATCTACTGAACTACTAGTATAAATGCACTCTCCGAGGTCGCTGCCCCTGTGAAGGGGTAATAATTAAGTACACAAAAAACACATAATTATGTAAAAGTGATTTGAAGAAGTGACTATCCTTCGACTTGAGATGAGAATTCGTTCAGTAGGTAGACATAGACAGAAAAACTTTATTTAACATCACATTTTATACAAAGGTACAGTGTCCAAAATTAACTTGAAAAATAGACTTAAAACGTATACAATATCGTACGAGGCATTAACATTGTGTGATGCTAAAAGGGGCTTGTCAGCATAATGTTGTAGGGAGTACTGAGTAGGTACCTACACTGCAACGCTGGTTTTCAGTCAGACCCTTACATATAATAAGTTTTAATTCTGATATTATGTCGGAATGAAATAAATATTTAATTGCAATGTGAGTAATGTTGTGTGTATTTTAATTTATATATAATGACTGTGGTTTGTTTGAACTTAACTAGGTACTGTATTTATTTATATTGTACCGATATATACATATATTGCAAAATTTACACATTTATAGAGTGTGTTTATTGTATAATATATCTGTGAATATTGTTTTGTTTCGTATTTAACTTCATTTTATAGCAGGAATTAATTTGCTTAAAAGTGCATAGCAAAGTATCGCGCCGTCGCTTTAACCGCGCGTTTATAGTAGGAATATATTTTAACATTTTCATGTGACCAGCTGACGGGTCTTTCACAACTGTAAAGTCAGCTGGCGATTATTTTTAGTATTAATATTTGATTAACTATTAATTGATGATAAAATGAATCGAGGGTAAATGACATTTTTTTTCTACGTGTTTGGGAGGCTGCTGCTGCGTACCCACCGACGGAACCGCAGCTGACGTCCACGGGACTTCACGATACAACATTCTGAACCTCTTCACAGGTTATCGCACGAGGGTCCGATTGGTCACGAAAGTGTGAAATAAGTTGATTTTTTAAATCGCTATTTTGGAAACTAAGATGTATCATTTGTTGACGTAGTTTCATTTTTAGTATATATAAATTACAAGTCAGTTGATTTGGTCCTACGGTTTAGTAGAAAAGATACCTTACGGGCCGTGTGATAAGAAAATATGCAAAATAATACTTAAAAAAACCTACGTCCATCTATTATGGTGAGGTGAATCACAGAAACCAAGTTAGCAGCGGAGTTTTTTTTTTTGTAAAAAAAGGTGTTCGGAGTAAGCTAATCTATAAAATCATGTAACAGCCATAAGGACCCTTTTCGTTTTATACAATCCATACTATTTAGATAATATTATAAATGCGAGAGTAATTCTGTCTATCTGTTACCTTTTCATTCTTAAACCGCTGAACCGATTGAGATGAAATTTGGTATAGAGGTACTTTGAATTCCGGGGAAGGACAAAGGATAGTTTTTATTAGATTATAAAGGGGCAAAAAGGGGTAGAAAGTTTGTATGGAGTTTCGAGAAAAACGAGTTCCGCGCGGACGGAGTCGCGGGCAAAAGCGTGGCCCTTAGGGCAAAGCATCGAGGGCGACTGTTTGACCTTTTGAATCTTCTTATATATTAAACCTTTCAGACAGTTTGATTCAAATTAAAAATAGTGAAGCCAACACTATAGACCTTTAACATACAACCTCTACGGTTAGTTGTGTTAAATGTGCAAATACAATCAGATTGAGTCGGGACATTTCAATTCATCCAATTTACACATGGTAATAAATTTTAATTAGTGCCATTTTTATTTCAATTGGCAGGAACGGCGTTTACGCAAATTGACTCATTTAATTTATTCAGTGCCAATAGCAGTCACAATTAAGTGGTTGTTTAATATTAATTTGGTTTTCAATATCATCGCCCCGACTCCCCGATATACCTGTAATCCTTACTAATAAAATAATTACGAAAGTGTGTCTGTCTGTTTACTCTACACGCTCAAACCGCTGAACCGATTTCGATGAAATTTAATATAGAGTCAGTTTGAGGCCCGGGGAAAGGGATAAGATAGTTTTTATCCTGGAAATCGTCCCCTAATGGGGTGAAATGGGGGGTGAAAATGTGTTTGGAACTACGATATAAACGAGTTTCACGCGGACGGAGTGGCGGACAGAAGCTAATTAATTATATAAGAAGCTAAAACAGAGAACTTCGTTTCCCTCGCTCGGTCAAAAACTTAATGGCTATCTACTGGTAGCGCAGACGACTAAACTAATGGTCGTGCTAAGTATTATTATTTAAATATAACGAGAGACAAATGAAAACAAAGACAAGGTAGTTTTAATGTAACTTTATTATTCATAAGAGATCTGCAGCGCAATCACGTAAATTTTGAAGTCGACAGTTTGTCCATAGTTCACAGACGGCAGACCGTTGCTGCCGGTTACGTAATCACCCGGTATAACTTACTTATACAAAAAATACAGTGTCTTCCGTAAGAACCTAAATTGATATTTCTCGGTCTTTTTTTATTCCAATTTATTCGGTATGCAATATATCGGTAACGAGTTCTTAACTGACATCACTGACACTTAATCGTACATACCTATTAAAATCTCGCCTTTAGCGGCATGACCTCATTATACGGCATTCCATGTAAGATATTTACGCATCAATTCGTCTACGTTTCTTGATTTATCTAGAATATCATCAATCAACATAGGGAAAAAAATACTAGTTTTAATTACTCAATACTCAATCATTGATTGCATTCCACAATGTTAGTTTACAGGGTTTTAGGTAAACTTACGTTTTAGTTGTTAAGTGATGAGAATAAAACTTAATTGTGGACCCTGTTGGGCACCGCAAAATTAGTGAAGAGAAGACGACTTAAATACTTATGTAAAGTGTTATTTCGATCATAAACTTTTCAAACGTAGGTAACGATATTAATATTTTGTTTTTCACAATGGTCTTCCTTGCAATGGCATGACAATTAAAGCACAATTTTTTAAATCTTGTATGTAATAGGGCATACTAGTGTCAAATAAATATTATACATTGCTTGCTCGAGATAATTTAATCAATTAAATATGGTCTAATTCAAGGGTCACTGTTAATTATATTTTATTTACAGCTATTGTTACTTATAATGAAGTTTCGTATGGAAAGTTACACTGTAGGTATACAATTGAATTTTGGAGTCGAACCATATTTCCTACCGCAATTATGCTAGCTTGATTAGATGAAATTTCATCTGGCGTTTCGAAAAAGTTTTTTCACTGTAGGTCTGTAAATATTGCAATGCCTGACTCCGAACGTCTAATATTTTTTTGTATATGAATAAACAGCCATGAGCATTTTGCTCACCTTAAACTCGACCACCATGTAAATACTTATCACAGAACACACAGCCGAGGAAGTTACACAAAATTGAGCAATATTGAAATAGATATCTACATTATATATAACCTCTGAAATTGATATAAAAATAACAATATTTAAAACTTTATTTTGCCTAAAAAAAAAGAACTGAGGGATTGAACACTGAATTGATATTTGGCGGTGACGATAGGTTTCAACTACTCCCCACATTTTTGACTACTGGTGGTTCACGGACTTGAAGGTGCTGAATTTTCGGCTGCGGTCTAGACGCCAGCGGGTACCGGGGCAATAAGCGGCAGTTCATAGTTCATACATTTGATCATGTTCAATTATTAACGCCCGCTCATCGCTCCGCTGCTCGCTGGCATCAAGACCGTGGCCTTACGGGTTTCTTACCGAAAAACTCGTATGCGATTTTCATTACGTTATTGCGGGACTGCGGGCTACCGAAATACGATGAATTCAATAAAACCCTGCAATATAATAAAACTCGCATACGAGTTGTTGCAAGTAAATGACCCTTAAATGTATGTCCGTCGGCCGCCCCAGAAGACGAGTCATGTGATAAATGGCAAGATAAAGCATCCGTCACTTTCTATCAGGTGTCTGAAAGAGCCAAGATAAAGGTATCTTGTCATTGTCATGGGATAAACGCATTATATTTAGGCCCGCTGGTAGGAAAAAAGGGTTAGGGTCAAATCAAAGAGCTTTCTTCAGCCTTGTAATGTCTATTACAAGGCTGAGGCTGATGAGGCAAGGCTAAGGGTGTCTACCCATTTATATATTTTTTTACCCCTGACGCAAACTAGGGATATTATAAGTTTACCATGTATACCCCTATGTCCGTCTGTGGCATTATGTATACCCCTAATGTGTGGTATAGTACCTCCTAAACATACATTGACACTAGGAATATTCCACACAGGGGAACCAACTTCGTTTCTTACAAAATGTTGTTAAAATGTGTAAACTTAATATATATATATATATATAAGTTATATATTGTGCTACTTATAATATTTATATATTGATATGTATGTTTGTCTGTAAGGTATTTGTAAATATGGGCCTCGTTGCCTGAGATAAATAAATAAAATTAGATAGAGATTTGTACATTTACTACCTACATAACAATCCTAGCCCGAACAACCACACTGAACACCACACTGGATACCACATTGAACACCACACTGAACACCACACTGAACTTTAGTACAGGAACAGGATGAACGGATTTGTATGCTGTAAAAATGAAAGTCTTGTCTGCCTAAATGGTCCTTCGGTGTGTTTGTTGTATCGGGGCGTATTATATTAATTTAATAATGCATTTTTGAAACTAAATATTGAACTAACTGCATTTAAGTGTAATTTACGATTTCAATTTGAATAATACATTGCGCAATAGGCACTTAAAAATCAATAGAGTAGGCATTTCTATGCGACGATTATTGACGTCAATTGATCAGTTCGTTATAATAAGCTTACGCAATACCCACTAATATACTCGAGTGCAAATAATACAACACTTCGCACGTAGAACCGATGGCCGTTAGGGCGGAAAGGTTCTCGGGTGGGGACCACGTACCGAAAGGCGCAGCGTGAGTAGGCCCCCCGCAAGGTGAACTGATGACCTGAGAAAGGTCGCGGGAGTCCGCTGGATGCGTGTGGCGCAGGACCGGTCATTGTGGGAGGCCTATGCTCAGCAATGGACCTCTTTCGACTGATATGATGAACCATTTTCATTGCCTTTGAGTGTATTCGTATTTTATCCAGAACTTTATCTTCTGTCATAGAATATGACAGAGGATTATTAAAATATATGACATTTTTAATTAATACTACTAAAAGGTAACATAATTCTCACTTTACGTTCGACTCGTACGTCAAACGTACCTTATTTATTATGTATTTCCTTAAAGTCGTTTGACTTATTCCTCATCAACTCCTTACTCATACTGATCAGCGCCCCATAGAAGGTGGTGGTACGCAATTCTTCTTCGTACTTCGTACAGTGTTCGTAGAGTGTCGGGTAGAGGTATTTGAGCTCTGCATGGTCGAGGGTGGGGAAGAGGTGGTGAAGATAGTGGTCCCCGAAGCGGGTTAGCGACTTGAAGTGGTGGCCCGCGTAGTCGATCCGTTCCACTACCGTGTCCAGCTGGTGGAGACCCCAGTCGATGTAGTCGGCCCTGGAAGAGTTGGAAATTGAGTTAAAGATTATGCGACGTTATGCCTTGGCCACGACTTTGGTCTTAACTTAAGCGACTTGCGGCAGCGTTTTATTTGTTCATTGCGCGGTCGAGACGCGCAACGCACTGTGGTTAGTTGGGATGTCATGGGGGGGGGGGGGATGGGTTAGTCATGGATCGTGCTCTTGTCAAATTACGCAAAACCAAATAATAAAAATAAAAAATTTCAAAATGTATAAGTACCTATGCAAATGTGTTATATGTCAAAGTCGTTTAAATATCCTTGTATGGAGTAGTAGGTATGCTGTATGCCCCAAAAAATTACATAGGCTTTTTTAAATTGTTTATATATCTATCTATCTATATATCTAAGATCGATCTAGGTACCTTTTTGTAAACTCTCTCTAACTCTATCTCTCTAGCGCCATAAAATACAGTTTCGACAGTAGGGCAGTTTTATATGGTTTGTTGTTTATTTTTTAATTATTTTTTTCCGTATTCGGTTTACAATTGTTGAACGTTTTAAGCTTTTTAACATATAAATTTCAAAATAAAATAAGTATTCAATAATATTGAACTTATATTATTTTTTATGCATCCGGCGGGAAATTGCCGCAAAAATTGAGCTCACTCGACGTTTAAGTCGCCGCAAAAACATTTTGAACTTTTAGTCACCTCGGATTCTACAACAGTCGTGTTCGCGTGCAACAGTTTTTAATTGGTTTTCCGAATTCAAGAGGAACCAGTGACCAACATGAGTTGGAATCGGGGCGGGCGCCAACCGCAGTTGCTCACGAAAATGTGCAAGGTGAGCAATGGTGGAGCTTGAAAAAAAATGAAGTAGTGGATCAGTAACATTTACATTATTACATTACCATTCCTTATGTAAAACCAATAATGTTACCATTATTTACATTACCATGAAAACTTCCACCGAAAATTGGTTTGAAAGAGATCTAATAAGTAGTTTTTTTTTAATATACGTCATAAATCGTAAACCGCAATTTATCTTTCATTCAACGGACAATGGTACGGAACCCTTTATGCGCGTGTCCGACTCGCACTTGGCCGGTTTTTTGAAATAGGATGACTAGTTCCGATGATTACAAACATACAAACTTACAACCACACATATTTTTCTTTTCATCATATTAACCCAGTTGTTACTACCAACCTTTATAACGCCGCCAATTGAGCCTTAGATCTACCCGCATATGTATGGCTTTGACGTTGCATAAACAAAGATCGAGTTTAGTTGTTGTAATCAGAAACGGTACATCAACATATCCCATTGTCATTTGTCACTGTGTTAGATGTGGTTTTAAGTTCAGACGTGTTTTAAAATAATCCAAGTGATTTCTCTGAAATATGCCTTCGAAAAGGTGAGTTTTTTTATTAAATTTGTTTGGTTATATACCCTAATCATGGTGTTTTCCAAAGGACTATCATTATATTATAATTGTAATATAAAAATAGTTTTCATTATCACGTTCTTTAGCGTACTTTTTTCAATTGGAAAATTATGGCGTTATAACGCCCGGTAGCAAAATTGACGTCTACTTATTATTACTGTTTTGCTTATAGACCACTGAAGAAAAGGCTATTGATAACTTACACCATTTGGATTCCGATGACGATTTGCCAAATGCAATCACCATTTTTCCACCTGAAAACCCCTGAACCTGAAGTAACTGATGAAGATTCAGGTGATGAAGAATTTCTGTCATTACATAATCTTCCAGATTTGTTTTTTTAGTCACTTTTGTATGAGATTCTTTACTCGACTGAGATATTTTTACATATTTTTAATCGTTTTAGGATCTCAGCTAAGAGCTCCCACAGAGGCTATGTATAGCTCATCGGAAAATTAGGATTCGGAAGACGATTTATGTCTGTCAACATTAGCCAAAAAAATGCGTACTACTACCGAGACTTTACCTATAAATGATGATGAACCCACAGCTTCTGTTTCCAATCCTAGAATGAGTTCTAGGCGTTCATCTAGTGTACAGAAATCTCAACAGTACAAGTGGGGAAACCAGGATAACCCAAGGGAACATAGACAGTGGCAAGACCGGGAAGAGCCAAGAAACGACCAGTCCCCTATATATTACTACGAGTGTATGCTGAGTGATGAGATAATTAAGTTGTTGGTATATTATACAAATTTGTACGCGAGCCAGAAAAATGCCGTCGGTAATATAAGTATACTTCAGAAATGAATTGTTTTTTGGGCATACTTTTATACAGTGGTTACGTTTCGGTACCACGCCGATATATGTTTTGGGAGAAGTCGTCTGATACTCACTTTGATATTGTGTATAATGCAATGTCAAGAGATCGCTTCACTTTGATAAATAATACTTACATTGCTGCGACAACAATGTCATTCGAGTAAACAACGATAAATATGCAAAACTTTCTCAGATATGGCACCTTTTGAACAAAATTATAGTATTGATGAAGCTATGGCACCTTGTTATGGTGGCCATAGTGTGGCCATGTGTTTTTTATTTGAATCCAAAATATATATTTATTGATACAGGTAGTCGATCTTACTACCCGGCGTTATAACGCCATACGTTTTCCAGTTTTCCCAGTTGATTAGTATTTTTTATTTTATTTTGCCTATACTACCACTTCTTTATAGTACATTATATTTAAAAATCAAAGCAATCCGACACTAAAAAGTTTCAGTAATAACTGGGTTAAGTGGGTATAGATAAGTTCGACGCTAGCAAGCGAGAAAAATTCGTTGTCACTGTCAGACATGACTGTGTAATTACGATCCTCAAACTCAGCGACAGTCGTCTTTGGCGCTTTAAAGATAATCAATCAAATATATTTATTTGCAAAAATACAGTGGTAGGTTGTTACAATTGCATAAGTTCTATGTATTTTGCTTGCAAGCAAGCGTGCAAATATTATCAGTAATATGGATTTAATACACATGTCAACATCAAAATAAATAGGTAAAAATAATCATCAAAAATAAAATTAAAAACAAATAAATACAGGAATTTCACATAATCATAAAACATTGTCATTCAATAAATACTGATTTTTAAATTCTAAATATTGCTCTTTGCTATAAAAACACTTGTCAAGAAGCCAGTCTACTAATTTTCGTTTTAACTCATGTCCCTGTAGTAACTTAAAGTTTTCTGGTAGGTTATTATAAATTTTTATGCACATATTAAACACATTTTTGTCATAGATCGCCTTGTTACAAACTGGTTTATGCATACGGTTCATTGTTTTTTGTCTAGTTTGCCTTTGTGTAATTTCTTTTCTGTGTACGAAATAATACTGATGGGTATTCACGAAATTGCAGCCATTTTGAATATAATAAACATGGCAATGGAAGAATGCGATGCGAATCCGACTCCAACAACATTTTATCGAACGCGAAGCACACAGAAACAAATGATTGCGTATTTTTTTGAAAATTGAACCTATTGGTTCTGTGTAGCTAGAAGATCAACTCGAAATGTTACGTGACAGTTTGTGCCCCTGCTCTGCGTAACAAGCGCCCGAATTCAAGAACCCCAGCTCCTGACCCCGTATCATGGTCGGCCTTATCACGCAATAAGTGACAAGATAGAGCGTCCGTCTCGTTCTATTGAACTTGAACGGTGTCAGTCAGTGACGGACGCTCTATCTTGTCACTTATCGTGTGATAAGGCCGTCCATGCTACGGGGTCTGCTCTGGCGCCACATCAACGCCGCTCCGCCCACTTCTACCAGACCGCCTGCTCCTTGCGTCGTGTTCCTCATTGCCGAGGGTTGTGATTTTCCTGTTGTGGAAGCAACTTTTCTTGGAACAGAGTTCGTTGTATCTGTCCTTTGCATCGCGGAGTGCATGAAGTCTGGTGTTCAGCGATGAGCGGACTTGGTGAGAACCTCTTCAGAACACTCGACCATTTCAAAAACGACGAGTCGACTTCAAAAAAAATCGTCACTATCCTGCCTGTTTTTACCGTATACAGAAACAGCAAAAGTCTGCCCCTTGTCATGACCTTTAGCAATTTGCAAGTATAATTACATAGCCGTACATAAAGGTAATACGAATCCATACTTCTTACTTAATATTATAAATGCCAAAAGTAACTCTGTCTGTCTGTCTGTCTGCTGATCCGATTCGGATGAAAATTAGGATTTTGATAGTTTGAATACCGGGAAAATACATGCAATAGTTTTCATCCCGAAAATTATCTTCTAATGTAAGGTAAATTAGGGGCGGAAGTTTGTATGGAGATACAACACAAACGACTTCCACGCGGCTGAAGTCGCGGGCAAAAGTTAGAAAGAAAATATTTCTTAGAAAGTAAATCAAGTATCTGTAGGTATGTAGTATTTCAGGTACAGTTAACAGAGGAGCACGAAGTGCATCGAAGATTCTAGTAAGGGGTTTTACTTATTTGTGCAGATGATTTTACCTACTTTAGAATTCTTCGATTGTATTATGGAATTCCGGTGTATGGGTTTCGCTGGATGCGGGTGGCACAGGAACGGTCACTTTGGCACTCTTTGGGGGAGGCCTATGTCCAGCAGTGGACGTCTTGCGGCTGATATGATGATGATGATTATGGAATTAATTATCTATTGAATTGAATCGCGTAAACTATAGATTAACAACTTGCACAAAACAAGGAAAACGCAAATAGGACCGACCAGTTAGCCTAGTGGGTAGAGCCTCTGCCTACGAAGCTGAAGGTGCTGGGTTCGACCGGGCTTCGAACCCATTCAATAAGGGACAATATTTGTGTGATGAGCATGAATACTGGTTTCTGAGTCTTGGATACTTTCTAATATTAAGTATTTATCTGGGGGCACGGCAGTGCTCCCGCCAAGTCGAGCAAAACAGCGAGCGGCACGGCCGTACCATCCTTTTCTCGAAGCAGTTCAGGCCATTTTCGACCCCCTCCTATAACTTCGTTGTGAGAAACTAGACGCCTGAATTTTCAGTAACCAAGCGCGCATTGTAAAACCACGATATATTTCAAATTTCATTTAATTTGAACCAGTGGTTTAAGAATTATAACTAGTCAAAGTTTCTTAATTTTGTCACTCACTGACTCACCGATCATCAAAAGTCTAAGGCACTTCAAGCAGATATAGAAGCTTCAAATTTAGAATACAATTAGTGTTTAGTGTATAAATAAATCAAGACAAAAAAATGCAATTTCACTCGATACACCAACTGCATAAATAACATAAATAACTTTGTAACCCCATATAAACATATAGGATTACAACGTTATATTTGCAGTGAATGAGTCAAAACATGAAAAAGCAAGAATGTTTTTTATGGGATTTATATCTATTTAATATTATCGTCATCACCATAGCACAAGCCTTATTTATAGAGCTTCAGTCCGAGTTTGTGTAAGATAATGGTTTAATATTTATCAAAAAATATTTTATTTAATTAGGAAATCATAACTTAAAGGGGCAAATTAAGCAAACGCAAATATGTATAATTTTTTCAATTGTATTTTCCACTAGGGAGTCAAGTTGGTAGTTTTGGAATGCCAGGTAATTTATCAAAGAATGTAAAAACTTTTTTTATTGCTTACGGTAAATGTAGCTTTTTTTTAATACCCACTACGACGGTGGCAAAACTAGCACTTGTAACTTCAAAAGGTTCATCAATCGCTGCCGACCCTTTAATAATTTGAAGATTTTTTGTGGTGATAACTAGAAACAAAAGATTGGTGACTTAAATAAGAGATTTGAAAACGTACAATTATATTAAGTAAACAATATTTTGACTAATTCCAGTCTAATCCGTTTTATTTTTGAACCGTTTGTTGTCGGTCAGGGTAACAATCAAATATAATTTTAAATTAATTCAGGCAATAATCGGAAAATGATTGAATAAAATTATAATTAAAAAAATTAAATAATACGAGGAACACACTATACAAATACAAATACAAAATATTATATTGATTTAAAACACAGTGGTTTACAGACAAGGCAAGGTTGAGGCCTACGTATGTACCTGTGTTGAAAAGTCTCGCTCTTCCTGTATTTGTACATAGTACATTGTAATAATCCACAATGTGTGTGTGTGTGTGTGTGTGTGTGTGTGTGTGTGTGTGTGTGTGTGTGTGTGTGTGTGTGTGTGTGTGTGTGTGTGTGTGTGTGTGTGTGTGTGTGTGTGCGTGTGTGTGTGTGTGTGTGTGTGTGCGCGCGCGTGTGTGTGTGTGTGTGTGTGCGCGTGTGTGCGTGTGCGTGTGCGCGCGCGTGTGTGTGTGTGTGTGTGTGTGTGTGTGTGTGTGTGTGTGTGTGCGTGTGTGTGTGTGTGTGCGTGTGCGTGTGTGTTTGTGTGTAAATGTACAATACTACAGTTACTAGACAGTTTCATAGGTGCTATATTATTATCTCTATGTGCCTAAGAACAACAGTCCTTCAGTTTCACTATAATCAAGTTTACTTATCCATTCATAAAGTGCTTCCTTACATTTATCATATCGTAAGCTATAGAAGTGACTCTTAGCATTTAGATTGTTGTAAAAGTGCGCAGTCTGTACATAGTATTGTCTCTTAGCAAAGACGCATTTGTTAGGGGGTACAGGAGCGACTTTAGCTGACCTTCTTCGTGTTTCGGTTGGTGTTTTGTAGGGTAGTGTTTTATGTAGTTTAAGAATTGTAGATGTAATATACAGTTTGCGCATACTAAGCAACTTACACTCGCTATAAAGATCAGAGGTAGAGTAATTAAAAGGTTTAAGCAACATCGTTTTGAGTAAGCACCTCTCTCCCCTCTCCACTTCCAAGAATTTCATTTTAGATGCTCCACCCCAAACGGGAATGCAGTACGTCATGACTGATTGTGCTAGGGATATGTATATTTTGTTTAGTAAAGTTGTTGAAGCTATGTGTCTAAGAATTTTGAATATCCAAATTAATTTTCGAATCCTATTATTTAAATAATCAATATGTGGGTGCCAGCAGAGTCTTTCATCAATAATTATACCTAGGTACTTAGTAGACCTAACCTTGTTTAACTTAGTGCAGGTACACAGTGTGTCTTCCAAGTTACAAACATGTATTTTTAGATTAAGCCTAGGAGGTGGTTGAGTACTTATTATTTTAGAGAAGCAAATGTAGTTAGTCTTGTCGGTATTTAAGGTTAGTAGGTTTGATATTAACCAATTGTTGACCTTTTGTAGTCCCTTTTCAGCAGCGGCATGAACCGAATCCCAACTTTCCGCCGTAAATATCACAGCCGTATCATCCGCACTATAAGAACTAATTTTTAAATAAAAATCGTACCCAAATTCAAGTTCTTAGATGTGTACCCGGCGTTGTGTATTGTTAGACAGTGTTTCCATTGACAGAAACGGATATCCCTAGGATATCGCCCATTTTTCACTCCGATTTGAAGACAGAGACATGATAGAATAGAACATGCCAGGGATGGGCAATTCTCATTTTTGTCCACGCTGTCACAGCCGTGGATGTCTTTGGATCTTGTCACTCACCTAGGTTTGTCACCTTCGAAGAAATTCTCATGTCCATGATGACCCGCCGTCAGTCCGAACATCACGAAGAAGAAACTAGCGAATACCAATGTCCCGAGCCAGATGGGAATCGTCCAGTACAGGGGGAGACTCCCAAAGTACCACATCCACGACGGCACGAGGAACGGAATGACGTTGGTCCAGTTTAACTGCTTCTCTCCGTGGTTCATGGCGCATAATACAACTCTGAAACATTAAAATAGGCAAGTTAGGTAGGTAAAATCATTAAATAGTCATTAAGAGTCGAGAACTAGACATTTAAGCAAATATAGACCTTAAACCTTTGAAATAAGGAGCAGACGGGCTTTACTGTGACTGTCGCTTCAACGGGTTACCATTTTAGAGGCGTTTAAGTATACTCATAGCTCAGCGGTAAGCGAGTGGTATGAGAAACTTAAGGAAGGAGGTTCGAGTCCCATGGTGGACAATCTTTTTATCGATCAATCGCGCCGTGAGTTAGACAGCGCTAGATGGCGCTGCAAGGCACCATATTTTCTTCAGGAGCCACATTATTATCTGTTCTTCTTCTATATGTAACGTTATCCCGGCCTTTGCCAGAGTCTGATTTCCTACTCGTTTTCTCCATTTTGCACGACCCTGGGCGTCTTGCTTAATGAGTCCGTTTTCGCTCATGTCGGCCTTTACGACATCCAGCGATCGCTTCTTAAGTCTGCCGCGGGGCCGAGGACCGTCGAGGATGGATGAGGTCAAGGTATTTGTTCTCTACGTGTAGTCGGATGGCCTGCGAGGGACGTGACCGAACTAGTGAAGGTGACATTCCTGGAGCTTCTCCGCTACGCTACGCTTAATGCTTGACAATGCATAGGCTGAGGCTGGCAAAATGCACTCCTCAAGATCCATCCATGTTGTACGCTTTTCGGTTACGCCTGAAGCAGTACTATTGGATCGCACACTTTTCATCCTCCTAGCGTTATTCCCGGTTGTGCCTCTAAAGGAGCCCTGGGTCCGATTTGACACCGAATCCCAAGATACACGTACTAATTTTACGAAAACGACTGCCATCTAACCTTTCAACCCAAAGGGAAAATCAGACCTTATTGAGATTAGACCGGTTTCCTCACGATGTTTTCCTTCACCGAAAATCTGACAGTAAATATTCCGTACATGTTCCGAAAAACTCATTGATATGTGCCGGGATTCGAACCCACGACCGTCGCTTGACAGCCGACTTGCCCACACACGACAAGCCCTGAACCACTAGGCTCCCGTAGCTTCTATTGGATCGCACATCAATATGTGCGATCCAATAGAAGCTACGGGAGCCTACGGGAGCCTGTATGCCAATGCATACAGCATTAGTTGGTATTTAGTAGACAATAGATGACAAGACCATTATAAACAATAATAATCCCATATAAAAAGCATGAAATTGAAGTTAATAGGTTTACAATAGTTAAATTATAGTTGTATGTAATAAGAGTATGTCATTCTTGACGATGATATATGTAAATGCATATAAGTTTGATGTAAGGCCAATTTATAGTGTATATTAACCATGGAATAAATTATTGTGTCTTATCTTTTTTATAAGCTTTTATTTACTTTCACCTGTCCCGTTGTCTGTCTGTCTGTCTGTAATCAAATCTTGCAAGTTAAATTTGACCCACTTCCCGGTGACCGATTGAGCTGAAATTTGGGTATAAGTATAGTTTGGATGACAATTCAATATTATGGTACCATCGAGCTGATCTGATGATGGAGACTTCTGTCTGTCTGAAGGTGACCATGGGAATTCAGTACTTAACCGTTGAGTTTGAGCTCGTTAGAATCGTCACAATGAGTAGTTGATGATGGTACCTATACAGAAAAGTACAGTCAGCAATAAAAGCTTGTACCAAAAGTAATTTTTTTGACAGAAGCTTGTTTCTGTTCTGGTAGCAAAAATGTCTTTGACAACTGTTAATACCATAGAATTAGGGTCTTAAATGCCGTATCTATACGCACTATTTCTATGGTATTGACGTTTGTCAAATACAGCTTCAACAGAATTATCTGTCATTAAGATTGTCAAGCATTAAGCCTGCGACTGGTATTTGCGTATCTTTTACATGAACGCCGCAGCGGGCACTCACTCAGGCCGTACATCAGAAAATCCAGGACCGCAATTGCGGTTACTGCCTTCCACACATTTTGTATGTGATTACAAGCAGTACACACAAGCACATACATTTTAATGTACACAATCCAAAGGTAACCATACAGATAAAACAGGCTATTCAGGTACAAAAGGAACCTCATCCCAGTAAGGGATGGCTTCTAGAGAATTAGGGGTTGTTTTATAATACTTAAAAATCCTTAAGTAAAGAGGTTCAACCTCATGCAAAAAGTCTGTCTTCTGTTACCGGGAAGTACTTTCAACTCTATTAATTCTAATTGATTGAGAGACATCCCTACGAGGTGCAACGAGTATTTCATTTTTCTTGTGTGTCATTCTGATTTTGAAAAGCACATACATGAAAGTGGGGATTTTCCTAAAACGTGTCCCGTTAAATTTTGTATGATGGTTACCGCCAAAATAAAATAGGTACGGGCATTTTTTTGGACAGGACTTTTTGACTTTTAAAGCAGTTTAATTTAAAAACCTGTGCCTGATTGTACAGCATTCAAAAAAAGGAGTTTGTTAATTAAACTATCTCTCTCCTCGGTTATGTATTTATAAGTTTACCCCCTGTACAACTGTATTTTGTGAAAATGCAATAAAGTATTGAGTATTAAATAAATGAAAATACTTACTCCTTTCCTAATATCACCACAAACGCCGTTGCATATACTACAGGCCAGTACAAAGCAGCTAGAAGCTCGAATATCGACTTAGTTTTGTATGGCAAAAATAGCAGAAACGGCTCAAGTACACTAAGCTCTATGTCTTGAGCAGTATTGGTGTGCAGGTGATGCGACATAGCGTGTGATATGCGCCAGTCTCTGAAACAGTCAAATAAATCGTTGCTAAATAACTCGTTCGTTATTTAGTACCTACTAAAAGTTTTTTTTTTTTTCACTAGCTGACGACCGATTTATTGACCGAGCCCACAGTCGTGCGGGCGCACTACGCCCGCTCCCCCATATACCCCCCGCGCGCCGCGCAAGTGAGGACTGATCGATGCGGTCGGTCTATAGTTGGTAGTGACCCTGCCCGTAGCCCGCCGCCCGTGCCCTGCTTCGTAAAGCCAGAGGTTCAGGGTTCGAATTCCGGTAAGGGCATTTATTTGAGTAATGAGCACGAATTTTTTTTTCTGAGTCATGGATGTTTTCTATTTATTTATATTAGTATGGTTCTCGTCGCCTAGTATCCATAGTACAAGTTTTGATTAGTTCGAGACTTCGTCGATTTGTGTGAGATTGTCCACATATATCTATTTATTAGCTGCCCGCGCGCTCTACCCGCTTATTACCAACTAGCTTCCGCCCGCGACTTCGTCTGCGTGGACCCGGGATAAAAACTATCTTCGTGCAAAGGTTCATCCAAATCGATGCAGCCGTTTAAGCGTGATTTAGTAACAAATATCCAACCTTTCGAATTTATAATATTACTAGCTTCCGCCCGCGACTTCGTCTGCGTGGACCCGGGATAAAAAACTAACTTCGTGCAAAACTTCATGCCAATCGGTTGAGCCGTTTTAGCGTGATAGAGTAACAAACATCCAAACATTCCAACAACCAAACGTCCAACACAAAACTTATCCATTTTTTTTACAGAAACTTGTTAATATATAAATAAGAAGAATGTTATGAAATTATCGCGTGCTTTGAAATGCTGTTCTGACTAGATTAAGAAACAATAAGGTTTGATTTTCTGATATATGATTCTTGACTACTTATTTGATTGTTTATCTGATTTGATCGATGGTACATGACAGATTTCTTAAATTTCCTCGATGGAAAAAAAATCCAAAGTTGGGTCTGTATTTTCCTTTTTTTTACTCATCCTGCTCAAACGATACATTATTTGACGACACAATCAAGTTAATACTATAGTATTTTATCTCATCTAAAATCTCACTTTATGAAATATATAGTATATAGATTTAAGAAAATATCGATTAATATACTCACTCATAAGATGCCCCGAGCAGGTTGAACAAATACATTCTCCAGTTATCCCGCCTATGGAAGTAATTATGAGAACAAGTTACAAGACTTGACAGAAGATAACCGCTAACCGGTATCAAAGCTAGTCCAGCCCAAATGTTCTGATTCATCACCCAACACGACAGTGAACTGACTACCACAAATCCTGCCAATAAGTTGTCAGTGACAAAGTCACTTCGTCTTCTAACATTCTTCGGTATCTCTTTTATCTTCTCAGCCACTTTTAACTTAAGAGTCTTGTAGAAGCCGTCTTCGTGGAATGTAAATGGTGAGTTTCTTGGCGCATCAGTCTTTCTCACAAAATATTTGGGTAGGTATTCTTCGGCAATGCCATTAAAATGATGTGTCTCGAACGCTTCTGTTATGTCAGTGCCCTGAACAAAAAACCTTTATTACCTATGTACATATTCGTTCATCATCCTCCTAGCGTTATTCCCGGTTGTGCCCTGAAGGAGCCCGGGGTCTACTTTGACACCTAATACCAAGATTTGGCGCGTACGTAGTTACTTAATGATATTTCATAAAACTGATATGAATGCAATTTCTATAGTACTTGCTTAAGAGGAACAACACTTTAGTAGATTTTTTAACTAGTATAGGTTTAAAGTGCTTTCTTAAATTGGTGCCTTGAATATAGTTAATAACAATGACTTTGCATTTTTATTTTTCTCCTATCGTTAGTGTTCAGTAATAATTGACTTTTGATTACAGTACAGAGAGATGACGTACACAATAATGCTGACACGTTCCTAACATAAATGCTTGATGCAGCAATTAGGTACACAATTTTGCACTGAACCTGTGTTTGAAGTGTAATAACGTAATTATGTGTTGAACATTGTTGTAATCTTAACTTCAATTAATATACATTGTAAGAACCTTGGTAACAGCGATCCATGCTACACCCCCGGGATGTATTTTAATAAATTTGCTCAAATCATATAGTGAGTCGTGTATCCTCCAGAGATTCTCGGCGCCATCCTGCAGCCGCTTGCCCCTCAGCCACTGTTGCGGCGTCTTCGGCTCCTCGTTGCGCAACACTGGGTATTGCAAGTGCGGGAAACTAGCTTGTCGGCGTTCATCCGTTGTGAGCTGGTCGCACTGTGGTGCCATTGTCCGATCTGAAAGACAATATTCAATATTGGAATATTATTGTACTAAGTTTCTACTACTAGCACATAACATGAAGCTCAACATATTTTTCTGTTGCTTCCGAGAATGAATGTAGTGTGCACAGTGTGTTTATGTGCACAGAAAACCATCATTAATAAACTCTAGAGAAAAACCAAATGGGTAAATAATGTTTTTTCTTTTCAAATGTTTTTTCGTCATAACAATCCCACATTGACACGTTTTTTGTAACATAAAACAAATTTATAAATGTGTGAAATATTATGACTATGACTATTACCAAGTCATTTTTTGCTATACATAATGGTTACACACGCACACAATAAGTGAACCTGCACAAAAACAACATTAATATAAACAGGTTATGATGGAAAATATCTTTAATGACCTACTGTTTTATACGAAGGATTTCTGTGATGTAGATACAGTTAACATAATTTAAACTATTATAAACAAGCAACGCTTGAAGAGCATAATGGGCCTCTATAATATAATTAGGTAGTTAATTATACGAATACGTAAAAAAACAACAAATCAGTAACGATTGTAGGTGTACGTGGGTCTCACTTGTGAAACGACGTTATGACATTGCTTTGACTTTATTTTAATAAACTTATTGTCCTGGTCATGCGGGCATATGGAACGAAGATCTGAGGGCACGGCAGTGCCCCGCCAAGTCGAGCAAAACAGCGGCACGGCCGTACCATCCTTTTCTCGAAGCAGTTCAGGCGATTTTCGACCCCCTATAACTTCGTTGTGGATAAAACTAGAAGCCTGGATTTTCAGAAGACATTACCAGGCATTGTATAAACACGGTATATTTCAAATTTCATTCAATTTGAACCAGTAGTTTAAGAATTATAACTAATCAAAGTTTCTTAATTTTGTCACTCACTGACTGACTATGTATGTGTATGTTTTTTATGGGATTCTTATATCATAACCATATACAGGGTGAAAATCAACATTTGTCGGCACTTTGAGGCGTTGGTCCAGCTGGTCGATTTCGTAACGTTTTGTACGAACGTTACGTAGATAGGTCTAAATGACATTTTTTGTATAGTTTGTCCTTCTCGATCGAAAAGTTACTCAATTATCTCTCAGATCCTGTATGAAACTTCGTAATGCGGATCGCTAAGACAGACGGTTAGGCACATTTACAAACGAAGTAGGTAGATAAGTGTGAGTAATGTTAAATTCACTCACATCATCACTGTTCTGACCTGACTCAAAACTGCATGTAAGATAACAGTGTCTAATAATATTATGAAGTGATAGTGGAAGAACCACAAATAAACACATTGACCATTGCATACACATACAACAGCATACATACGTCACACACACACATACTAATTAATATGAATTTGGTGCGCACTCTATATTATAATCAATAAACGAAACTTTTATACTTGAGATTATGTGAGTTGACCGAACTGCATCAAAGTAGTCGGTTCAAGATTCAAACATATTCCAATTACAATGAAAGTTTTATAAAGAGTCGGCCACATTAAATATTCTTAAGTTATATCTCAGATCTTAACTTAATGGCCGCTCCACACGATGGGCCATCCTGCAGGCCCACTAGGCTGGTGCAGCGTGTAGAGAGGGTAGTGGTGTCGGATGGCTTATGATATGACGCGGCGGGATGGCGATGGGATGGCCGCGGTGTCGGTTTTTCGGCCGCACATCAAAGGGAGTGGGCCAGCGATGGCGGTACGCATCTACACGTGCGCCATTCTGCAGTGCGCGGTCGACCTCGGTTGAGTGTGGACTTTCGTGCTGTGTATTTTTTTAATCGAAAATGACGTGTAGTATTAATTAGTACGGAGTTTAGATCTATCACGAATAGCAAAATGCTTAATGCGAGACTGAAAGAGTATCTTTTTGAAAAAATTGTACTATTCCATAGCAGAATTCGTGCAAGATCAATTGTAAATTAGGGAAAATTAACGTATTATTAATCATGACACCATTATGTAATTTGTGTAAAATAATTATTGTTACTTATATCATAATATAATATAATCTTATTTTTAATTTTGACATTGTTACCTGATAATGAAAAGGGAATTTGTTCTTATGTAATTTGTGTAGTTAATGTAATTTTACCTATATATGTTCAACACAATATCCATTGTTATGAATAAATAAATGAAATGAAATGTACGTGGCCTCAACACGAAACAATAATGTTTTTGGAATCATGTCGGGGAGAAAGCGCAATATGTAAATATTAGGTAAATTGCCGCAGCAGCTAACGCTTCGACGTCCATCTCGCAAAACGATTCGATCACAACTGAATGTCGCCATCGTGTAGTGGCGTTCAACCATCGCATGGCCATAGCGCTGGGCCATAGGATGGGACATCATGTATAGGAGCCATAGAGACACCGTTGCGAGGTCAGTTCAACCAGTGTCTTGATTTCGTATAACGGTCAAGTAACATTTTATTATGCTTGTTGTTTATAAGGTCGTGATTGCAGCATTCCTCAAAGGTGTCTCATTTAATACCTCGTATACAAGTCAACCCATAATCATCTGTTAGCATTTAAGAATATATCCCTTATATCAAATAAAATAAATTTATTGAAAACGAAAGTTTCAAATACAAAAGCATTGATTTATTTAAATGCAACGTCACAATAATTAAGTGTCATATAAATTACGCTATAAATAAGTATTTCCTAAACGTGAAATGTCTAATTAAATGGTAATGTACTGTACCGTAATGATAGTCAAAGAATGACATATCATTCGAATGCCATGGTATAATGTATCATTATAAAACCATTGATTACTGTTCATTACGAAGTTGGCATTGATGGCTAAGCAAAATTGAATTTCTACTTTGATTGTTGTTGATAAGATAAGGGTATCAACTATTAAATTAAGGCGCATGTAGCCCAGGAAATTGGTCTCGCTTTATCCTTAATGTTAGTTGATATTTCAAACTTTCAGATTTTAGATAAATTTTGACTTGTGGTTTCGTTAGGAACAGTCCCATTTCAAGATTTTTGTGACATAGTATTTAATGTTCCAATCCAGTTCAATTATTAATGATAGGATAACATATATTTTTTTCGGATTTATCCACCAGCATATTACGAGGTTTAGCGTAAAAAAAGAGTTCCCTACTTACCTTAAATGAGTATGATACAGAGAAGAACATTTGATGTGATTAGAAAGTAAAAAATATTATTTTTTATCAAGTAACTAAGGTTGCGGGCGTTGAGCGTGCAACGTCATTGTGTAATAGTAATTTAAGATTTCGAACATAATGATATTGCCGAAATATTGCTTGGTGTATAGCTCGCCAGGAGATTTGTTGATAAATAGTCTTAAACATGATATTTTGTCAATTTTAGTAGATATACCTATTACCTATTCGCGGATTTTGCAATGGCCAGTAAAATAACAATAAAATATTTAGTCTTTATTGTACACGTGGGTAAATAATACAGGAAAGAATAGGTACGAATGTTACTTAAAATATTGTCTATAGATACTTGTATAAGGTATAAAGTAAGTTATAGAAGATTTAAGAAACAAGTTACGTTAAAAGATCAAACTTAGTTTAAGAAGCGTGTTATCATTTTAAATGTTCGTTTATTTGTATGTGTAACAACATCAAATCGAAAGTAATGAACTTATTATAAAATAATATGTGGACCAAAGCTGCAAACATATATACAATTGTATACTTAACTAAAAAAAAACAGCAACGTATCCAAATGAAAATAGTTTTATATTGATTTAAACTTTCACGATTCTCACCCATTATTTTGACAAAACGGGACTAAATCGCGTATAATCAACTTATTTTTTGACCTCTGAGGTCTCCCGACGTTTCGGATGTGTCGCAACATACGCAATATTTTACGAGTAAGTCCCGTTTTATAAAAATAAAAAGTTTTATCCAATGTCTATTTTTCAGATTAATATATCTTCAGGAGTATTGATATGCCAACACATAAAAAACCTACAATAAAAAAAACAACTCACCAGTTTGTTCATCAATCTTTTTATCCTCTTTAGTCACTGCACCAGCACAATGTTATTTATTTTGTTTTTAATTAACAAATCGATCAACGGCCGCACGCGTCGGTCCCTTGACAAACACGGGCCTTGACTGTATCTGTAACGATTGCGCGGGAGTGGAAATACGTAACCGTTATTATATTTTGTGAAGGTTGGTTTCGGCTACCAGCTCATCAGCTTTCAAATGCGGTATTTGTCAACACTAAGAAACGTTTACATTTCCAATAAAAAAAATAACGAATCGAACTCGTAAAACATATCGTTTTAGAGTTAGTTTCGGTATTTTTAAGATTTCTAAATACATAAATAAAAAAATACGCTGTTGTACCAGGGAATTGTAACCTGACTTACCTGACTAACATGTATTTCCCTACTAGAAAAAATAAAATAGAAATATATTATTTTACTCAGATAACGCTTCATTACACGTAATTGTAAATACACCTTAAAAACAAACAGTTTCGTTTTGTGCGAATGGTGTTTTGATGATGGTACTAAATTCCATACTAACGCATGTTGTTTTATAAAAAGTTGCTGATTTGTGACTATCAGTTAAATACCATATTCATTACAGAACCCTTATTAATCGCGACTTAGTTTCGTCATGTCCATCCGTTCATCTGCGGCTTAACTCAATAACGGCATGGGTATATACATCAATTACGCCATAAATAAAGTATAAGAAGATATATCCACGCCATACATTAAAATGAATCCGCCTTATTTGCTGTGAGCACCAGGGGGCGTTAGTGAACTGGTATGTACATTTGCTCTCAGCAAAAGATGTCGTTTATATCAATATTGCCTTTTACGGATTATCAAATACACTAACGGCATCTGTACCTACAACAGGTGATGTTGTAAAAAATCTGTTTTACGCGGTCAATAGATGTCACTTTGCAAGATAGGTTTACACAAAGTAAAATAATAGTATTTTTTTCTGTTTTGTTAGAGCACACGCGACCAGTCAATAAAATGCTCAATTTTCGTACCTTTTCTTAGAACCTCCACCGTACCATCATGTACCATAAATAAAGTACCTATATAAGCAACCTTACATAAGACCGCAGCCAAAGTTCCACTACTTGCTACTTAGGTATGTGGTGTGTTCTTGGGGGTAAGCTTGCCAGGGCTCCCGAGGGGGGAGTTATGTGGATCCCCACTATCAACAAAACTCATCTTGTTTGATGATGTGCATTTGTACTATCAATCTCAAAGCTGTACCTTGATTCGTCTATTTGCTGCCATGCGATTTATTGTGCTAGTGGCTCTATGTGCTGTAGAAACTAGCGAACCTGTCTTTTTTTTAATTTCTAAAAAGTAACAGAAAAAACTATATACTAAACCGAACCTGCTCACAAAATTTCACGAGAATCGGTTAAGAATGCGACCTGTATAGGAGAACAGCCGGACAGCTGGACAGACACCGGACATACGAACGATTTTCGGCCCAAGCTGAAGCGTAGAACTTCGTTCGCTTCGCTCCCTCGATCGATAAAACCACAGCACATTGAATACTCAATTCAGTAAAGGATCGGAATCGCGCTTTTGACTCCCCTGGATTTTTCAAGATTATTATTACCAGGAACAACTGTAGGAGGACGATTATAGAACAAACTTAAGGAACAATAGGAAGGTACCTTAATATACAAAATTTAAAAACTATTGAGGTTGAAAGCTTCAGTTATAAAAAAAGGTGCGAACACCACCGGCAAGGCAGTAGTAAAAAAGCCTCCGATCGCATTTTGTTTGCTCTTGCGTGCATTACATGCGATCCGAGACATTCTTCTATTTACTGCCTGTGAGTAATGCAGATTTCCTTGAGAAAAGTAAGGTAAAAAGGTAAGGGTTCAATAACACGTATTATATGTAAATTATTTCATTTACTTTGCAGTAAGTAGCCTAATTTTTTGCTGATTTTGTAGACTTCTTTTGTGAGATTTACAAATATATTTTTTTTAGTAACAATATATTTTTTTAAAACATCTACGTGCTCTGAATAAATACAATTTGAATGTGTTTAAATAATCTGTCGGATGCGTTGCTCGACGCCGCCGCCCCCACGTCCACGCAAGAGGAGCTTTCTTCCAGATGTCTTTTTATTTGAGGAGCCTCAGTTGGACGTGATGATGTGATGAGGGCTGTGGCGATGCGGGTTGTGGTGCTGAAGTTGGCCACTCCTCAGGATCATTGTCAGGTTTTCTTACTTTGTCCGGTAGGTCGCACGTCAACGAATGTAATTTCAGTACCAGATCCTGAAATTTAAAAAATAAATATTAAACTAAACAATATTATCCGAGCATACTTAAATTTTGTTAATCGTCCCCTTTACCCCTTCCGTTGAGTTGATAGAATTAGGACTCATACGATAGATCGATTAGGTAGTGTCTGTATACGTTTGTTAAGTCATTCATGTGTGGAGGAGACACATTTTTTTAAGTAATTTGAAATTCAAAGGTGTATGTGAAGTCCCCAACACGCACTGGGCCAGCGTGGGCACTACTGCCCGTTCCCTCTCAACCTTGAGAGGAGGGCTGTGCCCAGCAGTGGGACGTATATAAGCTGATTTATTGTTTATATTATTATTAAATTATACTGCTAATATTTTCAAATATGCTTGCCGCCGTATGTTAATAAAAACCGGCTATATGTGAAACCTAACTAACCTAACCTAACAATCCTAACATCTTATAAGCATTTTTTTTTAGTTCTGCGTGTTTAGCTAAGAAATTCAATACATTACATACATAATTCATTACTTACTAACTGTAAAAAACGCTGTAATGGAATTAATAAAGCTTTTTTATTTTTATTTATTTTATTTATATGTGATATAAAAACACCACGTGCTTTTATGATGCCAATAAGTAAGCTAAAAATAAAGAATGATTTCTTCTAAGTACAATTTAGCTTGAAAGAAAGGAGTTGGATTTAGCCGGATCATAAATAAATATTTCCTCTATGGTCGGATTGACTCCCAGACGAAGCAAGCAATTTTATGAAAATCTTTGAGTGCAGTATTACTTACTATAAAATATTCAATAATATCTCCTTTCAGTATAATATCTTATCTACAATATTTAAGGTACTGTCCCTTCAAGTTGCATAGCGCTGGGACAGCCTGTATATATTTTCAAGTATAAGTTGCTTGGACCAACAACACCGACGGGAAGAAAGGGTGTGGTGCTTTTGTAACCCGACACCAAACGCAATATTTTCTTAAAGCTATCTCGCTTGACATGAACGGATACCAATGCCATCCTGTTTTCAATGATAAATAATTTTTTTGTACATTTCCCATGTGTGCCTTAAGGAGTCCCTTTTCAGAAAAATTGTCATCATGTTTTTAAGAAAATACTATTTGAACAATAAAAAATCAAGACATACCTTGCATTGGGTGCTCTACAGACACAAAGCTAATAACATCAATTGATTTATCTTCACAGTGATAGTGTCTAGTAATAGCTGTCCCGGTCAACCTTCTCTGGTTATCATTGTGACTCATAGCAGGATTCAAAATGCACTTCAAAAAGATAGCAGTACTTTAACTGATCAGGTGTCAAAGATGTGAGATTGATGTTGCCTGAAATTAAAAATAAATAAAATAAAATATATATTAAGGGGCAATCTTACACAAGTTGAACTAGTCCCATTGTAAGCTCAATAAGCTATTATGGGTACTAGACGACGATATATATAGTTCCAATAGGTATAAATACATAGAAAACATCCAAGACTCAGAAATAAATATTTGTGCCCATCACACAAAAAAAATCCCTTACAGGGATTCGACCCCAGGACCTCTTGCTTCATAGGCAGGGTCATTACCAACTAGGCTAAAGCAGTCGTCATAAAACTAAATACTTAGATATTATTAATTTCCATCAAGTACATTTCTTGTAAAAAACCTGCCAAGCCTTCCGGCCTGAAAAGTAGTGAAATCTCAAGCTAAACCAAGTACTTCAGCCATCATTTCCGGTTAGATATTTTCACGAATTGGCAATCACACTGCGAATAAGTAAATTCAAAAGATTCAAAATAAAATGCCAACAAGCAAACTCCTAACTAGTTTATCATTACCATTAGGTACAGTGCAAACATGAAATGAAGGATTAATAAGGACACTAATCAGTTTGGAGCGAGATATAAACTTATTTTAACGTAAGTAACGCGATAAAAAACTGAAAGACAAAACGATGTTTTGGAACATTGATAAAAAGTCAAGTTGACTGACGCATGCCCGACGTCACCAAGTATGTATGTGCTTAGTTGTATAATTTTATTTATTGTAAATAAAATAGAGCTTACCTGAATTGTTAATCCAGATCCGTAGGCGATTTTTATCACTAACTGGAAAACGAAACAATGTGTGACAGTTTATGAATTGGCACCGATGTGTCATTTTGGTAAATTCAATAATATCAAATCAGTCCGGTAGAAGTCCAAGTGGTCGTATGTAAATCACTGGCAAACAAATCCGTTTCTAAATCAAATCGTAGGTCCATTCAAATAAGCGGAGGTCAAATTTTAAAAGAATAACATTAACAATATGTTCGTGGTAGAGTTGATACCTATCGTCTCTAGTTTCAGTGTGGCCAGTTAAGTCTCTATCTTTCCATATACTTCTGACGTTTTGACTTTGCCTATGTAATTACACGTATATTTTCACTACGCTTTTCTAAAAAAATATCATACCACAGGTTATCTTTATTTGTATTTTTAATTGAGACAATAAACTCATACTAAATCATTTTTTTCGCATTTTTACAAATGGACAAAGTTTATTCTGTTTACCTACAATTTAAAGGAATAATTTTGTAGCAACATTTTCTCATTTCGTCTCTGTAATCTGTGTTTCGTCTGCACTGAGTCGTTTCGTTGTACGCAGTTCTCTTTACTATTATACAGTTTCAAAGACGAGTGCGAAGTGATAAGAAATAAATAATTATGCTCCATTATTTATTAATAATTTAAGAGATTGCAGTCACTTTATGTTTATTTTAATTTAATGTAAAATATTTGTAACACGCAGTAATTCATTTGTTGTAATATATAAGATGTCGAAATGGAACGTTATGCAGAGATGTTAAAAATAATAAAATAAATTGGAAATTACTATACAGTTGGCGACGTTGCCAGATCGAACTACGGCGCTGCCAGCGCGAGCTGACAACGTCGCGCGTCGTAAGCACTTCGATAATTTTAGGTACTTATTGGCAATTTGAATCATAAATTGCTACATACTCAAATGTGAATGGCAGTAGGTACATATTATAGGTATTATTCTTTATTTATGGTACTAGATACCTATGTAAAGAAAGAATATTCAAATAAGTTGTAAAATAAAAACAGGTTTACGTATAGGTCCCGAATAAATGTATGTTATATTTTTTACTTACTGTAGTATTCTGATGTTTTAGGGACTAAAACATCAGAATACTACAGTAACGTACGTTTTCGTTTTTCTTCCCGTGGGTGTCGTAAAAGTCGGCTAAGGGAGCAGGGTTGAAGTCTGTTGTGGGCGATGGGCTAGCAACCTATCACTGCAATATCACATTTTGTCGATCTTTTTTATACTCACATTTATGCTAGAAGTGGCGCTGGAACATAAGTTTCATGTGCTCTGCCTACCCCTTTTGGGAATAAAGGCGTGAATGTATGTATGTATGTACGTATGTATGTTTTCTTTTGGAAGTGAAAACTTCTTTAGCGGCGCTGAGCACTTTTTGGGATGGGGAAAAATTGTTAAACTCGCGACAGATATTTGTGACATCAGATGCGTAAGAGGCCACGTGACCGTAGGAGGATGGTGAGAGATTCGGGACGAGGTTGGGGTCGGGGGGGAAAACGGGGGTTTGACTAGGGGCACATAGTTCTAATTTGTACTTTATTGTTAACAGTATAAGTTCGTAACACATTTTCCGTAAATGCAAATTCCATTTTGTTTTATCAAACTTTTATATATTGCTGTTAGCCGATTCGACTTCATTCAAAACTGAACGCTATTCGTAAGAATATAAAGCCGTTAAACACTTTGCAATTGCATATTCTGCAAATAAATTTGTAATTTTGTCCGCGCGTCCTTTACCGCTTTGCTATTGAGCAAATTCGAATAGTTCGAATTTGGACGTTACTCTTAAAGAGATAAAGCTTTGAAAAATATTTGGCAATGGCAAAAACAAATTGGTATTTTATTTCTTCGTCTACTTCATCAATTTTGCCGAGTTAAGTTGAACTATAGCGTACTACTAATAAGTTTGTTATTAGATATATTGGCACGCAGGGGGAGAGAGGGGGGCGGAAGGGATTTTTTTTGCAAAATTAAAATTATTCAAGTTTTCACTTCTGCCGGCACTCCCGGAGTGCAAAAACCGATAGGTCTTTTTACAAGTTTTATAGTAACTCGACTTCTTTCGTATGTAAGTATAAAAGTATGTATGTAAGTAAGTTGTCCGTCAAATCTTGCAAGTTAAATTTGACCCACTTCCCGGTGACCGATTGAGCTGAAATTTTGGGTATAACTATAGTTTGGATGACATTCAATATTATGGTACCATCGAGCTGATCTGATGATAGAGACAGAAGGTGGCCATAGGAACTCCGTAATAAAACCATATAACCCCATCGAGTTGGTGCTCGTTAGAATCGTCTCAATGAGCAGTTGATGATGGTATACAGAAAAGTACAGTCGGCAATAAAAGCTTGTACCAAAAATTAATTTTTTTAAAAGAAACTTTTTTATATATTTTCGTAACAACAATGCGTTTAGGTTTAGTAAATATATCAGGTTTAATACAGCACCATCTATGGACACTTATCCTGCTAGAATCCTGCGCATGTATACTTTGTCCACTTACAAGCTAAGCTGTAATAAAGGTCAAGCCGTTCACTAGATAGCGCACAAATAAAGGATGTTATAAATTATTTTGAATCGATTTACGATCTATTAAGGCCTGTGTCTGGTTGTTTTTTTTTTTTTAAGTTGATAAGTGAAAATGAATATCTATTAATGATAATATTTGAGATTTCGTATAACGTAAAATATTAATATCCGTCAGTGGTGCTCCAAGCGACATCTCTTAACGTTCTTCAGAAATATTCGACCGCAGTATGGGATAGTTACTCTATGCTATATTTACTTTATGATTACGCCGAAAAATACAGCAGAATGAAATCATGAAAAAATTTAGGGTAGGTGCAGTCGGTCCATAAAAATGATGAGCACTTTAGGACTTTGTCAAATTAAATCACGATAAGGGAGAGTGACGCGCGTGATGGGCATTAGATGTCAACCATTTCAATTTAGAACCCATTGTTATGACATTCATGCGAAAGAGTGTAGACTTGTCATTGCATATTATATCTCTGTCTCTCATCAGCGATGTTGACAGACTGCAGTTAACTAATTTACAACTACAATAGATTTTTCACGACACAATGTCAAAATTTACACTGTATAAAATTTGTAAAATTCTTCCCGTTTCTCGAAAACATAAATATATTTTGGCAATCAATAACCACGGCAACCAGGAGCATCACCTGTATAGAACTACGCATGACCACGGAACGAGATCGGTGTCCGCGGGTAAATTTGATGTCCCTAGAATTATAAACTATTTTGGAGATAGATCTTTAAAAAAACGCCTGCCATATATTCTAAATAGCCTCCCTGAGGACATCCGGCTCGAATCTAATATACGTATTTTTAAAAGAAAATAAAAAAATATATTTATTAGATACACTACCTTAGACATTATAGTATTTAAGTGTCGAACTAACTGGGTACTTATTGTAAAATTGCACTTGTTATATATAAGTCTTCCTGCACAAACTGTATTAAACAGTTTTGCAGAGGTTTTGTTTTATATGTAATTTTGTAGTTAGCTTAATAAATAATAATAATAATAAAATAACTTGCAAGCCACAAATAAGAAGGTTAATTTCGTCAAATTTCGTCAATTAAAGTATGAATCCTCGTGGCGTTGTCAGTTATCGCTTGCTTTCTAACATTGAAGTATCGGGTTCTAATCCCACACAATGGATGTTTTTTGTATTTTTAATTTTAAGTTTAGTAATTGGTATGTTTTGTGTTAGAAAAGATTAAAATAAAGTTATTATTTTAGCACCGCCGATCATAGGGATGTGGGCAGCTCGTAGTGATGCGCCACATGACCCCCCTGGGAGAATCAAAGTCCTGCCTGGAAATGGAGAGGAAAAGTTACTTTTCGGCCAGACCGAGTGGTCCTAGCCTGGACAACAGCTGGAGGCTTAGAGCAGCCAGTAGATGAAGCTGTGTCGTTCTGCATGTAGGCAGGTTTGACGCGGTCAATGGAGACTGTAACCGGTCCTCGTAATAAGTCTACAGTGACGGTCTTGTCTGTCCTGCTAAGCACGCGGAATGGGCGAGTGTATGGCGGTTCAAGTGATCCACGCAGTGCATCCTTTCTTAGGAAAACATGGGTGCATGAACTGAGGTCTTTATGAACAAAGACTGATTTGTTTCCGTGTCTTGATGCTGGGACAGGTCTAAGATTTGACATCTGATGTTTAAGTAACGAGACGAAGTCATCAGGCTGCAGCGTGTGAGTTATGAGAACTGAAAAACTCACCGGGGATGCGTAGAGGCTCACCGTATACCATTTCTGCAGCTGAGCATTTTAAGTCTTCCTTCGAAGCGCTTCTGATGCCGAGAAGGACGACTGGTAGCACGTCTGTCCATTTAGTATTGTTGTGGGCCATGATGGCTGCCTTTAGGGTACGATGGAGCCGTTCAACCATCGAGTTCGCTTGTGGATGGTAAGCCGTCGTGTGTCTCAGCTGTGCACCACAAAGCTCTGCCAAGACCTACATACGTGAGGTAAATTGGCGTCCCTGGTCAGTCGTTACGGTTTGCGGACAACCGAAACGAGATATCCACGTATCATAAAATGCATGTGCTACCGTCTCAGCCGTCATGTCAGACAATGGCTTGACTTCTGGCCAGCGCGTGTATCTGTCTATGGCTGTGAAAAGGTAACGGTATCCTGATGAAATTGGCAATGGGCCAACGAGATCCATGTGTACGTGGCTAAATCTTTCATCTGGCAGCTTGAAATGTCCGAGAGGAGAAGATGTATGGCTTTGAACTTTGGCACGTTGACATGATTCGCATGCACGCACCCATGTACCTCAATCTTTGCGTACGGATGGCCATACAAATCTCTCGGTTAGCAGTTTAATTGTGGACCTCGTACCTGGATGGCTCATGCCGTGAATTGTGTTGAAAATTCTCTGCCGATGCTCCTTGACAATGAAGGGACGGGGTTTTGCTTGAGAAGTGTCGCAATATAAGTAAACATTGGTACCTGGCACTGGAACTTTCTCGAGCTTGAGCGACGAAGATCGCTTGGCAACGAGTTCTTGCAACTCGGGATCTTCCTGCTGAGCTTGTGCGAGTGCTTCGAAATCTGGTGGCACGGCAATGGCTTCGATACGGGAGAGCATGTCCGCGGTAATGTTGTCCTTCCCCGAGATGTGTCTGATATCGCTTGTAAACTGCGAAATGAAATCAAGGTAATTTCATTGTCTCGGAGAACATTTCCTGTCTTTTTGCTGAAAGGCAAACGTGATCGGTTTGTGATCAGTATATATAACAAAATGTCGGCCTTCGACCATGTACCGGAAATGCTGCTGCAACATAGATAGCGAGCAACTCCCGATCGTATGCGCTGTACTGCGTCTGTGGCCGTGTCATTTTCTTTGAGAAGAAAGCAAGTGGCTGCCATTCTCCTTGCACAAGCTGCTGTAGCACCGCGCCCAAGGCCGAGCTCGAAGCGTCGGTCACGAGAGCGAGTGGAGCTTCTGTTATAGGATGTGCCAGTAATGTTGATTTTGCGAGACTAGACTTACAATTTTGAAATGATTCTAATTGATTTTCAGTCCAAAAAAGTAGAGTTGAGCTTTTGATTTTAGGTCCTGATAACATGTCGTGAAGAGGAGCTTGATCTTCGGCAGCGTGAGGTACAAATCTCCTGTAGAAGTTCAGCATACCGACAAACCTGCGTAAGCCACCGACTGTTTTCGGCGGGGGAAATTCCTGCAGTGTTTTTACCTTATCGTCAATAGGACGTGTGCCCTCTTCAGAGATAGTAAATCCAAGGAAAGTGATTTCTTTCTGACCAAAAGAACACTTGGACTCATTGATGAGCATGCCATACTCTTGGAACCTGTCAAACACTTGTCGAAGATGTTCTAGGTGTTGTTCTGCATCTTTTGAGTAAATAAGTACGTCGTCAATATAGGAGTAGACAAAGTCCAGATCTTGGAGCACCTCGTCCAGGAATCTCTGGAAGGTCTGGGCAGCATTTCGGAGAACAAAAGGCATAAAAGGGAACTCAAACATGCCAAAAGGACTCGTCACCGAAGTCTTGCAAATGTCATCGGCGTACATAGGTATTTGGTTGTAAGCCTTGACCAAATCTAGTTTTGTAAAAATTTTGCTACCTGCAAGACGATGCGCGTAATCTTCAATATGACGGACAGGGTATCTATCAGGGATAGCGCGCGTGTTGAGTGCGCGGTAATCTCCGCACGGCCGCCAGCCATTTCCTTTTTTTGGTACCCGATGCAGCGCTGATGCCCATGGTGAATCCGATCGTCGTGCTACGCCATCACGAACCATTTCTTCAAACTGCTCGTTAGCAATCTTGAGTCGGTCTGGGGCTAAACGACGCGGTCTGCAAAATACTGGTTGGCCTGGTGTAGTCCGGATATAATGAACAGTGGAAGTTTTACCTCTCGCGGCAGTCCAGATGGTTTCGTTAAACTGGGATACTCTGCTAGCAAACGGTGGTACTCACTGTTACCGGATATTGCCTTTATGCTGGTTTGGTTGCGGTTCTTGAATTGTCCTGCGGTTGTCAAGGATGTGAAGCTGTCAACAAGTCTCCTGTTTCTTCAAGAACGGCGATGTCGTCCAATGAAGCCGTAGTTTGCGAAGCGATGATGGCTTGCACTTGCGTAGGTAGACGACTGGACCACAAACTGCGAAGAAAATCGTCAGTGACACTATCGCCAGCTAATCCACGAAGATGACGAAGAAATTGACTTGGTTTCCTATCTCCAAGCTCTTCAAATTGTAGTAACTGACGTCTTTTGTTATCGTTTGACGTCGATAGTCTTTTTATTAATTCTTGTTTTAGTTTTTCGTATTTTCCTTCTTTAGGGGGCTTCGTAATAATATCCCGTACTTCTCGGGCCGTTTTTGGGTCTAATTCACGGATCACTTGGAAATATTTTGTCGAATCCGTAGTTATGCGGGAAATTTCAAACTGCGCCTCGACTTGCGCGAACCATATTTCGGCGTCTTCCGCCCAGAATGGTGGCAATCTTATAGCCACACGGTCTACCGCCGCGGCCGAGTCTTCTAAAAGATTTCCATCATCGGTATCTTGAAAATTTTCATTCATTTTGAATGTCGCGGGTCACCACTTTAGCACCGCCGATCATAGGGATGTGGGCAGCTCGTAGTGATGCGCCACATTATAATGAAAAATGGTGGCGACGAATCGTTCCTTCGATAGAATATCTCCTTACACAGCTTATTTAAGCTGGAAACAAAGAATCGTCAGTCTACTGTTCCAATACAATAACATAGATAGCATTTAAAACAAAGACAACATACAGGAGCAATGCAGGAAACAACCGGAGACTCAGAATAATATAATTAGGTTTGGAAATAAATACACGCCCTCTTGATACTGAGTCCCAATTTCAACACTACGTTTCGGGAATTATCACAAGTATCTTAAATATTAAAATTGATTTGATACTTTTAGCTCTTGACAGATGCATCAGTTTGGTAATTTAATGTCACATGTAGGCGACGGGTGCAGGCACGGGTCGAGAGGAGCGAAATTAAAACAATAGGGGTTGCTTTTTAAGGTAAAGTGCTTGAGTACATGGACATGCGTGTATCGCTCGGTAGCTTTAAGGTAACTGACTGGGATTGGCCGATAGCCGATGCACACATATGCATGCGCTCGCGCACACGTTTATTCAACACATAGGAAACAACTGCGGTGAGTACCTACATTTGTTATTTTACCAAATTTTATACTAATTAATATTTCGCCGGGTCAAAGGCAAAACCGACTATTTTGTCCAAAAAAGTCACTATACGTTTTGGAGAAAACCCGTTTGGAAAGTCTGGAATTGAAATAAGGACCTAATTAATGATAAAATCTCAGTTATGTGAGCAACAGATTATACTATACTTATCTATGTACCAAATAATTACATGAACAATGCAATTGATAACCATCATTAGTCCAAAAAAATTGAAATAAAATATTAACTCCATCTTTTAGTTGTTTTTGCCTCTGTATTACAAAACAAGCTTTATCTGCAAAAGTAATTGTTATGATTGGAAGAGATTTTATAAAAAAAATAGTTTAAAAATATGTTTGAAATTTGACTTGTAAGGCTGTTTTCCAAGACATCAGTTTTCATATATTTTTAAAAAATCTGAAAAGATAGTTGGTTTTGCCATTCTATTTAAACATGCTATGAATTTAAATATTGAAAGGAAAACTGTAATAACCTTATAAATAACTGGATTGTAGTACCTAAAATCGTTTTAGATTGTGTATAATATCCGATCTGTACAACAAAATAAATAAACGGAAATAAAAGAAACTAACGGATATCAAGAATTAGCATTTTATTTTTATTTTAAATGAACACAAATTAAAGAAGTTTCTTAAAAAAAATTTGACTGTTACAAATAGGATTTCGTGAATCAGAATACCATTATTTCAATCAGTATCGGTGCCCGGTTCTTCTGATTCGTCAGAAACTGTAACATCAGGCACTCGATCTACTTTTTTGCCATCAGCTGCCAAACTTTGAACCCAGCCATGATATTCATCGGGAATGACTCCTTTTTCACAAAGTTTCAATAGATCTGCTTTTTTGGCTGTTGAAATGCACAAAGGTTCTTTATACAATGGGTGTAGCAGCATCTGTGGAATACATGGGCCATATTTTGTTGCTGTTGGCGGCGGTTCATTGATAACTTTCTTGACTAGCTTAACTTGCTTAGACCGAAGCCGTGTACTATAGCGATGATTTTGGTTTTGTATTCTTGCTGGTGATGGTGACTCCAAAGAAGGTTCAATGTTCAGTTCGACGATACCGAGATCAATGTAAAAGAAGTTTTCAGTCATGTCGTAGTTAATAAATATTTTTGTTTCACCTTTGATGTAACGCATTCTCTTTATTTTTAGCCACTTGACACGTTGTCCATTACTGGTTTTTCCTTTAGTTAACATCAAACTTTTGGACAATTCCTTAAGATTTTTGAAGTCATTGTACTTCATTTCTTTTACATGATAGGGTTTTTTAGTTTGACCCTTATTTTTTCCCTTGCACTGAAGCAATGAAGTGAAGATCGAGACCGTCGAAAAATGTTCAACCACTCTGTAATTGAATATATGCTCGAGTGTTTTTGGGCCGATTCTATGCTGCTGTGCATCGAGTCCACCTCCATGTATGAGTGACCAGATTCTAAAAATTTATGTTCAATCATTTTTAGGCTGTCAATTTTATGGACAGCCCATAACAAAACTGCGGCCACGTTTTGGTTCCTGTTTTGCCCACCACATGTATCTGAAAATAATGAAACCTCGTCGATGTGACTTGGAATTTCATTCAAGTAATGTAAAATTGTCGATCCTATCTCACAGCTTCCTTTCCTGCCATTAATTTCCGTCCATGCAAAACAAAATGCTTCATTGGGAAGAGCGCTTTCATAAATTGTCAGATTGTAAAGAGTAAGTTTTCTGCAATAATATAAAAGACCTACATCTCCACTAGGGATTTGTAAAATTGCCTGCAAGTCAAAGGAGGCCGAAATAAAGTTCTTTTCTTTTTCTGTTCTCTCCTTGTCCCTTTGTTTTTCACTATTGATGCATCTTTTCTTAGAGTGTGCTGTGTATACTCTTCTTCTATTTCAGCTTTCTCTTCGTTATTCAAACGATGATACTTGGTGCACAAGAGACA
Organism: Epinotia bilunana; assembly: GCA_947049275.1. Taxonomy (NCBI): domain Eukaryota; kingdom Metazoa; phylum Arthropoda; class Insecta; order Lepidoptera; family Tortricidae; genus Epinotia; species Epinotia bilunana. The sequence goes on from OX346257.1 coordinate 10,931,750, forward strand.
TTGGTCTTTTTTAGGGATGAAAAGCCCTAGGTTAAATTCGGTGCCAAATATCGTCGGTTGTAATATGAATTGATGTAGCCGCCAAAATGTCGAAAATGAGTTATATATGTAGTTCGACTGCAAATTTCAATCCGGATCGATTGGTGTTGTTAAAATGTTGATATCTTTAAAAAAATGTCGAGTACGTTAACTGCAACTTAACCGTTTTTTTCAATTCCCATGACTTTTTTTTAAGTTATGGGCCGTTTTTGTAAAATCTCATGTTATTAGGTTAACGTAAAGATCAAATTGTAATTGCGCATTAATGTACTGAGCAACGTTGAAAAAATATCATTGATGTAAGTCTCATTTATTACAAAATGACTCTTACCTTACTCAATTATTTTCCACAATATTACTTATTGTCGGTTACGCTAATAGTAATGTCTACAAAAGTATAGAATGGCTTTTAAATCAACACATTATTCCCTCGGTTTTTTATGAATACACTTGAAAAATATAAATTAACCTGAGCGGAAGACTTCGGCGGTGCTCGGTGGCCAAGCAGCCAGAAGTCGGGAAGCCACGGCAGTGCACTCGGGGTCTCCAAGCGGCCAGAGGCGGGAAGGTAGGGAGGGCGAGGGGAGAGAGTTGGGCACACGGCAAGCCGCTAGACCCCGAGTGCACTGCCGTGGCTTCCCGACTTCTGGCTGCTTGGCCACCGAGCACCGCCGAAGTCTTCCGCTCCCCTCGCCCCTCTCAGGCCGCCTGGTTTCCGGGCGTATTGCCGGAGGGGTGAGTTGGTTAGGATCCGCGTTATCCCTGGCCGCTTGGAGACCCCGAGTGCACTGCCGTTGTACCACGATCACGCCGTTCCCGTCTTTACCGACCCGAATCGTACTAGTTCGGCAAACCGTGCCCCGTACCGCGAGTGATAGTGACCGTGTAGGACCGTGTAGGGATTATCTGTATTTAATAAAAGGGCATCAAGACCCAGTGTTAACTATTAATCCGACCACTGTTATTATTCCCCCCTGCTCCTGCTAGGCCTCCTTGACCGTCTGAGTTAACTAGGAAACCCTCGATAGCCCCTCAGGCTGAGGGATATGTGTGTGTGGCTAAACCCGCACATCACAAAATTATAATATTTTACGAAATTAACATAAGAAAACACGTTTAAACACAAAGTATTACTTTGTGTTTAAAAGTAAGAAACAGAAGTAAAAATAAGGAGTTTATTTTTGTTTATTAAATAATTGTGATTTATTATTACACTTGGTTACTCAATGATAAGTGTTATCTAATAGGTAATTAAAGTAATTATGTTTAAATTTTTGAGTAAATTTAGTGTTTTTCTAAAAAGAACAAACCTTTTTTTTATAATTAAACGTGTTTCTGATTATAATTAAAACATGTTGTACCTCTTAATCTGTTTTTTTAATTACTTACTACCTTGCCGCTGTTTATCTTAAATCAATGGGTTAATTTAATATTTAACCTTAATAAAAGTGGAAAAGTGTGAAAATGCATTAGCAAATTGTTTAAAACGTAAGTCCACTTTTCTAAAACTGTGCGCCTTACTTTAATATTTCTTAGATATTTTGTGACATACATTCAACTGCCAACTGTTTTTCAAATTATACCCGTAAATCAACTAGCGTAACTACATATTTTTGCAAAAAAATTGATGTAACCGCCAGGCTATTTTCGAAACTATAATAGCTATCTTATTTTGAACCAGTTCATCTAAAAGATCTCACAAAAATAGGATAATGGTGAAAAACACACCGAAATTGGACAAATAAATAAAAAGTTATAACACTTTTTCTGATTTGTAAAACAGTTTTCCGCTTCCCCTATAAAATCGTCATTTGGCGGTTACAGCAATTCATATTACAATCGACGATATGTTCCGATATACAGCTTCTGACACCGGATTAATGCCCTTATTTTCACACTCCTCTACATACAATCTATATATTTTTGTAATTGACAGACTGCAATCTAGATACTGACGTTTGATATCTTTGCGCACAAAATGACTTTCCATCTTAGGGAAATAATTTATATGGCGCCGAACATCTTCAACTTGTTCTGGGGACGTTTTATTATGAGGCTCGTGTCGTCCTCGAGGATCATAATCGTGGGAATTAAACCCCATCGTATCTCGATTTGCCACCGCTTCTGTAATAACAGAAGGGGTAATACATAAGGAGCTGCAAAATAATTTTTGGCATATCTGCGTCTTTACACCTTCTTTGTAGAAATGGTATTGCTTTGCGTTAGATATCTTTGTAGTTCGTTTTCTATCAAGAACAGTTGTAGTTTTGATTGGATTTACATCGACCAACTTTAAAATCATATTTTTCTTTGCAGTATAGCTTTGTTGAGCCCAGTATTTTCTACAAATTCTATCGCGGTCAGTTTCACTAAAGTTTACGGAGCATTTGAATTGACATCTTGAGCAGTCTACAGTCTTTGGCACTTTGGCCGGCCTACATGTATTTGCTGTTATGTAAGGAAGGCCATCAGCTCTCCTTTTTTTTGCCACATTTCTCTTCCAAGTGTTGGGCTCCTGTACACGCCAGCGACTTTTGGGCTTGATTATTTTCCAAGCTCGCTGAAAGATTTCGCTTACAGCGGTAGTAGCAACTATTACGGAATCATTCTTGTAACTGTACCTCAAGTCTTCTAATGTTATAAGGTCTTCCAAAAAATCTATATTTTCAGTTCTTCTGAACTCACACGTGGCATTTTCGCCTTCTATGGCTTGGTCTTTATTCGTTTCCTCAGGCCTTTCTCGTTGCATAAAATCAGACATCATCTTCATTCTCCAATACAATATATCTATCTGAAAACAAAAAAACAACATTAAGTAGGAAAAATTGTATTCAAATGCACATAGACCAATTTACAATACCCTAATGCAGTATCTACTCAAATTACGCATAACATAGAAGAATTAATCATTTAGAAACTTTATATATTTTTTATTCTCCATAGAAGAAGGGGGGAAATTTTACTGAAATGTAAATTAAGTATTTATTAACTATTTAAGGGATTATAACACTTATTACTTGTGAGCGGGTAAATGCAAACTGCTGGTCTTACCTTTTTGGTTCTTAACATCAGAATGTGTAAGGAATTGATCATATGCTTGACAGATTAACGAGTCATCATCATCTGATTTAAAATTGTCGTCTTTAAGGTCTTCTGTAATAAAAAAGTATAATCAAAATATAAGTAAGCAATCGTACTTTCCTAGAAATCTTTACCTTTTCCAAGAACTTAGATTTTTATCATCATTTCTTATACCTAATTTTAAAAAGTAACTATCGTGATTACCTAAACAACTATATTGTTTACGAGTAGGTAGGTAGTAAGTACCTAACTTTGTGCCTAACAGGCATACATATAAATGAGTGAACCGGAACTGGCACATACAAGACGCACACCGGCTGCAGTTCCGGCACAGTATAGAAGAATAATACAGTAGGTAATCTGAGGCCGTTAGGGTTTGCAATCCGCGGATCTGGATCCGAAAATTTCCATACAAGTCGGATCCGGATTGCAAACCCTAGAGGCCGTTTAGGAGCGTTCGTTACCTACTTTCGCTCGATGCGCAGGGCTTTGTCACGTTTGTGGCTTGGCATACCTATAATACTAATTAAGTATACAAAGTATTTCTGTTACAGTTTAATAGACAATAATGTATACACAAATTAATAATATTATAGATAGTTGGGTATGTGTTTTTAGTTTCCCACTTCATGGAATATTTTAAAACCACTATACTATGCCTAAAATATTTCCTAGTAAGTATAATAGTTGCTAAACTGCACTAGGTTGGTAGGTGCTTAGTTACAAGCCTATTCGGCTCCTTTTGATATCGTGGCATTGGCGGCTCGCTGTCTTCATACCTACCTGTGAATCGAGTAGAACATGCAAATGGGACAAAAACCCTTATCAAATATCCAAAAACTCATTATGGTAGGTCATTACTAATGAGTATACATTAAGAGTCCCACGTGTTATTTTTTCCTGCAACCCCCCCTTACATGAGTAATTAAGGTGACTATATAGGATGAGTGCAAATTTACTATGCATTCATTTGCGTAATTGCTCTTGGCTTAAAAATAATTGTGTGCATTTCCAAGTTATTTGTGTTTATTTCATTATTATGGATTCCAATTTGGAGGGTAAGTAGTATTTTTAGACATATATTGATTATAAAAATATTCATTGTATTTTGTAAAACATCAACATGTTTCCGAATAATCATTGGAATTTTACCCTAACTTTGACTTTCATGGTCAAGAAATTACATGTCGGCATCTGTCTACTCTGTGAAATTTATATATAATATACTTATAACTATTAACCGTCATATTTAATAAACTCCCTATCCAACTTTTGAGTACAACTATTTTTTTTATTTTTTCTTTCAGAATTCGATTTTTGCATTTCAAAAGTCAATTTCTTCGATGTATGGCAGAGACATTTGAAGGAAGCGAGAAACAACGAAATATATACATTTATATCATCTGAGCATGATTTAAGTGGAATAACCGAGGACTCCCAGAGACAAATTAAGGTAAAGATATCCCAATTTTCATCCAGGATAGCTCAGAAGTGGGATGCTGCTGGTAAATGTAGACAGCGATTTCTCGAGAAGAACTCTGACTGGCTTCATGGTGAACCTATCAAGTTTGAAGTTCATAGACGTACGACGATGCCGTCATCATCCACTGAAGCTGTAGCAGGCCCTGGAAGGCCCCAGAAGGAATTCTCGGACTCTAGCCTGAAGACTAAACGACGACGAGTAGAGAATTTAGTTCAATCTACAAGTTCCGAGGAGTTATTGTTTGCAGCAGAAATTTCGTCACGTCAATCGGGCTCCAAGGAAGTGGCTAGAAGAATGAAGAACATAATTGAAGATAACAAGAGCGGCGACACCTCAGGCAACAAAGAAAACACCAAGTCATGCAAAGAAAACGCTAGATGTTTGACGAATGAAGAAGCTTTGGCGCGCTATATAGATAGCAAATTGACTACATGCACATACAACATCATAAGGCAGTCGACTAGTAAGGTAGGGCATACCGTATTTCCATCATTGTATTGTTTAAAAAAGGCTAAAGTTGCATGTTATCCTCCTGAAGATAGCTTTTTGATTAATGAAACGCGTGCTGAAATCAACGTTCAGGCAGTTTTAGATAAAACCGCTGAACGTTTGGTTTTATCACTGGAAGATGTTTTAGATAATTTAGTGTCCCCTTGTTCATCATTCAAACTAATTAGTAAATGGGGTTGCGATGGAAGTTCCGGTCATAGTACATACAAACAAAAGTTTACGAATAGTAATGACACTGATGAATTTTTGTTTGTATATTCGTTCGTTCCGCTTCAATTACGGGATGATGCTGATAATGTCGTTTGGCAGAATCCACGCCCGTCATATACTGCATATTGTCGTCCAATAAAGTTTATTTTTTCCAAGGAAACAAAAGAATTGACTATTGCCGAAACAAATCGAGTCTTGGAAGAGATAAACGCTTTATTGCCAACATTATGCAAGGTGATGGGAAGGGAAGTTTCTGTTGAACACATTATGCTTTTTACCATGGTTGACGGAAAAATTTGCAATACTATGACCGAAACTTCTTCTACTCCAAAAGTTATGAATGATGAATCTAGGGAATATATTGCAAATAATGATAATCTTGGTTTTGGTTTATCAACTCTCCATGCTTGGATTAGATGTTTTGAGTGTTTACTTCACATAAGCTATCGCCTTGAAGTAAAAAAGTGGCAACTTAGAGGAGAAGCCGATAAAGCGAATGTAAAGAAACGCTCACTAGAAATTCAAACTAGATTTAAAACGGAAATGGGACTGATCGTTGATAAAACAAAACCAGGCTTTGGTAATACTAATGATGGAAATACAGCTAGAAGATTTTTTGGAAACCCGGAGCTTAGTGCTGCAATTACAGGGTTAGATGTATCACTCATTAAAAAATTTGATATAATACTTCGAGTTCTATCATCGGGCTATGAAATAAATTTAGAAGCGTTTGAAAATTTGACACGGGATATAAGAAAACATTATTTAAATCTCTATTCGTGGTATTACATGCCTGTTACAATACACAAATTATTGATTCACAGTAGCGACATTATCCGATCAGCAGTATTGCCGATTGGACAGTTATCCGAGGAAGCACAAGAAGCTCGAAACAAAGATTGCAGACGATTTAGGGAACATCACACACAAAAACGATCTCGTCAAGCCACGAATAGAGATTTAATGAATATGCTGTTGATTACATCTGACCCTTTAATTAATAGTTTTAGAAATGTACCAAGGCAAAGAGTAAACTCGTTGTCTTCTGATGTTTTAGCATTGTTGAAACCCCCTAGAGTTAATGAAACTAATGTAGATGTAGTGTCTAGTTTGTTTAGTGTAGATGATCATGACACGTCAATTAATGATTCGCAGGATGAAGATGATGACGGTGAAAGTAATTAATAAAATGACCGCTGTAATTAACTCTAATTGATTTATATGTACCTACTTAAGAATCCTATGTAAATGTAGTTCCTAATTAGTTTTACTTTTCCTTGTAATGGCATGATAATGTTAAAAATGATGTTGATTAAAAGATTACTGCAACAGTAGATTTAGTATTTTATGTGTACATGTAATAAAATATATAATTCATTATTGTACATTCACTTTTATAATATTGTTTTTTCTGAACCCCCACCCTACCCCTCTAAGTCACGAACCAAAGTACATAAACTATACGTATATGTATATTCATACATAATGAGCTCGTATAAGCTCAAAAAACTACTAAAATAATTTTGTCCCATATGCTTGTTCTACTCGATTCACTGTGCTACGAGGCGGCCTCCTTTGACGTAGCGAGTGAGAACGAGCGAACACCGAACCGGCGCGGCCCCGATTGAAGCATTCTCCATCATTCCCGAAGGCTATGTGTGTGTGCGTACTGAACACGCGCGCATGTGTGCAGCCGTGCGATGTACCTTTGTTCGAAGTTTATCTACCGTTCATATACCTACTGTGACGTCGTCGTCAAGGTATGCTCAGCGGTTAAAGGACGGCCGCTCTGACCGTAAGCAGCTACAGGTACGATTCCGTGCAGGCACCACCCAAGCGGTGTTAAAGTCGCACAAGGGTCGTGCTTACTCCGATAAACAGTCTTAAGGGGCATAATGAGGTGAAAGTTATCTTGACCGATTAATATCTTTGGCGTCGCGTTATCACACGACAAAACGGGTTTTAAATCACGCAAATGTTCGTAGTTATCTAAGTTCACTTTCGATAGGTCCTGTGTAGGTAAGTCTAGCTCACTTATTTTTCGTGCACGTATCCCGAATTGTTCACCATTCATGTTTGAAAGTTGAAAGTTCACTAACTCACTATTACATACGATGTCTGACCTTGTAGATTGACACAGTTAGCAAGATCAGCTGATATCAAGGACACGGTCGCCCCTCCATCTAGGAGCGCGTGTGCAGTAAAAATACCACTTGGTCCATGAAGATTTACGCGAACTGTTTGAAGCATGACACTTGCACTTGGGGCCAGGGTTGTATGTGTAACCGTCTCGGTCGTGGTGATAGGACTTTCATTTTCGGCTGTCGTAATTACTGGAAACGCATCATTTTGATCTTCGTTAGTGCCAGGGCTGCGAGATGCGGGATTCGGTTTGTGTGGCCAGTGCAGGAGGCGGTGGTGGGGCAGCCCGCAGCCGTCGACGTCGCACGGCGCGGCCGGGCATGCCTCTTTACCGTGGCCTAGCAACAAGCATTCATGACACATTCTATTTATTTTGATGAAGCGCCATTTATCTTTGCGTAGTGCGCGCTTGAATTTAATGCAACTTGCGAGTGAGTGAGATGACGCACGACAGAACTTGCATTTTCCATTAAAAACATTATCGTTGTTTAGCACTGAGTGAACTTGAATTTTTCTGTCATCCATTCTTTAAGGAAACTTGTGTTCAATTTGCGAATGAATATGAGTTACACCAGCCGCGGCAATTTTAGTAGCTTCTTTGTGCAGGAACTCCGAGAATAACTGTAATTTAGCTTTGTTCGAATCACAGTGGTCGTATATGTAGTCTGCCCATTTGTTTATAAGCTGGCTGGGACACTTCGATATAACGATATTTAATAACTCGGGGCTTCTTAAATAGTCAGTCTGATTAATAGACTCGGCAGCGGCTACGTAATTCTTCACTTTAACTGCAAAGTTCACTAACTCGACGTGATAAGCTTGCAACCTTTAGCAAATTTTTAAATTGTGACATGATTTTGTTTATAATCAAATCGGGTCTTCCGAACCGTAGCTCGAGCGCTTCCAAGATAGTGCGTGGTGAGGTGTCGCTCGTAAGTAGGGATGATACGGTCTCTTTTGCCTCGCCGCGGAGGCATTTATCCAGTCTGGCGATATTTTCACTATCACTGTAGTTGCATAACTTCGTCGATTGCTGGTATGATTTCTTAAATTGAATCCATTCGAGTGATTCACCATAAAATAACGGTAAGTCTTTTGAAGTGGCTAATCGAGATAAAAGTTGAGTATTAGCACTGAGTTGTGGTAGCCAGTTTTTCCATCGCTTGGGCTAGGTGCTGCAGTCCATTTGTCGCAGATGTCGGTTCCAGCCGAGATGCGGTGAAAACTTGTTCTTCTAGCTCGTCTTGTCGACTTTTTTCGAGCCACTGCTCCACTTTGTGAGCTGTTCCAGCAGACGATGCTCCAGCCAAAGATACCGGGATAAAATACCGGTATTTTACCGGTATTTTCGGTACCGGTTCCAAGCCCTGATTAGAATTGAATTGAAGAATTGTATGTTGTTTCAGATAGGTAGTTCTATAGTTCTATTTCCTCAATTCTGCGACGGCACGGGTCGTGTAAGTATTATGTTAAACCCTTTATAATAAGGCTTTGCCGCCCCTTCGCTTGATATTTTAATTCAATGAGTTTACTTCCAAAAAAATACGTTGTGAAAATAATGCACACCTTTCATTCGCCCACCTCTCTATACAGTAAAAAAAATAGCAGGGTTGCTTTCTGCAGTTTGATGAGAACTCGCAACAATTGAAATCTACACCTCCACACCTTATTGAATTTGTTTTCTATTCCCTACAGTGAAAAGCATCGCCATTCATTTGTAAACCGTTGGCGGAGCATGGCGTAATGATGCCGATTTTCTTGCCACATAAACATATACTTTATGTGGCGGGTATAAAGTCAGTTTTTCTTCGGTTACACGCGAACCGTTTGTCATTTACAGCCACTGAATTGTCAAACTGTGTAGGTAGTAAAGAGCTGTAATTTACCGAATTGTTATAGAAATTAATTTGGATACCTACCCCTAGTTTCTTTGGGATTATTGATGTAATTGATATTTGTTTTTTCTCGTTTGTAACTTGTGTCCTAACTTTTTTGTTCCTAAATTTCTGTAACTATCATCGGAAGTCATAATGATCAGTTGTCCTAAAAAATTTCTTCCTAATTTTATTACTAAGAACTTGCTTGTAGTTATAATTATGTTGATCATAATGGTTTTCTTCATAACGGACCAACATCATAATTTTGTTAGTCCTAATATCATAACTAAGAACATACTTCAACTCTTAATTTTGTTTTTCCTAATGAATAAACGCTTCACTAAGTAAATTAAAAAACTCTGTTCTGGCGCTTCACCGGCCGCTGCCGCGGCACGCTCGCTTCGCTCGCTCGGCTCGCGCGCGTAGGGTCGCGGTACACCCAACACTCCTCCTCGCTTCGCTCGTCGTCGTACCTACACGGACCAGCTGCGCTACCACAAACTTCGAAAGTCGAAGTTCGTAATACATGCATCCCTGTCACTCGAGTAAGAGAGTGCGATAGAGATGGAAATACCCGAACTTCGACTTTCGAAGTTCGTGGTAGCGCCGCTGCCTTAGGCTACGTTTGCAGAGACAGGCGGCTTGCTTAGCGTCTAGCTAGAGCCTTGTGGCCTCGCCTCGCGCCTTGCGACAAAAACAAACACGTTTGTTTACTTCGATAACGCCAAGCGTGCAGTGCGGCCGGCGCGAAAAATCTATAATGTTCATTTTACTAAGCTACTCGCTAGGTGACTCGCTAGGCTCTAGACGCTAAGCAAGCCGCCTGTCTGTGCGGGCGTAGCCTTTGAGTAAAATAGGTGACCTCGGCGGTTTCAATGATTCGGGTAATATGATTATTCAGTATTAGACAATAAAATCTAAGTAAAAACGTTATCCGTATATAGGATAAGTAACATTTATGATGAAAAATATTATAAAAAACAATTTTAGGATAAAACAATATATGATTAGTGTCATTATGAATTTAAATAAAACGGACAAGTGAGTGTTATCATGAAAAAAAATATGAAAAGAAATATAAGGATATGCGAAATTTGTTATTATTGTCATTATGACTTCGAATGGTTATGACTTACGATCGTTAGGAATAAGAATTATTAGGACTAACGATTATTGTGGCGTAAAATTTTATGAAGAAAAATTTGGTGAACCAAAGCGCCCCCAAGGAAAATACATGGAAAAAACCAGTTCAAGCATAATATTGTTGCACCTTTAGCCAATAATGAGTAGTTTTTGGGACTAACTTTACTCAGTTTAGGACTTGGTCGATTTGTGTGTGCTGTTGTAAATTTATATATACCTATAACTTTCAATATAAAAATGACGGAGAAGCGATATCTTTGGAACGTTTGTCAAGACAAATGGAATCCCAACCCAGGAGCTCTATTCAATAGATTTATATCTTTTGTCATATAATTGCGATATCCCTTTGATAGCTCAAGCAAGTGATTCTGATTACCTAGGCAAATAGTAAACAGTTGCGTTAACGATCTTCGCGAATTTCCGCGCCAGAAATATCATAAAAGGAACTAATTTTTCACTTACCCGTTGGCATCGTAAATCCGCTCCGAGTTAGTGGAAATTAACCGCGCTCTTGTTGCTCGCTTTATGGAAATGAAACGCGAGAGTTGGAGTGGTATCCAGCCGGGGTGGGTGCGAATATATTAAAATAGACGGTTATTGACTGTATATAAATAGAACAGAAAAACAAGTTCTAGCTGTTTTAGGACATTCAACGATTTGGAAAGAAAGAAGCACTGATTCTGCTTGAATTCGAGTTTGCCAAGTGTGTATACACAGAAAAAAACAAGCTACAGGTTGACAGGTCCTTGAAATCTCAAATATTACCTGATCAGTGATCTGAATGTCTGTCAATCTACACCGGCACCAGTCTGCCTACATAGGTAGAGATGCTGGGTTCGAATCCCGGTAAGGGCATTTATTTGTGAGATGAGCACGTATATTTATCCCAGAGTCGCGGATGTTTTCCATGTATTTAAGTATGTATTTAATATTTATCTACAAGGATATATATCGTCGTCTAGTACCCATTGTACAAGCTTTGCTTAGTTTGGAACTAGGTCGACTTGTGTAAGATTGTCCGCAAATATTTATTTGTTTTATTTATTTAGCAGAACTGGCTTCCCGCGCGTGGCCTGAACAAGGGTCGAAAATTGTTTTAGCACTTTTTTTTTTATTGAGTTAACAAAATCACTTTTAAAAAAGACAATTTAATGTACAGCTAATTGTAACGTCATAGTGTTCCACTGCAAGCAAATTGTTTTGATAATTAAGCTATGGCTTTCGTTAGGGAAATAGACACCAGAGTGGTATCCTGCCGCTGATTCTCGGACAAACGGTAATAAATAGTGTTATGTTTATATAAAATATACAGAATTAATCAAGCTCACGTCTAGTAAGCAACTTCGACGATCTATTGATACGCAAAGCAGTTCATCAAAGGGAAATGTAACGTCAAAGACCTACGGAAAGAGATATTGCTTGTCAACCGAAACGAACGAAGTTCTTTCTTTAGCTTGGGCAGAACATCGTTTGTCTGTCCGACCGGTGTCCGGTGTCTGGCCCCTGCCCCCCTATTCTGTAACTTGTTTTAAGCTCACCTCAACGCTCACCCACATACATATCTTGACACCGCGATGCGCAATAATCAAGCGTAGGTAGAGGTCTAGTTTCGTGGCAGGTGACCGGCGGGGTGAGCGGCTTTAGCGCGTAGCGAAAAACAGCCCTGTTCCCCTCTATAGGTCGCATTTGTCAACCAATTCTCGTGAAATGTAATGAGCAGGTTCGTTAATTATATAGGTTTTTTGTCGAATCACTTTTTCGGAAAACAAAGACAGGCTCGCGAATTCTACCAGCAGAGCCACTAGCATACTCGTAAGTGTGCTGGATTGGGAATAATATAAAATTGTAAACTTGATCACATTGTCTATGTTGGTAGTCCCTTGTTATTTAGCAGCCCGCTTATAATGTCTGAAATAAGCCCCCTGCTTACTTAAAAGCAATATTTATTGGCAATTTTGGTTTGAATATTGGATCAAGTAGGGGAGACTGGGGTTTATAGGAACGCGGGTCATTTGAAACAAGCTTAATTCCTAGACTATTGGTGGTTTCGGCAGGGTCTCGAGGAAGGAAATTATCGGCTTTATTGTCGTGACTTGTCTAACCATAAGTTTTGCGGGGCAGAACCCATTTGATTTTTTTACGAGGATTGCTTTTCACATGGAGTAAGAATAATTGGGGATAATATTTTGTTTATAAATCAAAAACAAATGGTCGCTTTTTAAATATTGCTTTAATCACTTATAAGTATAGATATTCTATCTTATTCGTACCCATACGCTTCCGATATTTTATAAATAATTTAATATTTACAAAGAGGTCGACGGGGCTGTTCAAACAAAAAAAGAATTTTGTTATTGCCTATGTCTTTTTTATGTACATAAAACATTCAAAAATACTTGAACAATCTGTACAAGAATACCAGAAAGATGAAAGAACATAATACTGAAATAATACGAGTAGAAAATGGGAGAAATAGTCAAAAAAATAATAGTGATCATTATTAGTGTTAATTTGTACTTATATTTTGTTTTTTTTGCTCTACTTCGACCTGCACTAGCAGTCAATGTGCTAAGAGTGAAAAGGGGACGAACTGAAAACCACCGCTGTATAGCCCGCAATGACTGTCACATGCAGAATTCGTTCCTTTTCAGTTAAATAATTTTGTAATTTTTTTATCCGTTTATGTATTTTTGCTTATGTATCTGTTTGTGTGACAAAATATATTTTCTTTCTTTATAGTAAGTACTTATTGTTACCAAAATAAGTCCTAAAGTTATGGGTATGTTAAAGTCAATTGGGACTAAATTTTGTTACATTTGTAAGTACGATATCAGGAAATATATTTTACAGGAAATCAATTATTTAAGCGATTATAATAATAACATAATCATAGTTGTTCCAACTGACCCCATCCTTATTTCATCCGATTTGGGATCAGGGTCATTTGAAACGTTTTCCGATGTTTTTTAAAATGCTTATTATTGCAAAAACATACCACAATGAGGTCAATTAACCATTGTTGTTACATAGCCAAATATCCTGGCCAGCGCAGAAAACATTTACCAAACAGATTATATTAAAAATGAGGACATCATAGCCTTTTGTGTCAAAATCGTTCCAAATTACCCCAGTCTCCCCTACTTGCAGCTGCAGACCACTAGTTATAATACTTAAAAAGCAAACCTTCGTTTCTATGTACATCGCTAATACAGTGAAACCTGGTTAATAGGGACCTGGATAAATTAAAAACCTCTATAATTGCAACCAAATGGCCAATCACAGTTTTATATGTGTACTGTTCCTAATATATGTACATAACCTTCCTAAGATATCCAACCATAAGTGTATCCTTTTCGCTGACGATATTTCTTTAACCACGACAATAACTCCAATGATTACTCTGACATAAAAATTAAATAAAACCTTAGTTAACATCTCCGAATGGTTACAGGACCATAATCTAGTCCTTAACAGAAACAAAACAAAGATTATGCAATTTAGACCACATCAAAAACGACCAACATACATGACGTTCCTACTGCTTAACCTAAATATTGAAGCAGTTACTGAATTTTCCCTATTAGGACTCACTATCACCTCGACTGGAAAAAACATGTAGCTAAAACGAAAACCAAATTATCTTCCTTCCTGTACCTATGCATTAAGCGTTTTAAAATCAAATACAAATATAGAGTGTGCGCTGTCAGCTTACCATGCAAACGCAGAAGAAACGCAAAAGAAGAAGAATGGTTACGCTATGGAATTTTATTATGGGGTCACAGCACTGACGCACACCATCTCTTCATATCCCAGAAAAAATGTATCCGTATAATAGCAAATAACCTGAAAATCTGAAACCTGCAAATCACACTTTATAAGTCCTAATATTGTCAGTCCCCTCCTTATATATACTTGAAATAGCTACCCTCGTATTAACATATTCGAATTTAACAAAAGTTCACGACGCACAAACCAACTAGTCGCCTCAGAACTAATACTAGACACTTATAAAAAGGGACCATATTGCCTATCAATAAAAATGTATAATAAATTACCCTACCATATCAAGAACATAAGAAGGCTCAAAGTCACCCAAAGGGCTATGGAGAGGGCTATGTTGGGAGTTTCTCTGCGTGATCGCATCAGAAATGAGGCTATCCGCAGCAGAACCAAGGTAACCGATATAGCCCTCCGAATCGGAAAATTTAAGTGGCAGTGGGCGGGGCACATAGCGCGTAGAACCGATGGCCGTTGGGGCGGAAAGGTTCTCGAGTGGCGACCACGAACCGGAAGGCGCGGCGTGGGTAGGCCCCCCGCAAGGTGGACTGATGACCTGGTAAAGGTTGCTGGAGTCCGCTGGATGCGGGTGGCGCAGGACCGGTCACTTTGGCACTCTTTGGGGGAGGCCTATGTCCAGCAGTGGTCGTCTTTCGGCTGATATGATGATCAAGAACATACAGAGCAACAATTTATTTATAAACAAACTAAAAACACTTATTTTGAAAGAATCATACTATTCTGTCCAAGAATTAATGGAGGATAAAGTAGCATAACGATTACCTGTAACTTGTAATTAATATAACTCTAATAAATAAAATAACCACTTGTAGTTACTATGTAATTAGTACTTTGTGCGTATTAGAATTTGATTTGTGTTAGAATTAAGAATTCGTTTTTAGGAACCATCTTTGCAATACCCTGTTCAGGGTCCATGATATACTATTACTTATTTGTAAAACAATGTACCATGGTGAGCAATAAACGAATTATGATTATTATTTTTATGTATGTCTTTCTCGCTCACGGGACAATGATGTCCCGGACCTTTGGGAGGCGTGCGTGGAGCTAGGTACCTACAAAGTACCAACTGAGACACCTTGAGGCCCTTTTGACAATTGAATGAAATGCAAGTACACCGAGCGGATGCTGTCCCTGCCCGTGTCATGGGACGCACACAGAAACAGCACCCGCTGGGGTGTACGAGTACAGGGCAGTATAAAGGCAAGCCAGAGGCAGGGGGCCTGTTCAACCACCCACCCGGTCGGCTCTCAGGTACGTAGGGTCGCTACTCCTTAACAGCCCGCCACAAGCTGCCTTACGTTGACTGATTGCACCAGAAATCTGGTGGGCGATGGGGCCGTCACATCCCTACGCCTTTTTACTAGTTGCTAACCCTGACCTACGACGAGACAGAAAATTTGCTTACTATAGTGAAATAGTTCTGCAATCGCAAGCATGCTTTTTGTTAAATATAGTTTTGCAATTCTTGACGCGAGGTAACAAATGTTTAGACAGACAATATATGTATACATAAAACAAAGGCCATTTATGCCTAAAACACAGATTACAACTGTAACCTACACTCGCTGTCAAATATTTCGGTTCACCCTAAATTAAATAACTGCAATAGGTTTTTTAAAATATTTAACACTTGTTTTATTTACATAATATGCTATTATTTACAATACCCAACTGTATTAGCAATTTCCTGGATCCTATCATAAAAATATCAATATCCAAAAATCACGTTTTTTGCGATATCTCGCTCCGTTAACGTTGTTTTTTTTCATGGTTTTTTACGAGTCCCATTTAAACCTGGGAACGTTATATTTTTTACTGTTCTTTTAGCAGTTTAGATGTAAAATTAAATAAAGATCATGACAGGATTAAACAAAACGACAACCTTGCACTATTTTAGGAAATATGACGGTATTTTACCATCCCGTATTAAAGAATACGGGATGGTAAACTACACTCGCGGACAAAGGTCCGCGAGTGTAGTTTAGGCAATAAACTTGTATATTGGTCCCCTAAGACCATTTCTTTCAGACGCATTGGCGTATTAATATTGTATACGAATAATCCTGTTAGATATAAGTTTTGTTGTTAATAACTTAATTAGATTATATCCACTTATGGCACTATTTTTTCCTAAATAAATCTTTTTATTATTATTATTCTTGATTCATATTTCATCTTAAGTTAGGTGTGTACTATAATTTTATAAAAAGTAAAATATAAAACTATACATACAAAACATAAAATCATATTATTATTATTCTCTTTATTAATTTTTCGTCTTAGGCTAGGTTTTTACAATAACTATATAAAAAGTAAAATATAAAACTATACATACAAAACATAAAATCATTATAAAAACCCTTCCTAGGGTACCGCCGGCAGCGAGGCGGGGCCTAAGCTGCCGGTGGTCAGGGCGCCAGAGACAGGAACCTCCTGACTATCCGCGTAGTATCCAGGAGTACCGCCTTCTGTATCTGACCCTTGATCCAGCCATCTAGCGAGAGTCTCTTGAGGTGATGGTCGAGACTCTTCGCTATTAAACCGTTCGCTGAAACGACTATCGGGACGATGATCGTCGAATCAACATCCCACATGGCGGTTACCTCGCGAGCCAGGTCTAGGTACTTGCTGGCTTTGTCCTTCTCGGCCTTCACGAGATTCTCGTCATGGGGGATGGTGATGTCGACGAGCACTGCCTGGCGTTTCGATCGATCTGTAAGCACGATATCAGGCCTATTGGCAAGAATAGTCCAGTCCGTGATGACAGTTCGATCCCAATAGAGCGTGGCACGACCATTTTCGAGAACTGGCGCAGGTGTGTACTTATAGTAAGGCACTTCGGAGGCGACAAGACCGTATAGCAGAGCAAGTTGCTGATGAATAATTCGGGCTACAAGGTTATGTCTGTGCAAGTACTCGCCGTTAGCAAGATGACCACAACCGGAGATAATATGCCTTAGTGACTCCCCGGGACGGCGGCATGCCCGACAAATGTCGACCGTACCGTCCTTCAGGATATACCTCCGGTAATTGTTCGTCATGATAACTTCGTCCGCAATTGCACAGACAAAACCTTCGGTTTCCCCGAAGAGATCCCCGAAACGTAGCCAGTTCACCGACGCGAGCAGATCTACATCGGGTCCTGTGAGGGCCTTGTAGAACCGCCCGTGTAGCTCCTTGCTCCTCCACACCGCCCTGCGGTCCTCGATGCTCATTACTTTAAGTCTGCGCCAGTTCTCGTTTGCCAAGGAGAGCGGGGTGAAGTTTCCGTCTACTGCCACTACGTCGCGATGCATCCCACACTCGTTGTTTAGAAAATAATCCCTGAGACTGCACACCTCACGGTTGTGAAGGTCTTTGGCATTTAAAAAGCCGCGACCTCTACACTTCCGCGAGATGTAGTCTCATAACAGACGAGCGTGGGTGTAGCATGCGATGCGCAGTAAGCAGTACTCGGACTCTTCGGTCCAGGGCATCCAGCTCACTCTGAGTCCATCTTAGTACGCCAAAGGAGTAAGTAAGCAAGGGCATCGCCCAGGCGTTGAAGGCGCGCACCTTGTTGCCGCCCGACAAAAGACTATTAAGTACTTTGGTCAGGCGACAAAAGAAGCGCTCCTTCACCGCCCGCTTTACGCCCTCACCCTCTTGGACATTGTCTCAGAAAGTTGCAAATTTGCTGAATTTACAACTTTCCCCCGCTGTAATCGTACATGCATGACCGCACACTTATCGACACCAAATTCCATTTTGATGGCGCTACTGAAGACTTCTGTTGTTTTCAGTAGTTCCATCAGGTCATGTCCATTCGGTGCAAATAGCTTAAGTTCGTCCATATAGAGCAGATGAGAAATGTCCTCACCCTCTCTCCGAAGTCGGCAAACTAGTCCTGAATCCTTCAGCATGGAGCTAAGCGGATTCAGCGCTAGGCAGAACCACAAAGGACTCAAGACTGTCGCCCTGGAAGATCCCACGATCAATCCTTATAGAGTCCTGCGGACCAGAAGGGCAATCTCCTCCCCCCGGTTGACGAAGGACTGTGGTCCACTGCCCCATGCAAGCGCCTAAGAAGGATCTCAGAACTGCATCAACTTTATACAACTCTAAGATCCTCCTCAGCCATGAATGAGGCACCGAATCATAGGCCTTCATGTAGTCAATCCAGGCGGCCGAAAGGGCCCCTTTGTTACGCCGGACTCGTTGGCAAATGGTCATGTCTATGAAGAGGAGCTCTTTAGTACCAGAGACCCAACCCTACATCCATTTTGAGCAGAGGCCAAAACGTTGTTTGCAACTATGTGTGCGTTAATTTTTGCTCTCAAAATGGATGTAATGAGCTTGTACAGAGTAGCCAAGCACGTGATGGGTGTGTAGTTTTTCGCTTCCGTGGTACTACCGGACTTATAGAGCAGGGAGGTGATACCAGTTGTCAAGAAAGAAGGCAGGGAACCGAGCTCAAGGGCTTGCTGGAACTGTGTTGCCAACTGCAGGTGTGAGCATCGAAACCATTTCAGCCAGAAGTTGTGTAATCCAGCCGGTCCAGGACTTTTCCAGTTCGGAGCCAAATGGATGGCACAACTAACGTCCTCGGGGCTGATGGTAACAGTCCCCATGGGTTCGATGAACTCACACTCACGTTCAACAACACTTATCCACTCGCCTTCGGTGTGTTCGACTGGCACTGACCAGATACTACGCCAGAAGTCAACCATGGCAGTAGCATCCGGTTGCTGTCCGTCGGACACACGAAGGTCGGTTCCCTCCCACTCTCGGTATACCTTCCTTTGATCGCTCTGGAAAAAGCAATTCTGCTGGTATTGATCCACTCGCTCTCTGTAGCGGCGAATACGGCCTGCGCATGCATAGACTTTCTGCTTCAGAAAGTCAATGCGCTCTATGACACAGGCCATGTAGTCACGGGGTCTGATACCAGTTCCCGCGAAGGCCTGGTTCACAAAGCGCATGACTCGGGGGCGGTTGTTGCCCCCTCTGAAGCAGATCAGCTTTGCAATGAGAGTCCTAAACGTTTTGATACGACGCTCAATCCGTACTTGCTATGCAGGGACACCCCCGGCGGTCCTAGGTGCACGGTCAGCGTCCGGAAACTTGGCGCGAGCAACACGGCACGCCGCGATGGCCCCGCAGTACATGATTGAGTGTGTATCAAGTAAGTGTTCACTAGCCCGTATATACGGGTCTAGCAGACCGTTTAGAGCTCCCATTAACGCTAGATTGCGTCTATTTACGGGCAGGCGTGGTAGTCGTGGCCTAGAGTTGTTTGTGGAACGATACCCCGTAATCGCATCTTCCAAAGCCCTCCTCAGTTGCTCATTGGTCTGGGTATTCACGCTCTGATTCGCACGGTCCTCCTCGTCGGCACTGTGATCAACCCGCAGTGCCCCCGGTGCCAGGTCGGGAGCAGGCATCGGAGCCGGCAACATGGCAGGCGGATCCCGCACCGAGGTAGAGGCCGCACGAACAGAGAGTGCTTCCAGGCGTAGCCGATCAAGCGTAGCGTCATCCAACTCACACTCTCTCAAATCCACGTCCATACTGCGCGCTATTCAAGAAAAGCATTTTTTGCATGGCTATAAAATTATTCAATAAGCTGCCAATGTCTATACAGATGTTACCTACCAATAAATTCCGGAACACGATACGAAAACTACTAAAAAATAAATGCTATTATGACATCCATGAATATTTAAATGACAATAAACTAATTTAATGTATTGTGAACAGTTATTTTTATTCATCAACTTTGACATTATATAAAAATACTTTGATATTATACTCCTCATAGTAATTTTAGAAAATATAAATTATGAATGAAGTACCTATAAATATTGTATTTGTTGATATCTACAATCTCTGTTTCTACTTCTGACTGCTTAATTTAAGACGCTGCAATATAAATATTTGTATGTCTTGTATGGCAAAAAGTGGAGTACTTTAAGTAAGGCAATGCCTGTATCACCTGCTTTTCGACAAATAAAGTTATGATTATGATTATGATTATGATAAATCTAAAAAGGCAATGTAGGCGTAAAAACTATAAAAAGCTAATTACAATTATGCTCTAAATGAATTATTATAAAGTCAATACGTATATAAATTTTAAATTTTTGAATTAGGAATTATTAACCAGTGCAATTAAAAATTACAATAAATTGCAGTTTAGAACAATAATAATAAATATAACTATTATTATTATTATATTTGTATAACCGTTGTATGGAAAATCAAGTAAATTGCTGTTTCGGTCTCTAAATAAATACTGCGTTAGGTCCATAGTTGTCGTACAATTTTGTTTTTATGAACGCGTAAGGATATATTGGTAGCTTTAAATTTGGACACTAAAAAAAAGCATATTTTCTGGACTAATATTATGATAATTTGATGGTTTACTATCCATTTACCAACACTTAGTTATTTTTAACATGAGGACACTACCCAATTGTCATTTCATCAAATACGTCTACGACATAAAAATAATTTAAATTAATAAGTACTATAAAATTCCCAACTATTTCGTCGAGACTTCAGAGGCGTGTTATTTCAGTTCTTTGCCTTTAAGGAGCGTGAAACGACAAAAATTAGGAATAAAAGTTGGTGTCAGCTTCCTTGTTCCCAACTTTTCTGCTTCAAAGTTAGAGAAAAATGAGAAATTTGAATAACTCCATTTCCTTAGATATATTAAGAGAGTAGAGAAAATTTAATCAGAGCTTTACCTTTGATGTATTTAAGTATTAAGTGTTAATAATAGGTGCTAATTATGAAGGATGTAAGTACCTACTTTGTCACACTAACTTGCTGTAGTTAGTATATGAAATGTATGTATTGTCGAATCATTCTTACTATATTAAATTGTTGTGACAAATTGCTAAGTGTGTAAATACCCTTAAAATGACTACTTGTCAGTTGAATATGTGTTAATCGTGGAACACACTGGCACGCCTGCGGTGGCGATGGCGGTTATACTAAACTTGATATTGGAGTCTGGCTAATGAAAGATGAGCCTGAGATTTATTGAAAACTTTTTATATGGCAACATATAATTATCAAATGTGTCAAACGTCTTAACTTAGTATGATGTCCTAATCTTGATACTTGATATGCCAACTGAGAAAACAATTGTTCTGTTCCATTATAAATTGGACGGGTTCTGCTTTTTAAGAGAATTAAAGTTAATGTGTCGTACAAATTGAAATTTTGGAGACTGATTATTCTTTTGATATAAAGTACACTCGCGGGCAAAGAATACGGGTCGGTAAAATACCGTCATATTTCCTAAAATAGTGCGTAAGAGGTTGTACAGTTAACCCTGTCATGATCTTTATTTAATTTTACATATAAACTGCTAATAACATTAAAAAATATAACGTTACCAGGTTTAAATCGGACTCGTAAAAACCCATGAAAAAAAAACGTTAAGGGAGCGAGATATCGCAAAAATCGTGATTTTTGGAAATCGATATTTTTATGATAGGATCCAGGAAATTGTTAATACAGTTGGGTATTGTAAAGAATAGCATATTATGTAAATAAAACAAGTATTAAATATTTTTAAAAACCTACTGCAGTTATTTAATTTAGGGTGATCCGTATTCTTTGCCCGCGAGTGTAGAATGAAGTTAAAGAGTTATATTTCATGTATCTTTTGATATGTTCATGTATTTGTGTGATTATTATGTACACGGTATTGGAACGTTCAATTTTTTTTCTTTTTTAGGCTCATATTCATTAGCCAGACTCTAGCAGTCAAGTTTATTATTGACCGACACTGCAGGCCGCTCCGGTCCGTGAGAGGCCTTAAGGGGCTGACAAGACCTAATTTTGTTGAAATTCATGTTATTTAAGCAGCTTTTAAGACAAACTATTTGTTCTAGAACATAAAAAAAGTTAATATTCATCATATTTCAAAGACCGTGAACGGACTCGATACATAATTGGACGAAATCAGCTCCATAGAAAATAATTGCAAAGATTGGTCTTAAAATCATCATTAAACGGTTCTATGCTTTTTTTTGGTTATCTTCCTGATGTATGGGTCTGCAATTAAAAACATGAAGTCAACATATTCATACTTACACCGCTAACGAGTCATATTTCGCAAATAAAACACTCTTTTTTATTTCAATATTTATTTAATATTATCTTCTAAGACCTGGCCGCCCAGTAACAATCGCTCTCGTTTACTCCGGTACAAAGAGACAGTGTGTGCCGTATCCCGAATCCTCAAGGGCAATATTTGGTGTTGACAGCGTCTTAGGGATCGTCCTAATACAACGCGACTACGCGATTATCGCAAGTTCGCGCGAACGCGTGATCGAACATATTGGACTCGAATAGGTGTCCTAATTGACATAGCAAGTTCGTGGCGGTCGTTTTTTCTTAGGCCGCTTTAATGAATGCGACACAACCCATTTTTTTACTAGAGTAGGAGAGAAAAACAAATGTGACAGAAACAAAATAAATTTATGTTAAAATAATGAACTCAAATAAACATGAAACCGTTAAGGTGGCTACAACGCTTTATAAACTTATTATTTGTCAAAATCTACAATTCAAATTTAAAGAAAACTTTCCCTCAAAACAATGTGGCCACATTTGCATTATTTGACTTTTCTTTACTCAGTCCTTCCAAATAATTATCATGCAAACAAAATGAATAAAATAATTGGGTAAAACTGCCTGACCTAAAAGATGTTAATGGATCTCGGAATTTTTTAGAAGTGCTTTCTTATCAGAAGACAGGGAATACTATCAAGCAAGAAGGAATACTCATTACGATTCTATCCAGTGCAGCCAATTTCTGCTTTCCTCATATTTTATAATTCGTACTAGTGTCCATATTTTGTATAAACAACAATACTACAAAATCCGTTTCAAAATGGATCTTGTTGTTTCTGAGTTTAGCACAAAATGCGTGCATCAGACTTTTCCTTATTGAACGAGCGAGCGAAGCGAACGAAGTTCTATACATGGAATACCTGTCCGGATGTCACGCTGTCCCACTGTTCTCTTCTACAGGTTACGAAATGTTGAAATGTGAAATGTTGTGAGCATAGCAGGTTCGTTAATTATATATATTTGTTTGCCAATTCACGTTTTCGCAACATTTTTTTTGGAAAAAAGTCAGGTTCGAGGTCATTTCTACAGCTCACCGAGCCACTAAGTGATATGTAGAGGTAGGGAGCAATAGATACACGATTAGATGATGTTGGTTGCAATTTGTATGTTTCTCTGTGTCTCTTCTGGAACATAAATCTGATTTATTTGCGCTAAAGCTGACATGAGATGTCAAGATGTGAAGTTGTCCAACACACTTACAGTACGATTACTGTTAGTTAAGACCTGACAGATGGATTGCCTTCATTTAATTTTAAACTTTAATCTTATACAAATAAAATAGTTATTACTAAATCGGTAGATGTGGGTAACAGTATTCTGAAAAATGCTTTATCTATATGAAATTAAAGTTGAAAATTAAATGAAGGCAATCCATCTGTCAGGTCTTAATTAACAGTAATCGTACTGTAGCTTGTTCCAGCATGCAAAAATTACGGCGTCACAAACTTATTACATTCCGTTTAAACCAAGAACACATTAGGGATCAATTTAATTAATGTCAACATGTCAAATTATTATTTCATTCAATTTTATTAATTACATTCAAAAAATTCATTTTATAAAAACTTTTTTCTTTCAACCATATAAATAGTTCTTCATAAATAATTGTATTTAAGTAGATGCTTAAGTTAATAGTATGTTATTTTATATACATGTTTCTACAAAAATAAAATAAGCTTATTTATAATGTCGAATTTACTAGCCAAAATGCCAATACATTACCTACCGCGCTCATTTTTACAATTTCATCATAACAGACATATTGGAGATTAATATTTCTTAGTACCTCATAAGTCGTGTATGGGTTGGGTCGTAAAATACGTATTGTAGTGGATTTTACGGCAACCACCGATGCTTCTATGAAATGAAATATAAAAATATTTCATTCCACGCTCCATAAGGTACGTTAATTGAACTTTGACGGCCCAAGGAATGGGAGGTTACTGAGTTTCAGTGAAAGCCATATGGCAGAAATATATGTCTGGATTAGGACACTGGTTTTGGGCCGCTTAAACTTAGAATCTAAGTTTAAGCGGTCTAAAATCAATACTTAATCTACATTTCAGATTATAGGAAAATGACGAGCTGCTCTAGTATTTAGAACGAATTATCGTTCGAAGTTCGAAGTATCGTTCTACGAGTATACTTAGATATATATCTATTCTATTGATAATCCTATGCCCACCCACACGCATAACGCCACTGTTGAAAGTATTTTTTTCATCTTTCGACGAATTACGCTTTCGAGTTACGGTAAAAAACAGGAACCCTTAGCCGTAGCTTAGAGGAGGGTTTTTCAAACTGTGGGTGGGTCACCAAGCCTTTTAGTTCGCGGCTAGGGCTACTGCTAGGGCATATCCACTCACTTGCTTGTGGCAACCACAATTGTCAATTTCGCGCACCCCTAAACTGATGGTGGCAACTGTGGTTGCCAAGCGAAATATGGGCTTCTTTGATAAAGAATAAAGTATGGGCTTCTTTGATAAAGAATAAATTAAAGCAATTTTAAGTGAGCGGTTAGGGTCGCGGCTATTTGGAATAGCGTAGGATGGGGCCCGCAAAATATTTTTTTCTGCACTAAGGGGGTCGTGCCATGGAATAAAATTAAAAACTTTGGATTAGAGGATCACTTGGTTGCCCGTCCGACGCTGATAGTCGGTCTCTTCTTCTCAGAAATGCCTAGAGGTCACCATCATCATCATATGAGGCGAAAGACGTCCACTGCTGGACATAGGCCTCCCCCAAAGACGTCCACTGCTGGACATATGCCTTCCCCAAAGACGTCCACTGCTGGACATAGGCCTCCTGCAAAGACTTCCACTGCTGGCCATAGGCCTCCCCCGAAGACGTCCTCTGCTGGACATAGGCCTCCCCCAAAGACGTCCACTGCTGGCCATAGGCCACCCCCGAAGACGTCCACTGCAGGACATAGGCCCCAGAGTTCCGTACGCTTAGAGGTGTCATGTGAATATATAATTGATTTTGTTTTTTTTTTATAATTCTTTATTTCTTTATTTCTTTGTCTCGTAGGTAACCAAAACACTTATTCAAGTGTACAGTACAAATATTCATTCGAAACGTTAAATGTATTTAACGTTTCGAATGAATTTATATTTTGGGCTACATGGGCTATCTGTAGATAATAATAATAATATGGCTGTTATAAGGTGATTTCATTGATTATATTAAATAACAATAACACAAAATCGTTTCGCAATTAAGCAATGCAGCCCAAAAAACATGGAAAGTTCACCTTAAGAGTTTACCAAAATGATATGCAGAGCGGCTTACTGGCAAAATTTTAATTTCCAATTTAATCAAATGTTAATACAAACTACACGTATCTAGTTAATCTTGAGCTTTCCCCAGAGTTCGCCTTGAATAAAAAAAACCACGTTCAGCGGTGTAACTTTTTCAAATAAAACAAACTTTTGCACTAGCTTGGCGACGAGTTTGGAAGCAAGCAAAAACCTGTGAACAGTTTCATGAAAAAACTAAAATAAATCTCAGCACTTTCTCAGTACTGTGAAGACTACTCGTCGAGCGAGACTTTAAATAGAAGCATAAATCAGATCAAAATATGATTAACAAGCTTTAAACCGCGACTTCGACCATAATAAAAATTTCTTGTCAAGCTATCTCCCCAATTTGGGTTTTCAGGATACAAAGTAGACACTTGCCTACTTAAGATATATAGAATACTTGTCCTATGTGTGTATCCTATGTTAATGTTAATCTAGGTTAGAAACGAATAATTGAAAGGAAGGAAGATTGCCTTATTTAATTTTTAGAACGCGGAAGATGCAGGCTGGGTAGACACAAGATGAACTGATGACCTGGTAAAGGTTGCGGGAGTCCGATCGGAGGCAGAGGCTGACAAGACCTAATTTTGTTGAAATTGATGTTATTTAAGCAGTTTTTTAAGAAAAACTATCTGTTCTACCACATCAAAAAAGAAATGTTAATATTCATCATATTTCAAAGACCATGGACGGACTCGATACATAATTGGACGAAATCGGCTCGATAGAAAATGATTGCAAAGATTGGTCTTAAAATCATCATTAAACGGTTCTGTCTTTATTTTTTTGACGTTTGGGGTTACAATTAAAAACATAGTCAACATATTCATACCTAAACCGCTAACGAGTCATATTTCACAAATAATTCACATTTTTTTTATTTCAATATTTATTTATTATTTTATTATCTTCTAAGACCTGGCCGTCCGGTAACACTCGCTCTCGTTTACTCTGATACAAATAGACAGTGTGCGCCGTATCCCGAATCTTCAAGGGCATTTTGGTGTTGACAGTGTCTTACGTTCAGCAGTGGACTTTCGCCTGATATGATGATGACGTCTGTGGTGAAACGAACTTTTTTTTTTTTTTTTTTTCCCTACCTATCTTTCCAAGTTGGGCCCCGAAGGGGCCCTTAACTAATTACCTATAACTAAAGGTGAAACGAACTATAATCTACCATACACGAACCTATACTTTCCGGAGCGCTCGTATTCATATATTTTTTAAGTACACATATTAGTTGGTAAAGTATTACAATTTAGTGGTTAAATTACTTGGTTTAAATTAACAACTTTCAGCAAACAGTACACATACTCGTACCTAACCTACCACCAGTATGCTTGCAGTAGGTAATCGTCTCGCCTTAACATTAATTGGAAACTAATCTCTAGAGAGCGAACCGCCGCATGATTGGCAAAGATCGATAGGCTTGGGCTTGAGAACACAATGCTTGTGTGAGCATGTTGTGTCAAAATATATTGTCAGCACCCTATATTCGAATCTTGTGATTGTAGTCCAGTCAATGAACTGACAACTTGTATGGAAAAATTGAAAATTTTGGAAATAATAGCTTATTTTTTATGTGTAACGGATATATTATCAATTAAATAGTTACCCAGCGACAAAATCCGACAAACTTTCAGACATCAAAAAAATTATAAATTAACTAGCTTCTAAAAAGTCAGAAAAAATATTAATAAACATGTTTGTCTTTATTTTGGTTCATTTACATTTGCTCTATAATATTCAATATAAATCGTACAAAAAAGACAATGCATGCTTCATTTAAATCTACATAATTACTTCCGGGTGGAAAGTTTGCCGGATTCTTGAATTGATTGAATTAAATCTTAGAATAAAATTTTAAAATGAAATCAACAAAAAAAAACGCTATTATAAATTAATGTTTTTCAAAACCGTATCTTGCCTGGAGTATTGTGTCTGAAATAACGGCAGGAGGTCAATTTAGTTTATGATTTCGTATCGCACTTGCAAAGTTTTACCCGCGCCTGTTGACACTTCCGACACGCGGTAGCTTAGCGCGCGTGATTTGAATGCGATGCGAAGTGAGGAACAATTAATTACCTACTACTTTCAGCAAATTTAAGGTTCAAACGCAATTTATAGTTTAAGGAAATCAATAAGATAATAAACAAATAATTTAAGGAGACAATATAACTTTATCTAGTCTCACAGTAAGCACAATAAGGCAAAAGTGAAAGTCAAAATTCATCATCATATCAGCCGAAAGACGTCCACTACTGGACATTGCAAGGCAAGACAAATCAAAATAATTAATTAATGGGCTTCATGACGAACATTTCTTGAATATTAAATGTTTATTAAGCAGAAAAGTCCGCTAACGAAATTCCAAACTTCGATAATAGTGGAAAATTGAAAAATGATAAAACTTTAAACATTTAATGTTAAAAATGGGGTAGCGCATTGTTACTAACGATTCTCAATGTAACATGAGACGTTGGTACCGTTTCAGAAGTTTGAAAATTAAATGAAGGCAATCCATCTGTCAGTGGCTAACTAACAGTAATCGCACTGTAAATACGTGCGAATTGAATGTTGTCTCATTAAAATTAATATCATAATTTAATATAAAAATCTACTATTTTACGTTAAACGCACGTAACGTATAAAACGTACTTATCTCGTACTTATATTACGTAATTTGTCAGGACAATATTAGTTTTGCGACGTACCTACGTAATTAAATTTCAGCATTATTCGGACTGGACAATTTTCCATGTCGAGGATTTTAAAATTCTTATTAGTCAGATTCGTCCAATAATTTCAAGTTGTCCATTTGCCATTTAAATAAATAAATAAATATTAGGGGACAATCTTACACAAATCGACCTAGTCCCAAACTAAGCAAAGCTTGTACTATGGGTACCAGACGACGATAAACATACTTATATAGATAAATAAATACTTAAATACATAGAAGGCATCCATGACTCAGGAACAGATATTCGTGCTCATCACACAAATAAATGCCCTTACCGGGATTCGAACCCAGGACCTCTTGCTTCGTAGGCAGGGTCACTACCAACTATGCTAAAGCGGTCGTCGTTTGTGCTTAATGACAGTAAATAATTTTTAGTAGTACCTATATAGACATGTACAATATTGTTATTTACTTATTAGCCTTAAGTGTCCCACTGCTGGGGAAAAGCGTCCCTCTTTTTCTTTCACGTATCCCTATCCCTCCCACCTGCCTTGGTCAAAGGCCTCAAGCTCGTCTAGCCATCTCCGACGAGGTCTACCGGACTTGTGGGCTAAAATCATCACCAACTGGGTCCCGTACAACCGAACACGGCGTCCCGGTAGACGTATACAATAGACATAAAAAAAACAAAAAATAATAAAAAGGTACAGTCTGGCTCACAAAGCACATTTAACACATGTGGTAAACGTTACTAACTGGACTTTACGAGGACTAAGATTAAATTGCAACGATCTCTTTCACGGATACTGATGCCGGCTACGCTTTAATTAAGTGCTACTTAATTAGCGCTCTTATTTATTGTCTGGTTAAATCTTTGAAGACTTGGGGGAGTTTAAAAGCGACAGCTGGAACATTTGAGGGTGTTTTAGGAGGGGTATAATTATGTAATCTGAAGAACATGTTGAACTTGTTATTTAGGATAGTCTGTAAAACATTTAGGTGGGCGGCGAAAAAATAAATAAACTATAGTCTTATATCTACAATAGTTGATGTTTAATCTGAACGTTAAGTTTTCTAGTAGAACACTAAATACCTACTATGACAAATAACTCATGAAAATACACTTTTTCCACTTAAAATTGCCTACAGTTTAAAAAACTGTCACCTTAGAATAATTTTCGGCTTGTCTATTATTTTTATTACTCGTTAATTTGATTGCCCGTGAGTGTGAGAGAGAATGAAAGCGTCATTATAAAGAAATAAATATTTTATAAAGGTCCTCTATCCTGTGCCTAATTCAAGACTTATGCTTCTTAACACGATAAGTCAATAAAGTGAAATGTAATTTCTGTCCCGGTTTTAAAAATCGAGAACGCTCTCGCGCCGTCTTGTGATAGCCGTGCTGCAAAAACACAGATCATAGACAAATACATTAGCATTACTTTTAAGGTAGCGTTCAGAAGGCGAGACACTGTATTCGATATTTAACAATCAACATAGCCTCGAGCACATTATTATCAACTAGAAACGGAAATTGCATGGAATTTCATACTTGTCTCAACTATGTAATGGTTAGTTGAAAACTTTGTTGCTGCAACTTCAGTTATTTAACAAGCAATTATTTTCCAAAGTTTCCATTGTACGTACGTGAGCGAAATTTATGGGTTATGTCAACTGTTGGTGGCCGAATTTAGGCTGTCATTGGGCAAACTGCTAGGTCCCGAGTTAAGTGGATTAGTCGTCAGGCGGCGTCAGCTATGGTAAATTACCAACACTATGCACATTTCAAACTGCAGATAGACGACACACGGCTTAGTTCGAGTTTACAGTTGTTCTGAAAAATTGACTGCATATTGTTCTTGGCAGAGGCAAAATGTTGGCTGTTGTATAAACAAGAGGGAATCCTAATGTAGATTCTACGTAGCTTATGTCCGGTAGTAGTTTTATATTTATATGGAAATATGGTAGCTACCTTACGCGCGTTCAAACCCTTACGTGATTGCCCCTCGTGACTGTCCTCTTAATCGAACGTACGATATGGATCTTAACTAAATATCCATGTAAACGTAAACGCCCAAATTATTTCTGATGATATCTTTGTCTCGAGGCGAACGAGGGGTGTTATAATTTTAATATGTTTATCTGTGTATCTATCTGAGGCATCCGAGCTTCCAAACGGGGGTTTATCCGTTAAAAACCATACTAGTCTAAGTAGCGCCGCAAAGTGGCCCCACAGAATGGGTGCCATTGCCATTATGCGGGGCTGGGGGCGGGGATTCAAAACGATGTCATGCAGCTGTTTAGTTCCAACATGCGCGTACCGGGTTTTTTCGCATTCTATGTTTTTTTTATTGTGTTGATTAGAGTGCGGTTTGTTTTCACTTGAAACTCTTGTCGGTCGAGATGGTTCTTAGCTGTTTGTTGTGTAGGGGGATGTTGATTTATGTAGATATATAGCTTCAAAACCCAATACAATGTTGACAAGTAGCTTTTTGAAACTTAACCCATCCATACTAGTATTATAAATGCGAAAGTGTGCCTGTCTGTCTGTGTATGTTACCTCTTCACGCTTAAACCGCTGAACCGATTTAGATGAAATTTGGTACAGAGATAGTTGGAGTCCCTGGGATGGACATACGATAGTTTTTATCCCGGAAATCATCCCCTAAGGGAGTAAAATGGGGGTGAAAGTATGTATGGAGCTACGATATAAACGAGTTCATCATAAATACGAGAGTTTAGTGATTATTATATCGGAAGCCGTCGCAACGATGTAAGTCGCGCTCCCTGCTTCCTAAGTCCACATGTAAGCGGCTTACAAGACCTACGCCGCGCAAGCACCATATACCAAAATATCTAGTGCATTTTAGCGGGTTCCCGTTTCGTTAAGACATACAAATGTACGATGTTTATTGTTGGTATAGCGTTTTATTAAATACTAGCTTCCGCCCGCGACTTCGTCTGCGTGGACCCGGGATAAAAACTATCCTATATTTTAATTCAGGCTATAAACTATCTTCGTGCAAAATTTCATTCAATCGGTTCAGCCGTTTAAGCGTGATTGAGTAACAAACATCCAAACATCTAAACTCGCATTTATAATATTAGTAGGATTATAAACAGAGCGGGCTGTTTGCGGTAGGAAAAACTACTTAGTTTCCTAAAGTTACACAGCAAAAAGTAAGTATGTACAGCGTGTCTATAACCTGGGGGCTTTAAATTCATGATGAGATGAATCTGCTCGTCAAATATTTTTTTCTGCAACATTGTAGAATAACTATTATTTCGATAATTTATTAGTGTTTGGAACTTTTTGTTTTCACTTTACGTGCACTTCAGCTCGTTTGTGGTGCGCGTACCGCGGCCGCTGCAGGAGACCATCGAGTGTGCTGACTTCTGGCCGAAGGGTGTCGTGTTTCGGCAGTTCCGGGGCAACCTACCGAACTCTACACCGGACGTGACGACGCAACGGAGCCACACTGTTTCGTTGCCTAAATAATAATTCGTTTTTAATTTTGTAAATGTATGTATGTACTTTAAGGTATTTGTAACTTTGGGCCTTAGATGCCGGAAATGAACGGTTTATTTATTTATTTATTATTTAATTAACTGTCATCATCATCATCATATCAGCCGAAAGACGTCCACTGCTGGACATAGGCCTCCCCCAAAGAGTGCCAAAGTGACCGGTCCTGCGCCACCCGCAATTAACTGTACCATCAATGTATTGCAAACACGGCTTCATTATTTGACATCCATGACAGTGATAAGTATGATAATTAAACTAATGGATGATGTACTCTAAATTTAATTTATATGGAATAATGAAAATGTAAAATAAACATAATTTTTAAGAGTTGTATCATAACAGCAGTTCCGTGTCAGGAGCATAGAATCGATACTTTTTTAAGCCCCAAGGTCGGATACACCCAGTTTATAAGTAACTCTAAACTATTTTTGTGTAGAACGTAAATGATCGTGCGATCTGACTCCGACTGTAGATTGACAGACTTCATCAAATCGTTAATCGACGTCAAAGGTCAAAGTGTTTTCGCAATGCTACATACGGGGATAGATGGAGATACAATAGATGGAGCTACAGACCTATAATCAGAACTATTACGTTATTTAAGGAAGATTACACACATGCAATATTTTTCTCATCTTATATAAAAGTTACTCATACACACATATATTTATTGCATAACCATGGTTACATAAGGTGGTAGAAATCTTAAATGCTAAGTACATGGGAACCCTGTAAGGGCGTAGCAAACTTATGGCTATAGTTAAACTATAGGTACATGTATCATTTCCTTAGAGTATGTACCTATACCTTATTTTTTAAACCTATACATATACCTTATATTATAAATGTTTTTAATTATGCACATAATTGAAGTTTTGTTAGTATTTTTTATTTTTCTTGGGTATCCATCATGAGGTCTTGAAGGCTGTAGTGCTCTTTTTTACTAAAAATTCTTTGAGTATATATGCATGAATTTATTTTCGGAAGTTTCCGTCTTCAAAGTATCTGCAAGCTTGTTATAAATT
Organism: Epinotia bilunana; assembly: GCA_947049275.1. Classification (NCBI taxonomy): domain Eukaryota; kingdom Metazoa; phylum Arthropoda; class Insecta; order Lepidoptera; family Tortricidae; genus Epinotia; species Epinotia bilunana. Next base: position 10,964,705 of record OX346257.1, read on the forward strand.
TTAACAGACTTTTTGGTTTGGGCTTATTTGATACCATTTTAATTTAGGGTTTGTTGTAATTGCTAGGTTATTTTTATATTTTTAACTTGCATTCGGATAAAATGTACTACCTAGTTACTTGTCTTTGTTTGCTATGAACATTTTAGGACATGCACACACAGAGAGAGATATGTATTAAATTAAACCGAAACATAGGTAGATTAATAATAATGCTTTCTTTCAGCCCTCGTAAATATTATTATAATCTTAGGGGAAATGTGTAAATGTGCCCGTTGAGCTTAATCTTGGAAATCAGAATTTAAATTGGGAAAGTTTTATTGTCTTTTTGTTGAGTAAGCTACATTCCTAAGTGACGGGTACTTTTGTTATGAAGCTGCCAAGAATAATATCATTTTTTATAACAAAACGACCTCCTTTGTTTAGAGTTTGCGACAAATATTGTTTACAATAGGTTTCCACTTAAAAACTAAAATTAAACATCACCTACCATACTAATAGTAGTACTTAGAACTTAATTTTAACAAATGCGAACTATACATTCCAAATTCTTTGAATGACTCAAATGACATAATACACAAGTTCAACCAACTTGCACCGAACATTAAAATACTCAATAAGAATACACTTTGCCTCCTAGGGTCCCCCATTTATAAAGATTCTTATCCTGATTATATTCAAAATTCCATATCTAAATTCCAAAATCACTCTCGTCGCCTCATGGAAATTAGTCCTCATTATGCTCTTACTCTAATGAAATTTTGCCTTTTTGTCCCTAAATTAACTTACGTGCTTCGCTGCTGCCCTCTTTGGAAACATCAAAATCTTTTATCACAAATTGACTCATTGATCAAAACTAATTTAGAATCCATCCTCAATATTCAGCTAAGCGAGCAGTCCTGGACCCAAGGAACCCTTCCCATCCGGTACGGTGGTTTAGGGATTCGCAAAATTACTAGTATCGCGTTACCGGCTTTTTTGTCGTCATGCCACAGCTCGTCTAGTCTCATAGGTAAGATCCTACCTACACACTATGAGACATCGGGCTTGGAGGACGCGTGCCTGGTTAATTGCTTGCCCCGGCCAAAATTTGCCTGACCATCCAAAATCACAAAGGTGGTTGGGACGACTCAACGTGCAAATTGATCGCTGACTCCCTAGCTATCCAGTGCACCACCGCAGAACGAGCCAGACTATTGGCGGTAAACACAAGAGAGGCTGGTTACTGGCTCCACGCACACCCTTCTGCAAGCACTGGAACATTCTTAGATCCAAATACTCTCCGTTTTTCAGTTTGCTGCGTCTTGGGGTCCCGGTCTGCGCCCCACATCGATGCCCCTGCGGAAGCGAAGTAGATCGGCTTGGGCACCACGGGCTCTCCTGCCAGAAAAGTGCGGGTCGCTTCTCAAGGCATGCTGCCCTAAATGACATCGTTCGTCGATCTCTTGCATCGGCCAACGTGCCGGCTGTTTTAGAGCCTTCTGGCATTCTAAGAAACGATGGCAAGAGACCGGACGGGATGTCATTGGTCCCGTGGAGTTTGGGACGGGTCCTGGTGTGGGATGCAACCTGTGTTGACACACTAGCCCCATCGCATCTCCACCGTACCTCCATGAGGTCAGCAGCTGCAGCAGAGGCGGCCGAAGCTGCGAAGGTGGGCAAATATAGTGGTCTGGGCGCTGAATATAATTTCGTGCCTTTTGGGGCCCTGGAGCCCTAAGCCTCTTTAAAGAGATATCGAAGAGGCTTACAGATGCCACCGGTGACCGAAGGGCTGGCAGTTATCTCGCACAAAGAATTAGCTTAGCTATTCAGCGAGGTAATGCTGCCAGCATCTTCGGCACAATGCCGCAGGGGCCTTTTTAATTTAGTTTAGTACTATTCTATTTTATTTTTAATTTAGTTTTTTATTATTACTTTAGTTGTTATCTCTTTTGCTCTTCTCATACATTTTGTTATCCCCTTCTATTAAATTAAATAAATATTTATCTATAGTAGTACATACTATACCGACTGTAGTAGTGCTATATGTAAAAATAAAAGTGCAACACTTACAGGATTGAAAGTGTTCAATGAACCTTGTAGCGAGTGCAAGTGTAAGATATAGATGCAGACAGAGGAAAACCTCTTTGAAATGTGGATATTTTAGCAAAGTACGAAAGAAATGCATGCAAGTGAAATCAAATCTACTTTGTAGTGAGTCTGAGCTTTATCACAATGCCACTGAAGCTAAATATGAATGCTGGAATGTAATAATAGGATCATAGGATAATAGTATGGATACTTATCCATTCATACTAATACTATAAATGCGAAATCAGCTCTGCCTCTCTGTTACCTTTCCACGCTTTAGCTGATGACTTAGATTAATTTTGATGTGGAAATCGTTGAGAAACCCTGGGAAGGACAAAGGATAGTTTGTAATCCGGAAATCATCACTTAAGGAGATGGCAGTACGATAATTGATGCTGAGCCTGTGCGAAGTAAAAATATTGCATTTTTGCTATTATAGCTTTTTATAGCCGCAGACCCTTAGATTTAGATTAGATTTATTTATTACATGATATAAATTAATATAAATTTGCATACATGTCAAGATTACAAGAATTTCTACCATGTTCGTCAATTTTAATTCCCGCGATTCATAATCATGCGAACTATTAACTAACTTACTAAATTGCACACGAATGTTGCCACAGTTTCGATAGTGCTGGTAATATCGATATTTAAAAGATCCAGTTCATACCAGAGATTGAGTTACGCAGCATTATTATGTTTGAAATCAAACCAATAATTTTATTAAACAAAATAATAATAAAAAAATCGGTTGGAATTAAAAATACATCGAACATCATTTTAGGACATCGCTAAAAGGACCTTGTCCGCTTTTTTGTTTTATTGACAGTTCCAACCATTCATAAGCCAAACCATTCGACTTTCCGTCATCGGTCTGCTCGGAGCTATAAGAAAATTAATCAAATCAAGGGAAATAATTCGTGTAGTTTTGTAAATTGGTACAATTATATCAAAAGACAACTTATCCCCAATTCACGTCGCATTTTGAACGCGCGTTAGGTACATTAAACTATAATTTTTTCATATAAAAATTGACATTTAGGTCTACCTAACGTAAATATACAATGCATAACGTGATCGAACTGCAGCTGTAGGTACTTTATTAGGTATTAACCTTCATACTACAATAAAATAAAACCACTATCTATAAAAAATATAATCTATACCTAATTTGTCATACGAATGGCTGAGAGGCGCAAATCACATCATATTTATTATATATTATATTTAAAGGAACCAACATACTGAAAATAATTTATCAACGTAAAGGAAGATATATTATTGCAAGACTAATTTAGTACCTCGTTTTACCAGGATATTTTCCAGGTGTGAGTAAAATTGAGGCCCGTTACCAACCAGCATTATTAAGCAACTCCCACCTTATGTGAATGAAAATAGTCAATTTCCGTAAGAGGGTAAATCGCTGCGATGCCGAGATAAGTTGAGGCGGGCACTTATTCTGAATGAAACCAATTCCGAAACTCGTGCGAAGGCAAATTGTTTAGAATTACAACGCCCAAGAACTCCGTCTGCAAAACGATGAAAATTCTGGGATATTTTACGGAGATAACCTCCTAATTAGGCCCACGCAGAATAAATATTCCGACCACGTCGACCCGTTGTTATTGAAGCTGGTATTATTTGCACTTTTTGTTTGGTTCCGCGCCGTTGTAAAGAGACGGCCGAATGTTTTGCGACGGATTTTACGGGTAAAAAACGATAAGAGGTGGGTATATTCTGCATTAAATAATGCTACTTACAAACACATTACCGTCTTGAGTGATGGTGCTGATAATGCTCGTGTTATTGTTCTGAAAGACGGTCAGCTCGACAAGGCATCACGATTGTGTAAAGGAGCTTGGGATCCGCTTTGGCACCTCTAGCCCCAAGATTTGGCATAGGCACTAGTTTTACGAAAGCGACTGCCATGTGACCTTCCAACACAGAGAGAAAACTATATAGACCTCATTAGGATTACAATGGTTTCCTCACCATGTTTTCCTTCACCGAAAAGCTATCGCTAAATATTCCATACATAAGTGCCGAAAAACTCATTGGTACGAGCCGGGATTGGAATGGAATAGAATAGAATAGAATTATTTATTTGCCAAAATACTTATAAACGTAGTACAGGGTGTTGAGGTACAACAGTATACGTATATTCAGTCGGTGAGAGACATGCAAAAATTATACAGGACTAAAATAATTATCATATAGCGTACCAATATACTTTTAACCAATATGATTTAATAATTTAAAAATAATCGAACCCACGACCACCGCTTGCCAGCCGTATGCCTGAACCACTGGGCTACCGTAGGCATCACAATTGAATTATGTGAGGTATTTTCTTAAAAGTTCAAGGTTTTTTTGTTGAAGTAGAGGAGCATATTCAAAAAATAATGGTAATGCTTTATTCACTTTAAAAACCGTGTCAATTGTACTAGTTTATATTCTAGAAAGTTTCGGTTAGCCACCTTCTTTCAGTACGCTTTCCAAACGCGAACCATTTTCAGGCAAAATTCTGAAAATGCGGTCGATTCCTGGCAATTTCGCAGCTAGCCATTGCAACACCGGCCATTGTGGACGGGACGACACATGTGTTACCATCCGCAAATAATTTATGCTCCGTGGATTATTGCATGCAATGATAAGCAGACGATAAATTAACGTTTTCGTGTTTCTCGCACAACGCAAATTACGTTTATTGGGCGAACACTTTAACGTTACTTTTTGGTTCGTTGTTTTAGTTACGTCGAATGCACGGTTCAGCTGTTGACTACAGCATGTTACAGGGTAGGATTTAGGTTATGCTAGATAAAAAAATGAAGATTGGTGAATTCGACAACAATAATGGGTTTCACAGCGTTCTAAGATTAGTCGAGATCCATAATATGTATTAAATAATTTATATAGTAGTATAGTACTTATGAACGCCTGAAAATTCGACATTTCAGAGTACGACTAATATGCCTGTTTTGTTGTCATTTTTCAAAAAAATCTAGAATGAAAAATCCCAATAACATGAAGATGGTTCAATATGGAGATTTAACGATTATGGACGATATCAAACGAATTCATATAAATATACGTGCAATAATGTGGAAAAAAGTGATGTCGTAGAAGTATTAAGTTAGGAATTACAGTTAGATAGAGACAGAATATGATGCTTATGCAATCGGTTTGGTATTTTTTGGCAAGTGGAAATGCACATGCATCGTTTGCAGAAAAAAAACATCTTTGTACTTTGTTTGTTATAAAATACTGATATTACCTACCCATTTGGATTTAAGCATCTATTAAATACGAGAGAGTAGAACGAGGTACAAATATTTATTTTCAACACAATTGCTCGTAACGTACCTCTTATTGTATCGCTTTTAGGCTCATAATCCTGGATATTATACATTATTTACGATACTTGTGTGTTATGGTTATATCCCGATTAAGTCACGTTGGCACCTTGCAGCAAGATGTATGCATTGCACACGGTGCATTCTTAAACTAACCGGGTTGTACAGAATGTACAGCTTTTTTTTTAATTCTTGGCAAATGGATTCTTACCCGACTAAACAAATGAAATCCTTTTTGTTAATTAATTAACTATTTCTTTTTGGATATGATATAGAAACGGTTAATTTAGTAAAACGATGCACTTTTGATAACATTTTACATGAATTAATAAAGATAACATTTTAAAACGAATATATTTATTTTATTTTGTATTGGCTGTTTAGAGATTTCATCTAATGCGCGCGCACTGCGCAAACTTCACAAAAAAAAATATAGGTTATTTCACAGATATTTGTAAACATTGTTAATGCGTGTTGGGTTATTAACAAAAATGTTGATTCGTGGTGACTAGAAAAGTGATAAAAACAATGGACGCCACTAGAATTTCTTGACGATGTATATACAACATGTGAGTAAAAACCTGTTGACATCAATAAGTAAAGAAAATAACTTGACAGGCCTATCAAATTTTCATTTTATGAAAAGGATTTTTTCCTCGCAAAATGTGTTGAAAAACGTTGTATGAAACGCGTGAGCTTTCATAATTACAATCCTCGGCTCTCTTATCAGGCTCACCTGCGGCTCGCGTGATAATTCCGCCTCTGATGTAATTATCAACATACCTCACTTGTATCACAATGTACTATTGTGACACAACAACATAAAACAAGACAAAGACAAAAGGAAAAGTAAATCTTTCACAAAATGGGCCCAAACTCAGCATGGTGCAGACTTTGCGGGCAGTGCTGGCCTTGTGTCGGGTCCATCCAGTGAGGACATGGTACCTAACACATAAACACATGACAATAACAAAATAAAGAAAATAAAACATAACATGTAATGATTGAAAATATAATCAAATGAAAAATAAAACAATAAACCAAAATTACCAACGGGAAAACAAGACATTAAAATTTAAAACAAGCACACAATGAAATGCCATTAAATTAAGGTGGAATAAAAAAGTATTTGACACACATGTACATAACGCACGCACGCAGTATGACGGCAACCTTTTTTTATAAATAAGTGTAGTATACATACATATTAAAACATGTATAAACTACATGTTTTTTTGGTGTCGCGCATGCGTTTTAGTATTTTTTTGTTGTGGCTAAGTAACGGAAAACGCTCACCTCATTTATTGTATAAATTAATTGTAGCATATATAAAGTGTAATTATGTACCTAAATATAAATGTATGTCACATACGTACGTATCCATGCACGCGCACACAAAACTACGACAATTTCAGAATTTTGTCTTAGTCATACCAACCACGACATACATTTGCCATAAAAACCGTCATAACTGTTAAAGCAAGAAACATATTATAATGTCATTAAAGTACTGTATCTTTTCTCCTTAATGAACTTGGAAATGTATAAAATGACATACAACCCTCTTAGTTGTTAGTCATCGACAAACCAAAGGGTTAGGTGAGAGGTCAAAATTATGTTACGTACGTCCATTAGCACAGCGCCACCTATAACTTAATATTCCATTCTCTTACAAATCAGGCCGTCCCACCCTAAACCAATTATCTGACACTTTGTCCGACTTTCCGACCGAGAAATCTAAAAATAATGGTTTTTAGACTTCACCGAAGATTCTTGAGAATTTAAAAATTATAATATTTAAATATTTAAATATGCACGTAAAACCCTTAACCTTAACCCTGAAAATGGCAAGTCATGAAGGAATGTATAGCCATGTATAGCCATTATCACTCGAAATGTTTTTTTGTGATATTTATTGAATATAAAGAACTATAGTTGAGGCAAAAAAAGAAAAACATTCTGAAAGTAAGTTTTTTAGGACGTCCGTTAAAACGGCCATTGCCACGAGTTGTAAAAATTGATTGCTCATGATGTTATCCTAAAAAACGGACAATGCGGTCACGAAAATAAAATTAAAAAAGTGTTGTAAACTAAAAATAAGCGTGTACAAACCGAATAAAATCATTATCAGCATCATCATCATATCAGGCGAAAGACGTCCACTGCTGGACATAGGCCTCCCCCGAAGAGTGCCAAAGTGACCAGGTCCTGTGCTACCCGCATCCAGTGGAATTCCGCAACCTTTCTTTACCAGATCATAAGTCAACCTTGTCGGGGGTCTACCCAGGCTGCGTCTTCCGGTACGTGGTCGCCACTCGAGAACCTTTCTGCCCCAACGGCCATCGGTTCTAAGTGCAATGTTCCCTGCCCACTGCAACTTAAGTTTAGCGATTCGGAGGGATATAACGGTTACCTTGGTTCTGCTGCGGATAGCCTTTATTTCTGATGAAACTCCCAGCATAACCTTCTTCACTGCCTGTGAGGTGACGTTGAACCTTCTTATGAAGCCTATAGTAAGCGACCTCGTTTTAGTGTCATATGTCAACACACACTGGTCAAACCTCGGGTCCGTGAGTATTTAGTGTACTTGGATATCTGTTTATTGAGCTGCCGGTATAAAAGCGCATCGGCTGAAGACATCGCATCGCATCATTTCACTCCTTTCCTTCATGAACTTCTGAGTGGAGCTAGTGAGCCTTTTAGTTCTGTTGGTTCATTGGGCCTTAAAGACCCCGGACCTCGCCTGCCTCTAATAGGCCGATCAGCTTACTTAGCTCCCTTGGAAAGCTATACGAGCGGATCCTACTCACGAGAATTCTCAGATTTGAGAATAACCTCATCGACGAGCAGTTCGGCTTTAGATCCAGACACTCATGCGTCCAACAGGTGCACCGCGTCACGGAACACGTGTTGGATGGTTTCTCTCGATTCCAGGGGCTCAAGACCGGTGCGATCTTTCTCGACGTAGCGAAAGCCTTCGATAAGGTCTGGCATAACGAGCTGGTATACAAGTTATAGCAGCTTGGTATACCGGACAGACTAGTATTCACCATACAAGATTTTTTCAGTGATCGAAGCTTTCGATACTGACTGGAGGGAACGTACTCGGACCCACACCCCATCTGGGCCGGAGTCCCGCAAGGCTCCGTGTTCACAAACGACATTCCCAGGCACCCTAAGCTGGAACTGGGGTTGTTTGTGGATGACACAGCGCTCTTTACGACCCATTGCAAGTACGCTACTATCCAGCGATACCTCCAAGAGGCAATCACCGACCTAGGTTGTTGGTTTAATCTTTGGCGTATCGAATTCAACCCGAAAAAAAGCACTGCAATAGTCTTCCACCCTCCGAATGCGTTAGTACAGAAAGACGGGTGACTCCGATCCAGATGTTTGACCGACCCATCCCCTGGGAGTAATATCTTGGAGTTACCCTCGACAGGAAACTGACTTTCCGTATCCACATCCGTAGGGTACGCAACCGCGCGTTGTTCGTACTAGGAAGGCTTGGGCCGATGATCAACAAGTTTAGTAAAATTTCATTTAGAAATAAGCTGACACTCTACAAGACTTGTGTTCGCCCGCTCATGACATATGCAAGTGTAGTATTTGCTCACGTGCCTATGTCATCACTCAAGCCGCTTCAGGTCATTCAGAATTGTTTTCTCCGTAGGACGACTGGTGCCCCGTGGTACCTATCGAACCTCAGCCTGCACCACGACATGGGGATTAGCAACATGTATGGTTTCTTTAAGGAGGCTGCCAGACGTTATTTTGACAACGCTCCCCACCATAGGAATCCGTTAATTAGGAAGGCTGCTGATTACGTTCCCATCCCTCCCCCTGTTACTCGGCGCTCCAGTGAGCCGGAATGTGCGGCCCCTAATCAGTATTAGGGGCCGCACGATCCGGCATCCTAAGCACACACTCACGGATCCGGACGACGAAATCACAGCATGAAAAGATGGAACGCTGCGCTTTCGGCGTCCATCCCATCGCGTACACTTCGGCGTTTCCGCCGGCGGGGACGTCCACCGTGATATCGCGACAACACAGACACATACAGTTTCTATTCGTCCCGGTACCGCTGTATACCGGGTAGAGTCAGTCCGACCCAAGTCGGGCCTAGCTGAGTTTCTTGCTGGAGACTGAGAAGAGTCTCAGCTAGGCTAGGTTTTAGCGAACTAGCGATAAAACTCCCAGTAGTTCGACACCACTCACACCCCAGATTCGGTTGATACCGTTCAACCAATCTCACTGGAGCGCAAGCTCGTAGAGTATTCCAGTGTTTAAACTTCCCCGCGTGGTCGTGCCGGAGGCTTCCCCTGGATTTTCCCCAGGCTACCTTCCAACCACGCAATTCGACCGCTATATTGGGTCCGTCCTATTATAGCAACAGTCAGATAAAAAAAAAACTTGAGGATCATTTCACTACTTTCCTTTTTCCTGTAATGAATGCAATCAATAAAATTCAATAAATAATACACAATCGATAATGTCACAAAACAGGACTAGCTTTAAACCATCCTTTTTGACATAGAATCAACTGAATATTTAACGAAGTTTGCATTAAAAAATGCAATGTTTGTGTTATGAAAAGTTGAACTCACCTGAATGTTAATTTAAAAAAGCAAGCAATTTTTTATTTAGTTTTTGTTTTATGGGACCAGAAACAAAAGCCGACGCAAATTCCGAAAATCCTTGACTTCAACTGACACTTGTGCACAAATTGAACGTTGCATACTGTTAGCGTAGGCGAAAAAGATTAAGTAAATTAAGTAATATTCGCGCCCTTTGGTTTGGCGTATTTACTTTTCTAGCCTGTAGGCGCATTCAAACTTTGCGCGATTTAAGTAGTAACTGTAATAAAAAGTGTCAGGAAATCTTTTAATGGTTAACTATATGACATAGGAAAGAAGATTTGATTTTTTGACTTGTTTGACCTAATTAATGAAATTCCGTCATTGTGAAACTGGCTGAAATAAAGAATTCTGAAGCAAATTAATTCGTACTTGTAAAAAAAGGCGTTTGAGAATTATGCCGCCCCAATTATGTAAGCAGTATCTATCGGCCAAAAATGGCTTCGGAATTTGAGTGAAATAACGAAATACTAGTGGCTCTGTGAGCTGGAGATCTCAAGTCAGTCTTTATCTGCTGTGACTGTTATGGGCGGGAGTACTGCTAAGTTTATGGCCAAGGAAGTAAACCACATCATTAGAAACATGCAGAGGGGAAAATCGCTGGGACATGACGGGCTCAGCATCGAGCACCTTAAGTATGCGGGAGTACATTTGCCGCGTACGCTGGCAATGTTTTTTACATTGTGTTTAAGGCACGGCTGCCCGAGCAGCTGACGAGAACAGTGGTTATACCACTCGTCAAAAATAAGACGGGGGACTTGTCCGACTGCAAATTATAGGCCCATCTCTCTAACGACTGTTATCGCGAAAGTGCTGGACGGCTTGATTAATGCACAACTTTGCAAGCATATTAAGTTAAATGACGCACAATTTGGCTTTAGGCAGGGGCTGTCAACTGAAAATGCAATTTTGTGCCTTAAGCAAGCCGTACGGTATTATAAGGACAGAAACACACCCATTTACGGGTTTAGCGTTTGGGGTAAGCGTTTGACCTGGTTGTGTATGATATACTGTGGGACAAATTGGCAAAAACGGGTCTTCCGAAGGAGTGTGTTGCCTTGTTAAAGTATTGGTACAACAGCCAGGTCAATCGCGTGAGATGGGCGGGTGAGGAATCGGATGAGTACAGGCTCCAGTGTGGGGTTAAACAGGGTGGGCTATCGTCGCCTATCCTGTTTAACTTGTATGTAAGCTTCAACAATATAAGCTACGCAGACGACATGGTGCTGCTGGGGCCATCAGTCAACGCAATTAGACAGCTTCTGAAGAAGTGTGAAGGGTATGCTGAGCAGCATGGTCTCAGATATAACGCGGCTAAAAGTGAGCTTGTCGTGTTCAAGGCTCCAAGATCAGGCTGTGTGGTATACCCTTAAAAATAGTAAATAAAGTGAAATATCTAGGTCATATGCTCACGGCAGACCTGAGTGATGACCTAGATATAGAAAAAGAAAGAAGAGCGATGGCTCTAAGGGGCAATATGCTTGCCCGCAAATTTGGAGAATGGGCAAATTAGTATGGGCGGTGTACCATGAGTGTATACAGTTGAGACATATATCATTTGAAAGCTCTTAAGAAGAGCTTTAATTCTGTCTATGACGCCGAAGACCGGTCGCGTGCAGGGAAGCTCCAATAGCTCATTTTATAACTGCACTGTGGTGTTTACTGGAACTAAATATTCTCATACTAATGCGCCACTTGTGCATAGACAGTGGCGCCAGTATTTTAGTGTATGGGTAAAAAGGCTTGAAAATTAACTGGGTTGAGATCGTAGATTTTTCCTTGAACTAATAAATATTAAAAGTCCATGTTATAACACCTAATTATATCAAAATCCCGCTTCCTTGGCTTGTGCTACTGCACGCGAGATGTCGCTAGTAAATAATGTTGGCTCTACATTGTCGTTTTGACACGCTGACAAGATACAGTTGACGTCTGAGATATTTCATACTGCAAAGTTACCATATTTATTTCTCAATGTGTTCAAAATAATCATTATACCTACAAAGCTAAAATTAAATCTATAAACTATATATTTGTTGACTAATTTATATTTAATGCTTACGATGGGCTTTGGGGTATTTGGCCTTAGGCAGGTGATTATATCGCCTCATGAGAATCGAAGTTCGTATAGCCCTAACTCTATCGGACTTGCCAATTGATATTTATTGCTTACAATGGCCATTGGGCTCTCTGGCCTTAGGGCAGGTATCATGAGAATCGAATACATACCGGCGAATATAGTCTATCTGGATCGATTTCAGTAGAATTGTATATCTTTTGATTTTACCAAGTTTTCAAGTAATACCTACTAACCTGCTTTTTGGTGTCAACCTATTTGACCTACCATCGTGTATTTGTTAGACAACCAGATGATAGCATCTGGCTGTCTAACAAATACAAAAATAGTGCCATGACTTATTTTCTACAGAGAGGGACGGAAAGGCTCTTATGCAGCTAAATTAAGACCTGGTCCTAAAATGACTGACGACTTACCATAAACAACCTACTTAGGTTGTTTATGGTAAGTCGTCAGTCATTTTAGGACCAGGTCTTAATTTAGCTGCATAAGAGCCTTTCCGTAATTAAGTAATTTGGGTGGGTATTTGCCACAACCTCGTGCTAACTAGCGGAAAATAAAAAAATAACTGTGGCAAGAATGGTATTTCCCTTTTTGTCACACTTATTGAGATTTGTATACAACTATCTTGCTCGGTCGTGGAGTTGTTATTACCATACCTTGTCCTGAGTAATCATGTCCATGTGCCATGATTAACTTCTGTCGTACTTAGTATCTGGCCCCTATTTCACCAACTTGACAATTGTCACCTGACTACGACAATTCTCCGTACATTGCTGGTTCCACAATTAACCTAGCGACCACCTTAACTTCTAGAACAAGCAATGGATGGTGAATTGTCATTGTCAGGTGACAATTGTCAAGTTCATGAAATGGGGCTTTTGGTCTGTGTCAATCAAACATAATGAGATGATCCAACTCATGTGGTGGTTGCCAACTCTAATAATGTATATTATGCTAGTCATAATCATAACGTACGACCCAAACAGAAAAATCCTGGCCTGGGTCGATTGCACTACTCTTTTGGCTGTATAGTGATTTCGATGCTCATACAAAAGATTGGCAACTCTGATAAGTTGCCAATCTTTCGTATGAGCCCTCTTGGCGTCTATTTCCTGCCATTTTACGTTTTCTTTGCCTATAAACCTTACATTTTCAATAAAACTGCTGTCACTGGCAGGAGCACAAGGAATAAGGACTTAAACTGAGATTGAGCGCCTAAATTGCATATAAAATTATAGACTTCTAACTACCCTTATCCCACGTAATGCAAAGAACGCAGGCAAACGAGCGGGATAAACTATAGCTTACGACCAATCAAAAAGCATATTTTATACACTGAAAATTTTTTTTTTTTTTTATCGGCGCAATGGTTTCGGAGCTCTCATTACATAAAAACTTACAAACGTACCAAGTTATAGTATCTCACAGACTTTTCCTCTTTATAATATAAGTATAGATTTATGGATTTGGCCACGCAAAGAAGAAAAAAAGGATTTGTGTGCGGCTGTGTTCGTTTCCATAGTCGCCTGACTGCACGCGTGTCGAGCCGCAACACGCGCTGCCTGACGATAAACAAGGCCAGCACTATAATACACCATTTAATATACGCATATGACTCCGTTTTGTTCCATTCCGGCGACTCATCCAGCGAGCAGTTCTGCTGCAAGGTCGCGGAGGCGTTGGCCATGCCCGGGAAGGTCGAAGAGGCTCATCGAGATTGCTCGAAGGAACGTACTGGCGCTATACAAGCAGACAGTCTCACCCCCTGATTGTGGGAACCTTAACAGTCTCTGTCCGGAGCTACCAGTTGTGAGACAGGGCCTATTAATAAGTATACGACTTTATCATACAAAAAATCACTAGAATAAGAGACTCGTCTACTATTTAATCATGCCAATTCTTGATTTTCATGCATGAGACTTCATCCCGCGAAGAAAATTAATGTCTTGGCGTTTTAAATGACCACCTCGTTCGCAAGTTCATACTTAAGTATCTACTATTAGCAAAACAACGATAATTTTTCGGTGACTGGCATACTATTTAAACGGCAGATTCTGGCAATAGCAAATTCTTAAAACGGCAGATATGTTTGTAGTGTCATTAAAGTTGAACCAATCGTTAGCTCTCTAACGCTCTCTAAAGTTATGATTATGACAGAAATTCCTTTTGATAGCCAAAGTTAGGTAGGTTAGGTTCGTTAAGTAGCTTCAGATGCCCGAAGATCGGATTCCATCGAAACTGTTACGGCTGACCAACCTAACACTGATCTTTGAAAATGTGACTGTGTGAAAGCATTATGGCGGTGCTGCCTTTAATGGGACTTTTAGGACATAAACATTTAAGTGCCAATTGTAAGTTCGTACTAAAAAAATAAAACATTTGCAGTTTTCTTGATGGTCCTTTCGCCCTAAGAATCTGCCATAATAGGAATCTGCCTTTACCAGCATCAGCTCTTAACCGAATAAAGGAACAGCGGGGTGTGCAATTGTAAATGGTAACTGGTTACTGGTGTAAACATAAAGTACCTACCTAATGAACACCAAAAATTGCCAGGCCATACCTACCAAAGACTAGAATGGAAGAGAACTTGTTATAGACACTTTTTGTGTAATGCTAATAATATTATATTCTTCTTTTAATAACTATAAACTATAAATATTCTGACATGTAATATTGACAATTACGAATAAATGAATATGAATATGAATATGAATATAATAGGGGTGTAGACTCGAAAATTATTATTAATTCATAAGAAAGAAGGCAAAAAAATATGCCTAGTGACGAAAATCCCATTCAGATATCTCATAGAATTACGAAGCTACAACCGTTTTAATATCGCTTGTTAGAGAGAGAAAACGCGAACGGTGTGTGACGTCACATTATCCGAGGCTGCCGGGGGGCCTCGTCGACGGGGCGCAGCCCGTTGCCGTCTTTAGTGACGTCACAATCTACAAGCGTCATCGATTCATATGAAATTGAGTTTTGCGAAAAAATATTACATTATTGATTATTTTATTTAATGTCTACACCCCTATTTATTTTGATATCATCATCATATCAGCCGAAAAAGTCCACTGCTGGACATAGGCCTCCCCTAAACAGTGCCACAATGACCGGGCCTGCGCCGCTCGCATCCAGTTGGTTGGACTTAGTTTGGTATAGGTCTTCACACACACAGTCCATCCACCTTTTTCTTGGTCTACCTCGTATCTTATATCCAGCCAAATTCATACCTAATACTCTTTTGGTCACATGACTTTCATCCCTCCGCATTACGTGCCCATACATAGTTTAGATGTAGCAACTAACCCCTTAGTCCTAGATAAGTATATGTTATAATATGTAGCCATGGTTACACAAAACAAATATCATTCATTCATTCATACCACACAAGGCGATTGGCTCTTAATTTATCCTCATAAATACAATAGGTGATACTTTCAGGCATCCCCTTACATACAACATTTCTTATTCGGTCCGTCCTCGTCGCGCCACACATGCTTCTTAACATTCTCATCTCCGTACCATGTAACCATGCATGCATGTTTCTTTTCATCCGTCACCTTTAAGGCCCAAAACTGCGATCCATACATGACGACAGGTCTCACAATGGAGATTCAAACTGGAGAGCCCGCCGTAATCGCAAAACATGTGCTCAGTTTTGGACCTACTGATCCGCAGGCCAACATTCTCTAGTTTTTGTCGCCACTTCTCCAGTCTGTTCTGTGTCTTGATGGGTCTCCACGGACAAGAACAATATCATCGGCGGAGAACATACATCAGGTACTCGATCGTATGCCTATTCGAGGTAACAAACACTTTATGCAGATTTTTTCTGTGCACTTCTGTATTTTTTCGCACAATTGGCGAAGTGAGAAAATGGCAACTGCTACCGATCCCGACCCGTATAATATATAGCAAAAACCGAATTGGTTCTGCGTTATAACACTTTTTCCAGACACGAGACCCTGCTAGATCGATTTCCCGCCCCCGTATTCCAAATGTCATCCAAATCGTTGGAGCCGTTTCCGAGAACGTGATTGTTAATATATAGGTACATATTCCATTTGGCAGTGACGTCGGAGCATAGAGGAAAAATATTATCTTGTGATCCCAAACAACAGCAGTTTGGGAGCCAAGAGGAACAATATTTTTCCTTGATCCCATTTGGCAATGACGTGGGAGCAAATAGGAAAAATATCATTCTTGGATCCCAAACAGCAGCGATTTGGGAGTCAAGGGGAAAAGTATTATCCTGAGATCCCAATAAAACTGCTTTGGGACTCAAGAAGAAAAATATTATCCCTGGATGCCATTAGGCAGTGAAGTTGGTGCAAAGAGGAAAAATAGAACTTAAGGGAGGCATGAAAAAATATCATTTCATACCATGAGAGCAAAGTGGCATAAATATTATGTTGAAATTCTATAGGATTATAGCCTTGGGAGCCAAGTGGAAGGAACCTCGTTTTTCGGAATTTCCATTATTACTACACCAAAATCCTCCCAAAACTTCTCTATGACTACGTCATCTCTTCCACTCTAGAGGAACATACACACTTACAAAATGTTGTATTACGTTCTCCAGCATTAACTTCATAGCTATATCTCTCTTTCTACTGACATTCGTTACCTCTTGTTGTAGCCTATTGTCTACCTGATAGTTATATGATTTCCTTACTTTAATCCATCTCTTAGGCAGGGTTGCTTTAACAATATAATAAATAGTAAAATACGAAAACACATATGCTAAATGTCAAAATATTAAACAAAACCTTACCTTACCGGGTGCTGCCCGCAGCTAGGCGAGGCCTAAAGCCACCGGTGTTTAGGGCGACGGAGGGAGGAACCTTCTGGCTATTCGCGCCGTGCCTAGGAGTAGATATAGGTACCGCCTTCTGTATCTGACCCATGAAGCGAGTCTCTTGCGATGTTGGTCGAGACCCATCGCTTAGGGGAACGGTCTGTTCCCCTACACGATTATCGGGAAAAATATCGTCGTAATATCATTACATTACACAGATTAAACAGCTACGGTAACACTATGGAATGAGGTATATTTAACATGAACTACGTAAGTAGTATATTATTTATTATTAAGAAACAGTAAACTCCAAGTACTCCAACACGTGGTGTTTTCGTGCTTGCATCGGAATTTTGCTTGACTGTAGCACTCTTACGTTCATCTGAAACAGTAATCTAATCTATGAAGTGTTTCTAGGCTTTCACATACAAACTTACAAAGCTACAATCTCACAGACTTTTCCTCTTAATAATATTAGCGTAGTGTGTAGACTATTTTCTTTTGTTCAGAAGTTCATGTAGAGAAGCTATTTAGCAATTTGAATCAAAAGAGCCTATGCAAGGTCCACTTGCTATGTGGGTCGGCAGGGTATGTCAGGTTCCCAGTGATGTTATTCTGCTCTATCACCAGACCCTCAGTAGCTTATTTACAGAAGCTACTTTGTGAAACCTGTCAATAGAACCCAAACATTACTTGTTCAGCTCCATCATCAGACCCTTAAGCATTTCATATAATACAGAAACTTCTAGGTAAACCCTGTCAATGGCACCTTAACACAGAAACAATATACGGGCTTTCTCAAAGTTCCCTACTACGTAGTTTCGCTCTATTATCAGACCCTCAGCATTTCATAAATATGCAGAAACTACCAGGTAAAACCTGTCAATAGAATCAAATCACAGAAAAAATAATGTGCTACCTCAGTCCCCTGAGACGTTGTGTTATGTCCATTTCTCTGAAACAGTAATTTTATGTTTAATAAATCTTCCGATGCTTTCTCGCATGAAGTTTTTTTAAGTTACTGAATAGCAAGGTTAGCTTAAGTTTAGTATCCATGTTTTATGTCGCAGAATAGGTAAATGTAGGTAGGTACAACTATTTAAATATTGATCTCAGCTTCCCGATGTTTTTTCCTTCAAGTCATATATAGTTGTACTCGTAATGTATGCGGCCTCTGCCCAGCAAACTACTTCGTACGCTGCTTGGTACGCGTATTGACTTGGTCAAAATAAAGGGATTTATCCTAACAGCCGTTTATCTGATCTCCGGTCCCCGTAAAGTTCTGCTTCACAATAGTCAGCAACGCACATGAGATATTCCTGAAGTTGTAAGCCTCAATAGACTATTATATTAAGGACTTCCAATCAGAATAAATATGCCATCCTCCTAGCGTTATTCCCGGTTGTGCCCTAACAGCGCAGGGTTCGCTTTGACATATAATCCCAAGATTTGAAATAGGCACTTGTTTTACGAAAGCGACTGCCATCTGGCCTTCCAATTCAGAGGGAAAACTAGACCTTATTGGAATTAGAATGGTTTCCTCACGATGTTTGCTTCACCGAAAATCTAACGGTAAATATTGCGTACGTTCCTAAAAACTCATTGGTACGAGCCGGGATTCTTACCACGACCGCCGCTTGACAGCCGCATAACTGAACCACTAGGCCTACCGTAGAATTTTCTGAATAAATAGGTATATATATTTATTATATATATCCTTCAATACACGAAAGCGCGCTGCACTCCATCCTATTAAATACTAAATAAATCAGTATATAGCACCACACGGAATATAGACAGATATGATATGACAGACCTTCAAAATTATAGCGACGAATTATTATTCATCATCTGGCTTTAATATTTGAATGATACACAGAAGAACATGTCAAGTTACTTTCTTTTAAAGTGTGTTTTGAATATCATCCATAACGCGCTTTACATTTTGAGACATATGAAAAAAATGTGACTAGAGAATGTTCCCTCCGAGAACTCTTCATTTGTAGTTGCTAGATAAAATGGGCTTGCATTTATTCACACTGTATGTGAAACCCAATATTTTTGAACATTAATGCCTACTTTCGTGGTCCGTTTGAAGGGGTTCAGGTGAAAGTTCCTTGTAATTTGGCGTCGCGCAGTATCCTCGGCTCCGTTCGAATGTTAGCAAAACGGGCTTTGCATGGTGTTCATTGTGCATCTTGAAACTGCAATAGTTACATATAATTACTATTTTATTAAATACGAGTTGTAAGTATAATTATTTCAGGAAATTATCATACAAACTTGCAAAGTCGCGCACTCATTAACTTTACTTCCTTATAATTATTATTATTTGCCCACGCGGCTCCACGCGCGTAGGTATTATATTTATATACAAACTGCTCAGCTAGAGTTGCTGCATAAAACGTAGCCTATGTCCCGAAGGTCCATTATTTTATATTACTTACCAGGGAAATATTTGTTTACCATAACATGATACAATTACACATTAGTAAAAAAAAAAAAAATTTACATATATTTAAAAAGTTATTACTATAGAAGATAGGTATTATATTGCTACCCATTGAAAGTAAATATATGCATAGGTACTATCGACAAAATTGAATCCTGACCCACTATGGAACCTTGTTACAATTAACTGACATATTAACGTCATATGATCTTACGTATGTTCGCTCATTGTAACAAGGTTCTATGGTGGGTCATGATTCAGTTGGTTCGATAGTACATCTGCGGATAAATTCCAAAAGTGTATGTGAAGCTCCCACTGAGCCAACGTGGGGATTACTCTAGAATTCTTAGTCTTGATTGAGAAACCCTGTGCTTCAAAGAAAGATTAACTGTATTCTTACAAGTATTCTTTTGTATTGATGAAATACTTAGGAAATATAATCGACTAACATCTATCCTGGCATCCACAATTAGAAAACATTAACGTTGGAAATATAAAATGAGTATGGTTATTTAAAATTCTACGAAATAATAAAAACGCAACTCTGTTAAAATAAAACAACGCAATTGTGATTCTTCTGGTGTCGCGAGGATCTAAAGGGGTATACAGCGTGTCTGTTCACTGCTTACCATAAGGCAATCCGTATGCTTGTTTGCCATCGTCGTAATCTGTAGGTAATACATATAACTATACTTACTTTTTTACTAATTATGTTATGACGAGGAAAAGTCTGCGAGGTTGCAGTTTTGTTTGTCGGATAGGCAGACAGACAGACGGACAGAAACATAGTCGGAGACACAGACTCATACACATTTAGGTATGTAGCTATACATACATCGTGGCTGACTTGGCGACATCTCAGCAAATCGACGAACGGTTAATCGGTGTGCGGCACAAGCATTTTTGTACTGAATATGCTTGTGCCGCGGCGTTAGCGGCACACGGACAGACGGACGGACAGACAACAGGAGGACAGACGGACGGACAGACGGACAGACAACAGTTGGACAGACGGACGGACAGACAGACAGATGGACAAACGGACAGACAACAGGCGGACAGACCTATGGACGGATGGACGGACGGACAGACAGACGGAAAGACGGGCGGACAGACGGACGGACAGCAGGCGGACAGACGGATGGAGGGACGGACAGACAACAGGCAGACGAACGGATGGACAGACGGACATACGAATAGACAGTTGGACAGACGGACGGACGGACGGAAAGACGGACAGACAAAGGCGGACAGACGGACGGACGAACGGACGGAAGGGCAGACAACAGGCGGACAGACGGACGGATGGACGGACGGACGAACGGACGGAAGGGCAGACAACAGGCGGACAGACGGACGGATGGACGGACGGACGGACGGACAGACGGATAGACGGGCGCACAGATGGATATGGCGAAAATATAAGGGTTCCTTGTTGACTACGGAACCCTAAAAATGTAAAGCAACCTCGACCCAACAAACATAGCTAAGAACAGTTAACTTTATGCATAGCTTTGAATTCGAGTCAACCATCTGGAGAGACAAGACATTCAATTAAATAGTGAAATGAAAGCGGGTGGGACCAGCATTTGTCTCTAGCTATCAACACAACCAATTTCTTAAACGATATAGGGTCAACAACGCGCTTGTGATTTTTCGCGAGGGTCTACAGGGTGTCATTTTCTGCTTACCAAATGGCAAGCCGTATTGTTTGCCTCCGTCGTAAGCTGAACGTATAATATACATAGTGCAGTTTTGCTCGTAGTCTCACCTGTACGTCTAGCACAACTTGCCGACAAGTCGCTTCGCGCGCGACTGAGCGCCCCCTGTCTTACTTGCACCGTGCAAATTCGAAAGAGGAGGGTAGATCTTTCTAAACTCGCATCGCGGCGCGGCGTCAGTTGTGCTAGTCCCCCTGCTGGTAAGCGCCTGACGACAGAGCCTTAGATACACACACGGTTCAGTAATAACCTATTCACTCTTGTTTTGAAGGCACCCAAATCATAAATGTCAGTGAAAAATACAAATAACGGGAGCTAATTCCATTATTTAGCAGTTCACATTATACTATTACACATTTATAATATTACTAGCTGCCCGCCAGGTTTCACCCCCGTATTGCACGGAACGCATGTAAATTCGCAGGATACAATATGTCCAACCGGAAAGGAAAGTCAGTCAGTACACAGGTGAAAGAATTTATGAAATCGGACAAGTGCATCCGGAGATTCCCATTACATACAAACTTACAAACTAAAACAAAACAAAGACACAAACCTCAACGACTTTTCCTTTCTATAATATTAGTATAGATAGTACCTAATTGAAGTATAGATTTGAATAAAAGTGAAAACTAGCTGACCACAAGGCATCAATCGCGTATTGCAAAGAACACAGGCAATCCCGCGGAATAAAATATAGACTATGTGCGTCCCAAAAAATTTTTTTTTTAATCGGTCCCGTAGTGCCGGCGATAACTCATACATACAAACTTAAATCCTGACAAGCTTACAAAGCTCCAATCTCACAGACTTTTCCTCTTTATGATATTAGTATAGACTAGCTGTCCACGCTGCTTCACACGCTAGAAGCTAGGGGCTGATCCATATATTACGTCATCGTTTTTTGTCGATTGTTGACCCTCCCCCCCCCCTCATCAAACTGTTAATTCTTTGAATGGAACCTCCACGCCTATTAAAAGGACTACCGTCATCCAACGGTCAGCCTACGAATGAACTCCCTTCACACAAACTTACATATTCACTAACTTTACCTATTTATGATAAAAATTGTTGTAATACTACGATGATGACAAACAATACTGTCTAGGGAATGCAATCGTGGTCTTGCGAGAACTCGTCCATTTTTTAGGAGACTGAGGCTCGTACAACTTTTGTACGATATTGAGCGAGGTTGAGCGAGGCAGCCTAATCCCTACGATCCTTTTCCGTTGATACAATATAAAATCATAAAATTCGTAGATTAACACGAGATACTCACCAAAATATGTAAATAATCAATTTAGACTTGATTTCACATCAGGATAATAAATTATGCTAGAATATTAAAATATTTGATCACTTGACAAATATTGTATTTATTTCCATATGACATGTGGTGACTGACACGACGTGTCAGAATTTTATTTTTAATGAAATCAAACCTCTTTGTGCTAGAGCTAGACTATCGACTTAGCTGCTATAATACATAATATTATATCAACTGAGATATGTACTACTACAGACATCTAGTGTCCAGTAGAAGAAGTTTATACCATCAATTAGCGTAGCGTTAATTGAGCGTTAGCCCCAACAAATCATTATAATCTTACCCCTGCACGCGTTGGAACAAAGTTGTTATTAATAAAAAATAACGTATATCCTAGCCTATAATGTAGTATACGTCGCTATTGTATACACGTGGGCATCTTTGCACAGTAGCCGATTTTTCATTCACACATATCTTTGATTACTTAATTCCAGCCCTGTAAATATTTCAGCGTCGGTGTTGGTAGCCTAACATAAGCTAATTGTCATGTTCTTTGATGTTAAATACCGTTTTACTGATTATACCAATTGGATTTCGTTAATTAACAGTTTTTATGTTTTACATACTTTGGTTAATTACTAGACCCCTGCACGCCGTTCAACATTGGTCCCATATAATGAAATAATGCCATGGTTAAGACCTTTCAAACGAGATATGTCTCAACTGTATACACTCATGGTACAAAATGCCCATTCTCCTTTGCACGTTGTAGTAACGAAGTCAAGCTGACGCTTTTCAGAGCTTACTGTCAGACGTTCTACACGTGCAGTCTGTGGGCAAGATTCACGCAGAGGGCCTATAACGCAGTACGCGTTCAATACAACAACATCCTTAGGATGCTGTTGAGGCTGCAGGCTGCATCCGGAATGTTCGCGCAGGCGAATACTGATGACTTTTTTGCCATCAGGCGAAAAAGAATCGGATCGATGCTAAGGCGGGTGCGCGGCAGCAGCAATGGCCTCCTAAGGGTGTTGGCCGAGCGCCTAGACTGTCCGCTCACCAAATATTGGGTGGAGGTGGCTGTGGGCAGAGCCAAGTAGAGTTAATTGTTCGCTCTGCTTGGTACTGCGAATAGCCTGCCTCAACTATGTAGGTAAAATATAATAGTAATATAATCCAGACTCTTAGTTAGGTTATTCTAACATAGTATTTAAGCCTCTCTGTACTAACCACATATGGATCAAACTGGTCTGAAATAAATGATTTATTTTTTATTTTATTATATTAACAGATTGCACAAAATCATCCTTATAAGTTTGAGAAATGCGTTCCGTAGAAGAGAAGAGCTAGACAGCCGGACAAAAGAAATAATTTTGGCCCAAGGTAAAATACAGTACTTCGATCTTAATAGGTAAAGTTTGAAGGTCCCTGGAACTACTCAACTGATTTCAAAAAATATTTCACCCGCATATAGAACAGACCACCACTATAGTATAGCATATATACTAGACTTTCGGAATAGACTGAACTTAAGCTATATTTTATCCCGAGGCTCCGGGTTCTCTGTAATCCTTCACAGACGGAGCCGTGCGCGCGGCTAGCCGCGCGCACGGCTCCGTCTGTGAATAAAATCAAAAGTACGCTTCAGGCCATTGGCCTCTTTTTCATACTAGTATGAAAAAGAGGCCAATGGCCTGAAGCGTACTTTTGATTTTATTCATATTTGACAGCAAAACGACACGCAAAATGCAAAATCAAATGAATGAAATAGAAGACCAAAAGCCAAGCAGCTCATTCTTCTATCTTCTACCAAGTAGAGCAAAACAGCGGCACGGCCGTACCATCCTTTTCTTGAAGCAGTTCAGGCCATATTCGACCCCCCCTATAACTTCGTTGTGGATATAACTACAAGCCTGAATTTTCAGTAACCAAGCAGGCATTGTATAAATACGGTATATTTCAAATTTCATTCAATTTGAACCAGTAGTTTAAGAATTATAACTAGTTAAAGTTTCTTAATTTTGTCACTTACTCACTAACTGACCGATCATCAAAACTCTAATGGCCGGTCCCAATAATCAATCTACTGATAGTTTTGCTTACCGGCAGTTACATGTGACAGATTACCCGTACAAAATGTGTCAAAATGTAACTGTTGGTAAGGAAAACTATCGGTGGATTGATTATTGGAACCGGCCCGGCCATAAGGCACTTCTAGCAGACATACAAGCTGCAAATTTAGAATACAATTAAGTAGTGTTAAGTGTATAAGTCAAGGAAAAACAAAAATATTTTGCAATTTCGGTCCAGTTTTCTAGATATTTGCTAGCTAAATAAAATTTTGTGACTTTGGCAATCACACAATACTACATAGTTTTATGTATGCAAAATCACATGCAAAATCAAACGAACTAGAAGAACAAAAGCAAAGCAGCTCATTCCTCTATTCATAATTTCAGGTAATCGCTAGACCTGAATATTTGTCTTTATGAAAATCCCTTTGATCGGCACATCCTCATTAAATCATCTAAGAAGAGTAGACACGAATTTTGCTTTCAGTCTATTTCTCATTACCATCTCAATGTTTGTATGGCAGGATGTATTTTAGTTTTTAAGCTTAATTTGTAAACGTAATTGCTTAATCAAGATGTAGATACTTTTGAAGTGAATGTTTGTAAAACACAACAGTAGGTAAAATTTTCCGGGAATTTGAAATAAAGTAAACATATTGTTGAAAGAAGGTCTGTGAGGTCGGTCTCCTCATTGAATAGAAGGTTTCAAGAAGGGCATCGTACTTTCTAAGAAACTCTGCTGGTTAATCTTGATCTCCAATTTTCTTGTAGGTAGGTATTTACTCAAACGTAGTGCTACATAACACACACAGTACACTAAGTACGTATAAGACAGACAATATACTAAAGGTACACGCATAACATCGTGTCAAATATAAGATTTGGTTGAAAAATATACCTAGGCTAAGAAAATTGATCCTTACTTTGTTTCTCTCGTTACTTTCTAACTAGTTTTACTTTCTAACTAATTTGGCCTGAGGAACATTGTCAGGTTACTTAAAAATTAAAAATAAAGTTGTTTTTAAACACTTCCATTTTAATTCGAAATCATGAGTCGTCTAACTGGATGTGGATTCTCACTTTGTACCGAATCTGCGACCTGTGCATAATACGAATAAACAAGGAGGAAATTACATCCAATTTGTGATTTCGCGTAGGCGTTTTGTTGTCCCCTGAAAGGAAATTCCGTTAATTACTACAAGAAGTCTAGTTGCTGGATAGGATTTTTAAGATGAGTGGTAATGTGGACTATACTTAATGAGGTCTGTATTCAGTATCAAAGGGACCTTTTATAACGTACTTAGCTTTATTATGTTGATATGTTTTATTACACATTAAGGCGAGATATATGATTCGGTTTTCTATTGCATGTACACATACACATTGCTAGTTGAAAGCAAAACTACTTACTTACTGAAGACCATTAAATACGATTTCGGTAATGTCTTTATCACTATCTTCGCTAATAACATTAATTTGTTTCTAAAATTGGACCTAACATAGGTATAGTTAGCTGTAGAATTTATGTGATGTGAAGCATGGTTTTAAGAAGGTTATATGTGGGTGTAGGTCTGTCGGTAGGTACATGTTTTCTTTTTTTTAAATCCTGACTCTTGCTTCATGGGCCGAGCCCGGTAAAGCGGTTGCGATGCACGGTGGGAGAGTACACGTACACGATCACGCGTGCGGTTTTAAGAGGGAACACAACGGCCGTTTTCAATAGAAACGTAGTCCCCTGTTTTCTCCCTGGATAATGGCAGTAGAACAATCATTTTTTTACCAAAAATCTATGACTACTAATTGACATGTTCCTATGTTTTCCTTTTTTTCATAAATTTATTCTTAAAAGAGATATTAACCTTCAAATACCTAAAAAAAATGCCAGATTTTCCGCTGTGTTCAAACATCCAGAAAACAATTTTGACTAGATTATTTAAAAATAAGAAAACATAGGAACACGGCCAAAGCCTTTTTTTGATTTTTAATAAAAAAAAATAGTCGAATAGGTCAAGTTTTGGAGAAGAAATCAGGGGACTACGAAACGTTGATTTTATGTAATTTTAATAGGTATTTTCGGTCCAAGCTGCAGTTGTCTCTATTGCGCTCTGCGGCGAGAGGCTTGTGATTTGCGCGACAGCAATACATTTTACAAATACCTATTTCTCAATTATCTTGACCTTAGTGTTTCCTCTTAACACTGCGGTTCTTACATAAGATTAGTTGAGGCCGTTTCAACCGAATCTAGGGTGTGTGGGGAAGCTTCTGGGTGATTGCGTACTCGTCATACAATCATATAATTATTATCAACAGATACCGACATCGTATACCGCAAGAATGTTGAAATTATCTGAACACGCTTTGACGCCTGGTTCAGTCAAATGGCGAGGGGTTCTCTACATAAATACGTAGGTATAGTTGACGACATATTCTTCGAAAAGCTTATCAGAACATTCGATCCAAATTATATTTCGTCAAGCATAATAAATATACTTTCAAATTTGGAAAGATTCATGTCCGAATGGATTCTCTAATTAAACTCACTTAAAAAGTATTATGTGAAAGGAATTCTGTAACGTGCCCAGACCTTTAGATGCCCTTAGGTCCAATAAAGGCACTTCAAAGGCACTCTAATGACAATGCTGGGGCAAAAGGTTAATAAGGGGAAATGATTCTTGAAGCAGACGGCAGGGCTTTTTGTGTTTTTTCCTTTAATCGACGTTAATGTCCGGGTTGGCATGTAAAAGTATATACCTATAAATGTAACACATTACTAGGGATCAGAAGTTCAGATAAATATTAACTTGAGCTTTGGCGGTGGCGTTGTTGGCACGTATATGAAAGCGCACTCAAAATTATTGTATTATTAAATTCCCTGGATAAACCATATAAAGCAGATTAGTCTTGCGACAGCAGTGCTGCTACAGCGAATGCATTTGTGAATTGCGGTATAGTGCATAAATATTGTTACGGGAAAATGGATACCAGCGCCATCTTTTATTATGTTATTGGGTATTTCTTCTGGACCCCAACTAACCCCAACTGCCGGGAGACAATTTCTAAGGAGTCAATCTCTCCAGTAATGACGTCATTAAAATCGACGCAGCCGCGTTTGAAAAAGTGTAAATAACATTCAAATTATGCAAGGTACATAAACGTACACACACACATACACACACACACACAGACACACACACACACACACACAAATCACACACACCCGACACGTGTTTGTGTGTGTGTGTGTACACACACACAAACACGTGTCGGGTATTAAATGATAGTTGAATATATTGTCTGTAATTCAGTGATACATTACATTTCAATAATTACGCAAGTTTAAGTACAAGTAAGCAAAAGTATAAAAAAATCCAAGAACTTAAGACTGCGGCAAAACTAGAAAAGATACACGAAGTAATGTGCAATGCAACATAAATAATAACTAGTATTTCAGCTTATCATTCCAATATTTTTTTGAGATAATAGCATAACTGGGAAAATTATGCTCATTAAACGGACACGCAAAGCGACTTTTCCCTTCCAGATTAAAAATCCGATTTTTTTTATTGTGTCGTATAACCTAGTACTTCTCTTCACTTTTATTCACTACTATTTAGCAAATACCTCTTAAGTTTATGAACATATTGAATCACAATGTTAGCAAGAATTAAAGCATATTTGTAAAGCTTTTACATGATCGTCATCATCATATCAGCCGAAAGACGTCCACTGCGGGACATACACCTCCCCCAAAGAGTGCCACAATGACCGGTCCTAATACAATTTTATATATATTACACACACGGGAAAATTGACACTTTTCAAATAGCCCCAGTGGCAATGAAGATTATTTCATTACTCAACAGACGTATTCAGTTCAGACGCAGAAGCCAAAACTTTTGAAGCTGAAAGCCGAAGCGCCTGCTTTGTATATTATCGTGGACCTATGAAAAACTTATTTGTGCACGTAAGTTCTGCTTACGTTGAACTTTTTGTGAAAAATCAATAAACACACGCCGAGATTGGAGCGTCTCACCGTGAAAAGGTGAAACGAAAATTCTGAATCGAGAACCATGATCAGCGGCCGAGGTATCCACATACAGGAATGCCTAACGAACCGTACGATGAATTACACAGCAAACGCCGGTGCGCCTGTAATTTATGCCACGTACAAATGCGGCAGCCTGTTAAAATCACACACGTTCAGATAAATAAAACGTTTTTACAAGTCCGCAGCCATGATTTCGTGTATTTACCGAATTAGGGAGTTATTTTCCACGGTCACGGGTTTCGTCACAATCACAATCTTTCGTCACAATCTACAAAAGTACTTTTGTGCATATTAAATAAAGAAAAACAATGAAGATTAATAAGTCCATATCTTTGAATAATGACTCAACAGTGAAATATATCACAATAATAATAATAATAATAAAAGCCTTATTGCTAATGGTAACATTGTGCATGCGTATTAATACATAGTACATACATTATTACATGCGTCTGAACTAGGATGATCCTGTCTCAGACAAAGATAATAATTATAAGCTAATTAGTGCAATTTGTGCACAAGAAAGGTTTATTATATTGTTTTATTATTATTATTATATTATTTTACAATAAAGGTCAGTTAAAACTATAGCTGAATAAAGATAGTCTTTGAATAATAAGGGCAAAAATCCAAAGTTATTGAAAAAGTATTGTACACACGGCTAAATAAGTTAAATAACTACTTACTTGGACTCTAGCTATAAGATAACATTCAAACAAACAATATGGATTTACACATTCTCAGTCACTACCTATTTAATAATCAAAATAAAATGCCGTATCGATCGCATATTTATACTTGACGACCGCTTTAGCCTAGTTGGTAGTGACCCTGCCTACGAAGCAAGAGGTCCCGGGTTCGAATCCCGGTAAGGGCATTTATTTGTGTCATGAGCACGAATATTTGTTTCTGAGTCATGGGTGTTTTCTATGTATTTAAGTATGTATTTATCTATATAAGTGTGTGTATCGTCGTCTAGTACCCATAGTACAAGCTTTGCTTAGTTTGCGGCTAGGTCGATTTGTGTAAGATTGTCCCCTACTATTTATATAGTATAGTGCTTGTTGTTTTTATTTTTTAAAGAAAGCCTTCGACACTGTTAGCTACACATTACAACTAAAAAGCTTAAATGAACTGGAATCACAAGCATTGTATTGGAAATGTTAAAATCAAATCAAAGCAATAGATATCAAATTCTCAAAATCAACGTTCAGAAACAGTCAACCATTAGCTGTAACATGCGGTGTCCTACAAGGGTCAATATTGGACCCACTTCTTTTTACAATTTACGTTAATAATATCACCGATTGACCTGTGTGGTAGAATTACCCTCTATGCTGATGACACGTGTTTGTTCTACTTTGGACCATCCATTCATGACCTTATTACACAGGCACAGAAAGATCTCGATGGTCTTTAGACTTGGTTTTAATGTAACCTACTGACAATGAATGTATCAATAACATGTTACTCAATATTCAAAGCCAAGAATAAACAAAATCCCCCGACATGCACCACTACTAATCATCATCATTATAAACTTAAGAGCCGGGCTCTTGTCGGTGGAGTAATCGCCATTCTGTTCTTCTCCCTGCCACTGTTTTGAGCTCTTGGTACGACATTATATTAACTTACCACTACTAAAAGACGGTTCCCCCTGTTTTGGCATAAATTTTACCCTATATAAATTTGAACCCTAACCTAACCTACTAATAATATCATTGTTACGATTGTCTGGTGTTTTTGTTACTGCGGGGGCTTCGCCCCCCGCCCCCCGCCCCGGTCCCCCCTTTTTTCTAGGTGCCCTAACCTAATCTATTAGGTGCCCTAACTCTCACTATATTATAATGATTATCGAAATCATATAAGTATATTGTTGTTATATCTCGTGAGACGTACCCCGTTTTAAGTATGCTCAGTAAGTTTCGGAGAATTGATAATATGCCGAATAAAGTAATGCTAAACAAAATTATGCGTAAATATAATCTGCCATAACAACAGCATGCAAATTTAGATTCGGCCAAACACATTTTCGGGATTTTAGAAATTCGATTAAGTAAGGTTTATGCCACATTAACATTCGGCGAAAACAGAATATGCCAAGTCTGTTATGCGAAAAACGTTTCGGACAGTCAAAGTTATGCCAAATAGAGGGAACCCACTAAAAGACAACTTAAAAAAGAAAAAAGACGAAAAATATC
This sequence comes from Epinotia bilunana, assembly GCA_947049275.1. Classification (NCBI taxonomy): domain Eukaryota; kingdom Metazoa; phylum Arthropoda; class Insecta; order Lepidoptera; family Tortricidae; genus Epinotia; species Epinotia bilunana. The sequence continues at coordinate 10,995,416 of OX346257.1, forward strand.
TTGGTCTACAAATAGATAACTCTCGCAGTTTTACAACTACTAGTAATACACATTTGTTTTTTATTAATATAAAAATTCGAGCCAAACTCTTAAGTCTAAATGGGCTCACTTCATAATATTGAACTTTATCTCAGGGACCTCAATGTGAGAACGACTATTTAGAACCCCCTAGTCAAACCGAAATTCCTTTATCTAGTTGAGGTCTGGGGTAGTACCTACAAAAACAAACTAGCTAGAAGCTAGCTAGAAGTTCAGTAAATATATCATAAAATTGGTATACTTAATAACAAAAAAAAAGTCTCCTTAAAACTATGAGTATTGTAACACATTAGACTAAATCAGGCTCGCATACATAAACATACACACACACGCACGCACACACACACACGCACGCACGCACGCAAGCATGAACGCACGCACGCACGCACGCACGCACGCACGCACACACACAAACACGCGCGCGCGCGCACGCACACACATGCATAAACATCAAACACAGATTTAAACCTTTTCAGGGAGTACAGTTCTACTTTTAAGGAAAAATAAATACCTATACTAGTCGATTGTCGACCATCCATGTTTATGTTAAAGCAGAGGCGTGAAATCGAAGATTGAATTTCGTATATGTGGATGTCTATTGCTTCGGTTTCCGTGACTTCATGGTAGGCGCTCAGACCTGAGACATATCGCAAAACTCGTGACTGGTGCGAGCTGCCCATAAACAATTGATAGACCAATGAATCTACTCGGCCCGCAAGTTCGGTAAATTGAGGTAATGCAGACTTCGCAGTAAATAACCAAGTAGTTTGCACTATTCCCAGCGGCAGTCGCGCTATCTCCTACGCCTACTTTACGAGGCTTTATGAATAATTCTTTTATATTTCTGCCTCTCCACTCTACTATGTTGGAAATTTATTCCCCTGTATCAGTTTTGGAGGACTTCTTGTCTGGAAACACTTTAAAGTTTAATTTAGTTCAAGTGTTTACGGGGAAATACGGGAGTTTTGGTGTATGAATTTCTAAATGTGACAGCCAATTTATATAATTAATACTCGTACAATCCTACTAATAATATAAATGCGAAAGTTTAGATGTTTGGATGTTTGTTACTCAATCACGCTTAAACGGCTGAACCGATTTGAATGAAATTTTGCACGAAGATAGTTTATAGCCTGGATTGAAATATAGGATAGTTTTTATCCCGGGTCCACGCGGACGAAGTCGCGGGCGGAAGCTAGTAGCGAAATACTGATAGATATGGGTGGAAAAGAGCGCGGTGAGGTGGCACCCAAATACGGCTTAAACATAAAAAAATCTGGCTATAGCTTCGGACACATGTAGGTGCCTAGGTACCGATGTACAAGGGGTGATCCAAAAGTTTTGATAATCGGTGTTAAAAACAGAAGTTCTCCGTATCATATAATTTTTAATTATTGAATACACTCTTT